>VZTH01005364.1:111103-411713 GCA_013397815.1 Aleadryas rufinucha
TTTTTTTTAAATTCAGGGAGAGAGGAGGGTAGTTGCCTACCAGGAAGGAAAGTTCTAGAACCACAGAGTGGTTTGGTTTGGAATGGACCTTAAAAATCACCTAGTTCTGACTCCACTGCCATGGACAGGGACACCTTCCACCAGACCAGGATGCTCAAAGGCTCATTGAGCCTGGCCTTGAGCACTTTCAGAGATGAGGCATCCACAGCTTTTCTGGGCAGCCTGTTCCAGTGCCTCACCATCTGCGCGGTAAAGAGTCTCTTCCTAATACCTAATCTAAACCTATTCTCTTACTTTGAAGCCACTCCCTCATGTCCTGTTGCTACTTCCCTTGGTAAAAAGCCTTTCTCCAGCCTTGTTGTAGGTTCTCTTCAGGTACTGAAGGGCTGCTGTAAGGTTGCCCCAAAGCCTTCTCTTTTCCAGGCGGAACAATCACACCTCACAACCTGAATTTGTAGAGATGTGTTCCAGCCCTGTAATCATCAACTGAGAAGCTAACCTGGTTCATATTTGCCATGATGCAAAAGTGTGTGACTTCGGGCAATTGCACAAGCTTGTGACAGCTTGTTATTGTGCTGTCTGTGCAGGTTCTTGCCCTGTGGTTAACTGCAAAGTTATTTGCAGTAGACTGAACAGTTAGGAGTGGGTTAAAATATGCCTTTGGATAAAGTGATGCAAGGAAGGTTATTATGACTTTGAGTAAGTACTGGATAGATCTCTTCTTCACATTTTTAAAGAAAGCCTTATATTGTAAGATTAAGCACAGAGGACCATGTAAGTATCAAAGGATCAGGCTGTAAGTTAGAACAGACGTAAGGTTAAATCAGCAAGTATTTTTGCATTGCCTGTAAGATGATGCTTTAAAAAGAAATCATTGTATTTCAGAGTCTTGGTATATTGTGCAAAGCCATAGTAAGAACTGTAGCAATATAGTGAAAAGAAATTATATCTTCATGTTACTAAATATATTGTAAACTTTGTCACTGTTTTTAAAGTTGTTTGGCCAAACTTTGGTAGCTGATGATGATTCCATAGTAGGACAGAATAATACTGATTTTGAACGCTGTCCTCTGTTAGCATAGGCAAATCATTCAATAATAAGAGGTTGTACTTATCCATGCTGCTTGAGAGAAGAGTAGACAAGAGCTATAAAAAAAGTCTTTTAAAATGTGCTATGTGTGTCTTTATTTTTCTCATACTGAGGTGTGCATAATGTTGCAGTAGTGGGCAAATTTTTTTGTTTTCAAAATTAGTTTTGCTCTGCCATCTGTATGCATAGCAAAACAGATACATTTGTTCTTAGCCATTAGAAAGAAAATGGACTGGAAACTTTTTTGTATGAAAACCACTACATGAATTAGTGTGAAACTTAAAGTTTATGTTGACAAGCATATTTTGTTTGTTGGTGTTTTTTGTTTGTTTCTTTTTTTTTAAGGAAGCTCTTGTAAGCTCATTTGGCATGAGTCAGTTCTCTTATTCTTTCAGGAGCTTGATTGCTAATCAGTAGAACAGCCAAAATGTGTGGTTTTAATACCAGATTTAAGAAATTTTTTTGCATTTTTGTGTTCAATTTTTGGAATTTATTTTTTGAACCAAGAGAGAAGCAAGGAATTCTTCAAAGAGCAAACATATGTCAAAATGTCAGTGAGTCCTTGGCCAAATATTTAATCTGATGGTAACATTGCCTATGTGTGAAGCAGATCAAATAAGAAACTATTACATTTTAATCAGTTTAATTTTAGTAAAATGCTCTACTTTTGCACAGCTTCACTGTTGATAAGCTGTAAAAAGCCAGACTAAAACTGCTAGGTTTTCTGAAATGAATTTCTGGAGAACTTAACTTTCTTTTGTTTTCTGGGTTATTTATTTATGAATGGTTAAAGTGGCAGCCCTACAGTTTTCCTTTACCCTGAAAGTTCATGTGAATTTCAGAAACCTAATTGTATTTAGTGTGAGAGTAAACTTAAAAACTGGAGTTAATTGACCTTTTTTTGTTTCTGCATTCTGGATATGGCATGCATTTGTCATTTTCTGCTTTCTTTTACCTCTTGAATCTCATTTTTCTTTAATTTATCAGTGGTTTTGTCAGTGTTTGTTGTGTTTTGGTTTTTTTTCCACCTGTGCACGTTGATAACTAGTGGTTCCTTTTCAGGCAAAACCCTATGCCTGTTTTTAATTGCAATCAGCTGATGTCTGGCTTAGTGACTGTGTAGTATTATCACTGCTACTTACTTGTAATCAACCCATATTACTTGAAAGAAAGTTTTGCTGAGAGGTTCCCGGTCTCTTTACAATTGATTCAAAGACCTAGACAATGGAAGAAGCCTTGATCTGTGAACTATTGAGCTGGGCCAGCCAAGATGATCGTCTCTTTTAGGTGCAACTGTCTGTTCATTATCGGAAGATTGAGGACTTTTAAAACCTTTGGACAGAGGTGGGTTAATTCCCACACAACAATACTGGGCTGAATGTTCCATTAGTTTCACTAATGCCTTTTATATGGAAAAAATAGAATGAGAAATAGATAAATCAAGATTAAAGTACATCTTTCTTCTGCTGAAAGTGAAGTCGTTCCCTTTGTCCTTCTTTGTGCATTTTTTAAGGTCCACAAGTAGAAAGACCAGCTGGTCCTTGGTTTGTTTCTTTGGTAGGAGAGGGGGACAATGCCATGATTATGTGCATCTGCACTTTCAATGCTGTTGCAAAGACCACTCGGTGTATTGTGTACATACAGGTGTTACAGATGCTAAGCAAGTTCCTGAGTTCAGAGAACTGTTAAAAATTGCTGGTCATGTTCTACATGAAACTAAGAGTAAGTGTGGTTTTTATGTTGCTTTCACTCTAGTGACTTCTATTCCTCATGGTTAAATAAGGGTGTAAGTCAAAAGGTTGTAGAGCTGTGGACAATTAAATAATCACAAGTTTTACTGAAGTAATGTCTGATTATTTACAGAATTTTTATTTACAGTATGTCTGATTATTTACAGGATTTTCTGCCAAAGGATGATTTTCACAGAACAGTTAAAACAGAAGTATCTGTCACTAATGGGTTGGAATGATGAAAATTTGTCTATAATTATTTAAAGGGGATTTCTCACTTTACTTGATGCTAATGTAAGCTCAGTAGAACTGGTGATCTTATAGTGCATTTTAGGAAACAGTTTCTAAAAACTATAGTGAATTGTCCCCCATCTTGTATTGTTTTGCTTATTAGAAGTAACAAGGCACGTTTTACTGCTGATTGCCTGAGGGTTGAGAGGTGTCCACTCTATCACTGCTGTTAAAATCTGTGAAAGCAAAATGGAGAAATTCTTGTTGTTGAAGGTCATTACATTAATTTGTCTGTGTTGATGCAGGTATTGAGGTATACTTGTAAAATGAGGTGAGTTTATAGGTGCTTGTGTATACCTGATTGTCTGTCTGGAAACTTGTTGTTACTGCATCATTTATTCATTGCGGTTTTTTAAAAACAGTATATTTTTGCTCCGTAAGGATCTGTAACTGAAGTCAAAATCTTTAATATGTTAGAAGTTCTTTTCTTAAATACGGTGAAGTATTGTGAGAGAGTTGTATCAAAAAAGACATTGTTTTCATCCATCAGCTAAACTTCTTCAGATGAAAACATGTCTTAATTTAACCTATACTTATGGAAGGTGTAAATATAAGTAATAAGTTGTGAGTATGCACTCAGAGGTAGTTTTTGTTAGGAAGATTAATTTCTTGAGTTGTAGAAGGTTCTTTTAGGCAGTGATTTGTTACATGATCTTCTGAATTCTGATAAACTATGCTTATTATGTCCTTGGGTTAGTTTTCATTAAAGTGCCTTTAGTAATTTGAAAGGTAAAACGAAAACATGCTTACACAGAATAATTTTAAGCAGTGTATTTTAAAAATAAAAATAGAAAGTCTAGATAAATGGTAAATGGAAAATGCAAGAGTTGGAAAAATTTGCTTTAGCTATACTAAATTTAACCTACCATCAAGTAAACAACAGAAGGAGATGATAATTTTCAGGACTTTTAAGGCCTACTTCTCTAAGGTGATGTTTTATTATGCGTGTGACAGTGTCCCAATGTGCTTGAGATCGCTCAAAAAATTGATTTCTGGTCACAGGCCTGCTGCAGTCCGGGAGAGCTCAACAGGCCCCATTTTGGACCGCTGTTTATAGGGTCGCAAGAGAGTGGGCTTTAGTCATTACAGTGTTTCATCCTGTCCACAGTTTGGGTCGGCCCTTTCTTTGAAAGTGTGAGAATGGGAATGTTATGCCATTCAGGCCAGAGAAGTATTTTCCAGGGCTGGTCATGAGAAAAACAGAAGCTTGTTAGGAGTTCCTGAGAGGGGACAGTGTTTTTTGATAAGCTCAGAAAGACCTGAGCCTGGGTGTTGTTTTCAAGGATGAGGCCTACTAAGCGTTTTCTCAGATCCCACTGCAGCCTGGAAAGGAGTAGGAGGGGAATGCGCCACCACATAAAGGAAGGGGGAAAATCCCTTACTATCTGTCTTTGAAGCCCTCACTGTAAAGAATAATACTAGAGTAATTGGAAAAGCTGTAGATTAATAATGTAGACATAATTTAAGAAAACTGTTGTTTTGGTTTTATTTAAGTTGGTAACTTGTTTTTTAAAAGCTACTAAAAGAGAATGCTGATAAAACTAAATCACAGAATTCTAGAATATGCTGAGCTGGAAGGGATTCATCAGGATCGTCATGTCCAACTCCTGGCCCTCCACAGGACCATCCCCAAGAATCGTACCATATGCCTGAGAGAGTTGTCCAAATGCTTCTTGAACTAGACAGACTTGGTGCTGTGACCACTTCCCTGGGGAGCCTGTTCCAATGCCCAGCCACCCTCTGGGTGAAAAAACTTTTCCTAATATCCAAACTAAGCCTCCCCTGATTGAGCTTCATGCCGTTTACTCAACGTCTGTCACTGGTCATGAGAATGAAGAGGTTGGTACCTTCCCCTCTGCTTCCCCTCATGAGGAAGTTGTAGACTGCAGTGAGGTCTCCCCTTAGTCTCCTCTTCTCCAGGCTGAACAGACCAAATGACCTCCACCACTCCACACAGGGCTTCCTCTCCAGACCCTTCACCATCCTTGTGGCTCTCTTTTGGATGCTCTCCAATAGCTTCATGATTTTTTTTGATATTGAGGCACTCAAAACTGCACACAGCACTCAAGGTGAGGCTACTGCAGTGCAGAGAAGAGTAGGACAATCCCCTTCCTTTCCTGGTTGGTGATGCTGTGCCTGATGCACCCCCGGACAGGGTTGGACATCCTGGCTGCCAGGGCACTGCTGACTCATATTCAACTTCCTTTTGACCAGGGCCCCCAGGTCCCTTTCCATAGTGTTGCACTCCAGCCTATTGTTCCTCAGTCTGTACACATGTCCAGGTTTGCCCCAAGTGCAGAAGTTGGCACTTGCCCTTGTTGAACTTCATCGGGTTGGTGATCACCCACCTCTCTAATTTATCATGATGTCTCTCAGTCCTCAAGGGAATCAACATCTCCCAATTTAGTGTCCTTGGCAAACTTACCTAATATCCCTTCTAATATCCCTTTGAGTCCTGCGTCCAAGTCATTAACAAAGATGTTGAAGAGAACTGGGCTGAGGATAAAACCTTGAATTCAATTTAATTAGTTTAGAGGGGATTTGATAAGAGGTTTTTTGGCATAGCAGGTTTTTTATGGTATAAGGTCATATGGATCTTAAAAATCACAGAATTTGAAGGGACCTTAAAGATCATCTTCTTCCAACCCTCCTGCCATGGACAAGGACACCTTCCACTAGACCAGGACACTCAAAGCATCGTACAGGCTGGCCTTGAACACTTCTATAGATAAAGCATCCACAACTTTTCTGAGCAGCCTGTTCCAGTGCCTCACCACCTGCACAGGTGGTGCAGAAAGAATTTCTTTGATACTTAATTTAAACTTATCCTCTTTTACTCTGGAGCCACTCCCTTATGTCCTGTTGCTACTTGCCTTGGTAAAAAGCCTTTCTCTAGCTTTCTTGTAGGTTCTCTTCAGGTACTGAAAGGCTGCTGTAAGGTTGCCCCAAAGCCTTCTCTTTTCCAGGTAGGACAACCCCAACTCTCTCAACCTGACCTTGCAGCTTAGTGGCCCTCCTCTGGACTTGCTCCAACAGGTCATGTTTGTTTTGTTGTCTCTGCTGGGGGCCAGAGATCTGGATGCAGTATTCCAGGTGCAGTCTTGTGAGAGTGGACTAGAGAGGCAATATCACCTTCCCAGACTTGCTGGCCACTCTGCTTTTGATGCAGCCCAGGATGTTATTTGTTTTCTGGACTGCAAACACACATCACTGAGTCATGTTGATCTGTTTTTCATCAACCCCCAAGTCCTTCTCTCTGTGGCTGCTCTTCAACTGATTATCTGCTCCATGTCTGCTTGAGATTGCCTCAACCCAAGTACAGCACCTTACACTTGGCCCTCTTGAGCTTCATGAGTTTCCCAGAGACCCACCTCTTAAGCCTATCTGGGTCACTCTGGATGGCATCATATCCCTCCAGCATGTAGACTGCAGCACACAGCTTGGTGTCTTCAGCAAATTTGATGACGGTGCACTTGATCCCACTGATCGTGTTGCTGACAAAGATGTCAAACAATTCAGGTCCCAGTACTGACCCCTCAGGACGCCACTCGTCACTGCTCTCCACTTGGATATTGAGCTGTTGACCCCAACTCTTTTGAGTGCAACCCTCCAGCCAATTTCTTACTCATTAAGTTGTCTGATCTGTCAGATAATGTCTCTTGAGTTTAGAGATGAGGATGTTGTGCAGGGCAGTATTACATCTTGCCAAAGTCCAGGTAGATGACATTAATTACTCTTTCTTCATCCTCCAGCACTGCAGAAGGCCACCAGATTTGTCAGTCGTGGTTTGCCCCTAGTTATTGTCCACTGTTGAAATGAAAGTGATCCTCCACTGTTACTCAGAAAAGCCAGTATAATGTTTTTCTTAAACCATTAATGAAGATGTTGAAGAGAACTGGACATTGTGAAGTGAACTGTATGGTGTGATAAATTCATGTTTCTTTGAGGGCCAAGGTAATTTTACTGTATTAGGTCACTGGACTGCCTGTGCGTTCGTAGAACTGTTACAGCTTGTATTATGGTTTATCCCCATCCAGCACCCAAGCCCCATGCAGCCACTCATTCACTCATTCCCACACCAGCAGGGTCAGGGAGAGAATTGGAAAGGTAAAACACAGAGAACTCACGGGTTGAGATAAAGACAGTTTTATAGGGAAAACAAATGCCGTGCAATCAAGCAAAGCAAAACAAGGCATTAATTACTGTTTCCTATGGGCAGGTAGATGTTCAGCCATCTCCAGGAGAGCAGGGCCCCATCACACATAAGGGTTACTTGGGAGGACAAATACCATCACTCCAAATTCTTCTTCCTCCCAGCTTTATGTCCTGAGCATGATGTCACATATCCTTTTGGTAATTTGAGGCATCAATTGTCTTGGCTGTGTCCTGTCCCAACCTCCCATGCACCCCCAGTCTCTCTCCAGCATGGCAGTACAAAAAGCATAAAAGGCCTTGGCCCTCTGGTAAGCTTGTTCAACAATAACAAAACCATTGCTATATTATCTACCCTGCATTCAGCAGAAATCCAAAACACAGCTCCGTACCAGCCACTGTGAAGAAAATTAACTCTACCCCAGTCAAACCCAGCACAAGGTGTAATAGAAGAAATAAAATTCACCAACTTATCAGGGAAGTTGTAATTTAATAGCCAGTGTCCTAGGAAATTAGAGGAAGAGAAGTCAGATTCCTTTTCAACCAAATCTTAGTCTTAGAGCAGGGACATTTGCTAAATCTCCAGCTCAACAATAGAGAAAAACATCAGGAAGATGCTAAGTTGCTGGAAAATCGGGCCAAATATGTAGTGCATTGTTCACAGCTGGAATATTTGGCTTCTGAAATGATACTGAAAATACCTGAAGCATTTCTAATATCAGTAGATTTTATTTTCACAGATTACATGCTCTACAGAGTAGAAAAAGTCTTAACTGTGATAAAGGATACTATTGGAAATAAAAAAACTAAGAATGACAGCTGTTTCTGCTCCGAAAACTTCTTTAGCTGCAGAAAACAGCAAAGAAACACCTGTGTAGTTAGTAGTCATAGTAGTATAGATATGTAACTATATTTCACTAAAGCAATGAATAGTGAGCAAGTCACAAAGAAGAATTTTACATTATTGCTTCCTATAAAAGGGAAACTATCCCCTCTGTACATAGGAAAGAAATGTATTTCCTGTAGATCTAAAGCTCATAATCAGCTTTAATTGTTTTGCTGGCTTTAACAGCAAAAAACTGTGCTCTTTATCTAGAAATACTGGTTATCTTACTAATTCTATATATCTTCAGACTGTCTCTTGCTTAATGTATGCAAAGCGTATCATCTTTCATACGTGCTAATTGCATTTTGGGTTCAGCTATAGTAGATTTTTCTGGGCTTAGAGTTGTTCCTCCTTTTAAAGCCATCAGGCAAAGAGATCACTTGAATTAACCAGTGTGTATTTCTTTCTCTTGCTGTACGCTGCATGAATGCATTGTACACAGTGCATGTACACATGCATGAATGCATGTGCTTGCATTGCATTCTGATGAGTATTAGTTTTAATTAGCTCTATTCCTGATAGATGATGAATGGTGATGAAAATCACAACTATTTTTAGTTGCATATTAACTGATCAAGGAAGAAAGGCTGGTGAAGTTAGGCATACTGAAGTGTTTAGTAGGATTTTGCCTCTTAATATTAATTTCGGTTGATTTGCAGATTTTGGTAAAATTATTTACTTTAAAGTGCAAGGAAATCTGAAAAATGCTCTTAAGTCCTGTACTGCCTCTTTTGTTCTGAAAGTTGTCACTGGTAATACAGGTTCAAGCGTGTAATCCATTGAGTTTTATGTACTGTAATGGAATATACTGTTTTCATATAAAGCACAAAAGCAATATAATAGCTTAAGTAATACTTTAAATAATATTTTTAAAACCATTTTATCGTTTAGACTTTAGGAAATTGCAGTGTACAGGCTTATGTGTGCCCTGCATGTTGTTGTTGACTGGCTAAAACATCTGAGTACGTAACTGAAAATAATGTATGACATGACTTGTCAGATATCCGTTTTCTGACAAACATGTTTGATTCATTTCTTCACTGCAATGAGTGTTTGTGAACTAAGGGCTACAAATAGTTTAGAAAGTGTAGTCACAGGCTGCTCAGGAAAGTGGTGGACTTGGCATTCCCAGAAGTGTGGAAAAAAATGGATGTAGCACTTAGTGCTTTGGTCCAGTTGATAAACAAGCTGGTGTTCTGCCGAAGGACAGCTGGTTTTGGAGATCTTTTCTGACCTTAATGATTCTGTGGGTTTATTTCATTATTAGCTGATGAACTGAATATTTGCTATAGCCCTTTTATTAATTTGAATGGCCTAATTAATTATAAATCAGAGATCCTTGGGTGAAAGGTGGAAAGGGACCATTGGTTCTAACTTCGTAGTGAAACATCAGTCTACTAACAAAATGGTGAAAATAGCAGTGTGTAGCTGATCAGAATATGCTGATGTAAAGTGAGGGATTAAAATGGCTTCCTTTTATTGCATTTGGAACTAGTAATATGAGTGCATTTGGGGAGTGCTTGTAAGAAGGCAGGTAAGAATTTTGTGATACTGCGTATTTGCAGTTCCTTTTGACTGCTTGTGGTTGTCATTAGTACTTGTACTTCTTACTCTGGATGTATGCTTCAAAATCTTTAAAGAAAATTTATAATGAAACTTCAGTCAAAATTTCTTAAGTTTTTTTATGATGATATAGTTAGGAAAAACTGGGGGATTTTTTCTGCAGAAAGAAACTATTCTTGTTTGAGTATGTCAAACTTTGTATCAAAGATGTGAAATTGATGAGTATGAAGACTGGATCTTTGTTAAGGACATAGTTTGTTTTAACTGGAAAAAAATTAGTGAACTGCTAATGGATCAATTCACCTCATTAGAAATAAGCATTGAACAATTCTTGTTTGTGCATACTTAAGCAAAGACCCACTGCATTTGGCAACAGAGCTCCATAAATCCCTGTGTTTTCTATCCAGCATTGTTTGGGCTGGATAGGATTGCAACTGTAATTTGTGGTGTTATTTGTTGCAGTGCTGAAGACTACCACTGAGACTTTTTTGGTTTGTGTTCGGTGGTCTGCTTTATGCTAATGATTCTGATGCTGACTGAAATACAGAGTTTTTCAGAGGTCATGGCTAAAAGTTTTATTTGTGACAAGTAGCCCTCAGTGAGAAACCAGAAACGACAGAGAAGTATGTACTATTAGTTTTGGTTGGTTTTGCAAACAGCCTAGGAAAAAAAAATACTGCAGTGATCCCAAGATTATTGGTATGAGAACTATGGAAAAAAGTTGAGCAGCTGATTGAACTGGTTGTGGTCAAATGACTGAAGGACTTTTTCTGTGAAGCAATGGTAGAATGACTTAGATGCAAGAAAGACCAAGGGCTGAAGTCAGGGAAAGGGTTAAAGCAGAAAGAGTGTAAGGCAGTGCTTGAGAAGTAAGGTATTTTACAGGAAGTGAGAGAATTCTTGGCTTACTTTAGTTCAGTATTTAGGCAGATAGTTTTAGAAACTATAGAGTGGCAGGCGGTTTTGAGAGGTAGAGAGACCCAGCCAGTCTGGAAGGATAACCAGTGTACAGTAAATGTGGGCAGAGCCAGGCAAGCCTAGGTGCTGCTGGTGGCACACAGGCTTATTTACCTGATACCCTCGACAGAAGCATTTGAATGTGTGTGTGTGGTATCACTAGCCACTGCTGCTGTGAGCCTGTTAAGGCTTACCTCATCTTTTAAATGGTCATTATGCATGTACTTAACATGTTGTGACATGTGAGAAGAGCAGAGCTCTAGTGAACATGGAAATAACGAATTGTGCTTTTATAAAGAAAGCAATGCTATTTGAATGAAGCAAGTGTAGGGGGTGCTCAACTTTGCCTTTAATATTTGCTGAACTTTTATTAAATAGCAATGCCTCGTGGCAAGCTCAAAAGATCCTGCTAGGAAAGGTGCTAATACTGATTTACATGATTTGGAGAAAGAGAAAAATTTTTCTGAGTTCTATAGAGCAAGTCTTTAAAATGTAAAACTATTTAGAAGCTGCCTTTAACTTGCCAGGATCTATAGGCAGAAGCTTGAGCTTTGGTCTCTATACGGATTTGATCTCTAAATTGTATTTTCCTTAAATATAATCTTTAGATCAGGTTCAAGTATTTCAGATTGTTTTCAGGATGTGCTGTATTGTACACTGCTGCTTTGTTTTGTGTTTAGTTTTCATATTCTTTGAGCAGTTTTTTTTATTGCTCTGAAATAAGAAATCTAAAATCAAAACATTGCTGTCTTGTAATTTCAACAGCTTGGGCAACAGCAGTTCCTGTTTCAGGTCTGATGTTTGATTGTGGGCTGTGTTTTATTTACAATGTTCTTAGTACAGAATGTGCTGAAATAAGATTGGGGAAAACTGTCTCATAGTTTTAACATACATGTTGTGAAGCAAGGTTCTTTATCTGTTACTTGATCAAAAACATGCTATTGAGTTTCTACTTTCATTTAACAGCCCTTACTTTCGTAAAAGAATGTTAAGTCACCACTTCAGGTAACTTTTAATGTATGAAGTGATTCTGATGCAACCTGACTGTAAGGACTTAAAGAGCACAATTGCCTGTCCAGGCCTCAGAAGGAATTTGCCATGAGCTTGCACAGCAGCAACTTGAGATAGCAGAAAAGGGAGGAAGTTGCGACAGGAAGCTGCTAATTCCAGGCCTGGAGGAGGCAAAATCTGGTTAGCGCATCCTGGTTAACGCATCCAGACAAAAATTCCTACTATAGCAAAGTGTGTGTGAAAGGAAGCAACTGCTCATACAGTTATCACTGGTCAAACACAGATCACTCCAAGTTATGGGGGTATGCTGCCATGCATATGTGCAACTTGGATTGTATAGGTGGTACCCCCAGAAGAATGACTTGGAGATGCCCACCAACCAAGAAGCCCAGGGTGAAGAAGGACCAATGGGATGCCACTGGATCTCTCTCTCTGTCTCCCTCCCCCCTCTCCAGAGTTGTACTCTGTCCCCTGGAGAAGTAGCGTATGGGCCCAGTGGACTGATGTGTTTGCATGAGAACCTTTTGTATAAAAGCTTTTTTGTATTTTGCATGAGAACTTTTTATGTTGAAGGCACATACCCTCAGTAACTGGATCAGGCATGAACTGAGAGAACTTAACTTGCAAGTCCAAAAAAGTGTCAAAAACGGCTTTAGATATGTTATTATTAAACGAACAAGGTGTATGTGGAATGTTAAATCTTAATAAAACTGCATGTTTTATCACTGTTCACAATGCAATGGCATCGATTGAAGAAGCCCAAGGCAAAATTAAATTGCTACCAATCACTCCAAGCCTGAGACAGTCTTCTAGGAGTTAGCCCCAATTCCTGGATGATGTCAGTACTCTGGTCCTTGGGACACAGAGGGTAGGGGAGGTGGCTGATGAGAGTTGGGTTAATGATTGCCATTGGATTTGCATTTTTAATGATTGGGATAGCTATTGTACACTGTATGATTACTCATGTTATTGCTTCTGTCTTTTCTCCTACTGTTGCTTCATACACACCACCCTTGAGGACAACCTGTGAGCTGAGGAACAAAGTCCCTCGAGGACAGTGTTTGAGCCACGTGGTGGTGTAAGGACTTAAAGAGCACAGTTTCCTGTCTCAAACTGTCAAGGACACAGCAGGTACTTGCCTGTAAAATAAGGCGTCACAGTGGAAACTTCGGAAAGGAAGAATTTGCAATAGGAAGGTGCTAATTCTAGGCCTGGCAGAGATGAGATCTGGTTAGCACATCCTGGTTAATGCATCAGGACAAAAATTTCCGCTGTAGCAAAATGTATGGGAAACAACTGCTCATATACATATCACCAGTCAAAAAAAGATCACCCTAAGTTAGGGGAATACTCTTCTGTATTCTCCCTCCCTCCCTTCCTCTCTTGTTAACAGTTAAGGCACATTTAGACTTCTGATCTTTAATTCTTCCTCCTTATTCTATGATCTTAATTTCACACTTGTCCTAATTTTGGCTAGGACAGAGTTAATTTCATCACGGTTGCCAGGAGAGAGGTGGAGCCTGGAGCTATGTGGGCAGGGCCAGGTTATTTTACTCCAGCCGCATCTTCACTAGAGGGCACGGCTTAAAATTGGAGAAAAAGGGAACATAATGCAGAATGGCTGTTATTCTGTTCCATTTTTCCAGGAGAGCAAAGCGGCAAACACAATGGTGTGGTGGCATGGTGTGGGTAGTCCAGCTGGAGGATTTGTCGCATTGTTGTTTTTGTCTCAGGCCTGGGGGAGGAGCATGGGTGCAGATGATTTGTCTGCCATTGTTTTTCATTGTCTCGGGCTCATGGAAGAAGACGGTTTTCTGTGGTAATGTCTGCAATATTCTCCTTTGTCTCAGGAATCTATGTGACACTGGACACAGGAACACTGGGTCAGTTGAACTGCTGTAAGCATTTTTTGCATGTGATCATTCTCTTTTATACACTGTTACTAGTATTGTTGCTACTACTGTTTGTGTTCCTTAGCTCATTGCTGTTTTTCTAGTGAATTGTTGTCTCAATCCATAATCTGTCTTTTTGTGCCTTTTCCACTGGAGCAGTTGGGGGAAAGGAAGTGGCAGTTAGGAGCTTAATTTCCAGCTGGGTTTGAGCTACAAGAGCCCTCAAAAAGAAATGTTTTTATGAGAAGAATTTCTGTGCATTGATCTCACAGTTCTGTGAAGTTCTAGAGTAGGGTTTCCGTAGAATAACTGCATATCAAAGTTTTCTACACAGTGATTTCTTCAAGTACATGGACAGATAATGGCAAGTTAATAATGGAAGTTTTTACAGGTTATGTTGAGATTCTTACCTGTATGCAATGAACTGATAATTCCATGTCTCTAATGGATCAGGCTTCAACCTCTGATTTTGTTTGCTAGGTTTCTTCAGGCAATTTGTAGTAAGGGCTTTTTTTTTTCTGCCCTATTATAAAAAAGAAAAACTAGACTGGTACAGCCTGAGCCTTTTGTAACCCCGAAGGTAAAAAATAGTTCTTTTATGATCATACATACTTAGTATTTTGAGTCGTGTTCAAGTATGTTGAAAATATTACCTTCCACATAAAAGGATCTACAAAGAAAGCAAACCAGATACTCTTTCTAAGGAGTACCCAAGTGGCCAATGAAAACAGTAGTATTCTTGAGGCCAGAATTCAATATTCATGTTAGATAGAGAACTTCTACTGTGTCCTGACAAACAGCATAAAATATCAAGCCAGTCTGAGGAGAATCAAGATGACACTGTCTTAATTTGTAGTTGCCCAGAAAGCCTGAAATAATCCTTTGTGTGCAGTAGGATTTAGACACACTTTAGAAAGTGACCCCTTGGTATATTTCAAAAGAGTAGGCATTGGATTCTAGATACCTAAACTTTCAAGAAAGTACTTCTTTCTGTCTGGAAAGACCTTGACTCCTAAAGCTGAACTTCAATAATCAGTTTCAGTGATGTGGCACTAGTTAGGTCTATTGACTCTTATCTTGGGCTGGAAAACATTTGGGAAGTCTCACATTTCATAGACACTTTTTCACCTTTGGATTTTACTCATTTTAACAGTACAATACATACATATATGTGAGTATTTTAAGACAAATACCCTATCCTTCATTGCACAGTGCTTAGAATTCTGAATTTGATCTCTCTCCTAGTAATCCAGGGCTTTTCAAGGAGCATCTGCTCCTCCCATCAAGTGTGATATAATGTGTTCTTCCTGTGATTTAAAGCAGTTGTCTTGCTTGATAGGGTCTAACACGATTACTTTGCGTTTTGGATTTTTGTTTGGTGTTTCTTAGTAGAAAGGGAAAGGTCCTATTTCCTTTGTTTTTTTGGTTTTTCGTGCTGTTGATGGATGGGTGCTATAATGCAGACAAGAATACACTTATTTTTTGTACCTTGAATCTCCCACAGTGATGAGGGATATTACAAATACATGTACATACAAATTTATGTAAGCATAGGAGTAATGTAGACACTGAAAATAACTTATAAGCTTGGAGGAAGTAACATATTTTTATCATTTAGCCTATAACACTTTTTGTTAAAATCAGAGCTAGCTGCATTCTAACATGGGGACTCAGAATCCTGTGCCCTCCTGACTGCTTCACTGGTGTTTCTGAAAATTAGTCTTGCAAGGTAATACTCTGATCCTATAAAGAAGTTAATTAAGTCTCTGAAATGAAAAAAGATGAGTAAGTTTGTTTAAAGTACTGTTTTATAGTACCAGCTCTAATGAAGTTTTTACTGCTGCCTTTACAAAGTAGCTCAAATATACACTGTCAGAGTTTATTTCAAATTACACCCATTGTAAATCTTAAGTGCTGAATTGAATTAAGTGAGACAGGCTACTTTAATGATATGGTATTAGAAAAACATAATGGAAGTAAAGCCCAAACTATACCGGGGTCTCTAACAGCTTCATTTTGCTAATTCAAAAAGTAAAAAACAAGCCTGTGTAGGAAACAATGGAAATTACACTCTCTCTGGCTGTTCTTTCTATTCATGTTTGTTTTTCATGTGTGTAAGAACTTTTGAATGCAGTATTCACAGATTACCATCTACATGTGATCTTGTAAGACTAAAGAAATTAAACTAAAACAAAATGAATCCACCTTTCACCTTGATCACTGTTTCTAACTTTAGGAGAGCTATGGTAAGGACATGTGCTAAAAGATGATAGGTTTAATGAAACTTGCTCAAAACTGTTGCCTGAGATAGCAGCTTTCTGAAATAATAGTGTCCTTTCTAAAGCTACCTGTCTAATTCTGAACCTTTGGGATAATTCTTCAGTATAATTACTGTTGATAGTTATTGTTCTACTATAGTGTTACCAAATTTTTTTTTAGGATTCCTAAGTTATGTCATCTTCCCTGGTTTCACTCTTGTCTTCGTAACTGTGGTGGTTTAACACCAGCTGGAAATTGTACTCCAAATAAACCACATCTTTTCTCTCTGCCCCTCTAGTAAGAGAGAAGGGAAAGGCAGACACTATGGGTTGAGATAACAATTACTGCAAGCAAACAGGAGTGGAATAAGAAACACAGTAACAGCAGTGATACTGATAACAAAAGTATAGAAAATGAGAAGGTGCTTTATGCACAAAAAGAGGTGTTCACCACCATGACTTAGCTTTGCCTGGCTGCCAAGACAGAGACAAGATGGCAGCTGTTCCCGCACTCAGTGCCATGTGGTTTCCCCAGACAAAGACAAGGTGGCAGGTGCTCCTGACAGCCAGCTCTCCCTGTCCCCAAGACAATAGAAAACAATGTCATACAAACCCTCTAGAGCCAGACCATCCATGTCACACTGCACCCCTGCATCATTCCTCATGGCTGCTCCTTGAACCAGTGATGCTGTTTTTGACCTCTCCACTCAGCTCCTCTGGACTCTGCTGTGCTTGGCATCCAGAGCCACAGTCTCCTGAGGGAATGTTTTTGCCATTTGTTTCCAGTCATGCTCACTTCAGCTTTCGGTAGAGTCAGCTGTTGGGATCCCCCCCAGAATAGAGATGGATTCTGCCTCTATACATCTTGATGGCATCAGGGTACATGGTGTGTTGGTGCCAACTAAAGCCTTATATTCTTATGGGTCTCATGTGTCAGGCCATCAGATCCACATTCCAGTAGACCTGATTATTCCTTTCTCCCTCCTGTTTAGAGGCAGAGCATCTCTAGGTCTGGTCATGGTACTTATTACTTCTTGTAAATGTGACCTGGAGGTCCCTTCAGGGGGATCAGAAATAACATCAGCCTTTTTAATCTCTCTGAGGACCTGCCCAAGGGAAACAGGAGCAGCATTTATTACCGAAGAGTTTCATGTGGTGGTTATCCTTCCTTTCTACACAGATACCTGTGCTGCTATAGCAGAGGTGGGATTTCCGTCCCACTTACTCATGTATTCTCAGTGGTCATGCAGGTAGAACCACAGATTAGCTTGTGGCGTGTACCCTCTCTCTCAAGCTGGGGAGCACCTGCTCCCTGATAGCAGAAACTCTTATCTGTACTGGCAGGGCATGGGACATCTCCTTAAATTTTTGGTAGTCCTTTTTAAATTGTTGTTGATCCTCTTTAATTTCCCCATTAAATTCCTGTAAGTCCTTGGACAGTCATTTCACAGATGAGATGGAGGCCTGTATTGGAATGGAGATAGTATCTTCATGTAGCTGGAGTTTGGTAGCCAAATTGTTCAGTTTTTTTTTTCTCCTTCCTTTCTATGACTTCACTGCCAGTGAGTTGGCATGTGACACCAGCATGCTCTGTAGGAACTTCTGCTACATATTTTGTGTACACTGGATCTCATCTCTATTTATAGGGGACTGCTTATTATTTGAATCCTTACAGATTACCTCCAGCACAGCTAATTCTGTTAGGTGCTCTATGTCTTGCATTCATGGTGTTCCACTTGTGTTATTGCACTGAAAGGTCGTCCATGCAAAGGCACCTCTCCATTAAACTTGACAGGAGTTACTTCCAGAGGCTGAGAGGTTCTGGTCTTTTCCAAATCCCCTGGTCAGCGCCTGCATCCCAGGGATCCTAATTGCTTGACTTCATTGCCATCTAGGGTTGCACCATTTGCCATGATATCCCAGCATCAAGCAGCCAGGTCAGTAGGGACTGACCAGGCTGGCAGCTGTAGTCTTTTTGTGCATCTCAGAGCTAACCCATGGGTAGGGATCAGGTGATTATGTCTGGCCGTGTCTCTTCCTCTGGTTTTGAGGGTCCTGTTTCTTCTTTATCCCTCACAATGTGAATTGATTTTTCTTGAATTTTTTCTTCTGAACAGGGACAACTGCTTCTGGCAGAGGTTGCTCTTCTGGTTCAGCTGCAGTTGGAGTGGCCTTGGTGCCTGTTGGTCATCTTTCCTTTCCTCCCCGTGAGAGTGCTGTGCAGTAACAAACAGTGTCTGATAAGTAGTAGCCAGGGCCCAGCACGTTGCATAACTTCCCACCTCTCTGGAGCTGTCACAGCATCTTTCTTTCAAATATTTTGCCACTTTATCAAGGTTCTGTATTTTTCAGGGGTGAACTTCCAAACCACTGGAGCTGCATACTCCTTTAAAAGCTGGCTCATTTTCTGCCCCATCCTATGTTACTCATGACTGTTCAGCTCCAGGGCAGTTCTCTGAACAACTTCCCTGGATGTCTCTATCCTGCCTCAAAACATGGTGTAGACTTCACTTATTCTAAATTTCACTTATTCTAGACAGTACTGAAGAAATATGGCAGACATTGCAATTAGAATACACTTTCTTTAACATCCAAATGCAATTCAAGATTCTCAAAAACTGTTGTAGCAGGCCCAAAGGAGGAGAAAGGGATGAAAGGTTGAGAAAAATCATGGTCCCCTGGCCCCCTTACAGGCTGGGTACTGTTATTAATGAATCCTCAGAGGTAGCAGCCCAGGCCAGGGCAGGTGAACAGCACTGAACACACATCCCAAATGAACCTCATTGCCACTGATGTTGACATGTCATAAACTGGTACCACACAGTACAGCAACAAATCCTGCTCCTTCTCCCTACTCTGAAAAAATAGCATCATGAGGACCATGTATGGGAATATATATAGGGCTAAATATCACCCCGCCATGAACACATAGAGCATCTATCTATCATAGAGCATAGCTAGGGAGTTCTGTACCTAATACACAGGTTTTTTGATCAAAGTTATCTTTACCCTTTCATGGCTCACAATGGGCGCCAATTGAATGTGCTGGTTTGACACCAGCCTCAAATTAAACTCCAAATAAGCCTTTCCTCTTCTTCCCGACCAAGGCAGAGACTATGGGTTGAGATCACAATTTAGTAAAAGCAAACAGCAGTGGGATAAGTAACGCACAGTAATAGCAGCAGTATTAATAACAGAAATATACTAGAAGAGAAGGTGCTTTATACACAAAAATGGGTGTTCACCACCTCCATATAGTTCTGTGTGACAGCCAGGACAAAGACAAGATGGCAGACGCTTCCTGCAGCACCATGTGGTTTCCCCAGACAAAGACAAGATGGCAGGCACTCAACACAGTTGGCTCTCCCTGTCCCCCAGGCCTGAGGCAATGGAAAACAAAGAGAGTCCCCTAAAAGCAAGATCATTCACATCATACCACTGCCACTGCTTTGTTCTCCTGCGCCCCGTGACTGTTTCCTACCCCAGCACTGCTGCTTTTGCCCTTTTCACTCTGCTAGGGCTTGGTTCCCAGCAGCACCACGGCTTTTAACTGCTCCACTGGGCTCAGCTGGGTTCGCCACCCAGAGCCTCACTCTCCTGAGGGACAGGAATGGATGATGAGTGGCAAGAGAGGGCAGGGTCCACTCAGGTGATTCCAGCAACCTCTCTGAGGAAGACAGGTAAACAAAGTGGTGTCATTTCTGGGGGTCACTCACCTTTTCTCTCCCCCAAGGCCATTCCCCACAGTAGTGATGTAGACCCTGCAGAATAGCAATATAAGCCATGCCCATCAGTTCTGAGCTCCGCTCCCTCCCTACAACCACAAGAACTTAATAGCAAACCTTTTAATGCTGTTTTTCATTATGGTAAATAACTTGCCCACTTGTTCATGCTAAAATATTTTAGTAAATAATTAGAAATTGCAGTGTGCTGCTTCTTGAATTTTAAAGACACCTTGTCAACTAAAGACAGTTTGCACGAATTTCAGATTCTTCTAGTATTCTGATGCCGTTTCATCACTATGGCATTGTAATGTGGAGTTAACTTTAAATATTATGAGTTTATATCTGTCATAAGAGTGATTCATGTTAGAAGGGGCCTTTAAAGAACATCTAGTCTAGCTGCCCTGCCACAGGCAGGGACTTCTTTCCGTAGAGCAGGTCAAAGCCCCATACAACCAGTGCCTGTGCAGGGGTACATGTGTGTTTGTATATATGCACACACAGTTGCATGTCAGTGCTGCTAGTTTCTGTGCAATTGTAGACATCACCTCTCTGGGTAGAGATTAAACTGCGGAGGCCGTCATAGTGGAGAGGCAGTTATACTTGATTTGGGGTCTTCCAGGTTGTAGACATGTTTCTGAAATGTGTTATTTCTGTGTTTGTTAGCTGCAAGTCGCTTTTATCTTCAGACTTCATGTACTGTAACTGTACTTTCTTCTCAGACATCAGATCTTACTACCTACACAAAATCCTAGTATAAAATAAAAAGTTCCTAATAACTAATATGCTGGTTAAGCTGGTAGGATATTTCAAAACAAATTTGGAATTTGAGTTGCTGAATTCTTGCACCACAGGAAAGCGTTAGGGATTTTTTTGTTAGGGAAGGAAAACAAAATATAGTAATAAACTAAAACTGGCATATTTTTATTCCCCCCATTATTTAGAGATATCTTTGAGAAGGCAGATGCAGAAGACTTGCATAGAATGATCCTTTCTCCTCATATAATAAGGATTAGGGAGTCTAAATAACAGACGTGTTTTGTCCAGCTTGTTAGTGCTGGAGTAAACTATGCTACTGCTTCATCTGAAACATGTACCAGTAGCTCTGACCTGCGTTACGGAAGTCACAGTGTTACTTTCCAAGGAATCCAGTTGATGCATTTCAGTTTAGAATGACTCCTTCCCCACTCATGAAGTGCTGGTCCTCCCCTGAGCAGCTGGCACTGGAAGTTCTCAGTGAGCTGTCTACAGGATAAGTGTTTCAGATAGCGAAGTAAAAATGTTGAAGCCCACCAGGTGGTGCCAGAAGGCCTGATCACTGGTGGCTTTGACAGCTGAAACAGACCTGAGAAGGTGCGAGCCTGCCACTTTTGTCAGAAATTGTAAAATCTGAATACGAGCAGCACATGCTATTACCCTTCCTCTCATTCCAAACTTTTACCCCTAAAGCATTTCCTCAGCAGATTACTTCCTTCTGTGTTCATGATGGTAAAATTTAAATATGCTGTTCAGGAGTAAGGCAGTTAAAATTGTGGGCTTGGTGTCAGCATTAATTATCACTAGTTTTGTGCTGCTAACCATCCCTCTTCAGTGGATAGCAGAGCCATGAAGCTCTCACAAAAATGCCGTAAACAGCATTGTGCTGTGTGTTGCAGTGAAATGCATGCAATTTTATGGAAGTAAAGACATGGATGTTAATTAAAATTTATGCTAGAGAATGTCTTAGGTAGTTACACTTATTTTCATGGAGTTAAAAGCTTATATAAACATTTTAATGTTTCTAAACAAGTTTATAGAGAGTGTTAAGATGTTTCACAGTGAAAACTGAAGTCTCTGCAAGTTGGTTTTTCCATCATTTCCCTTTATACTGCAAAAATTATTTTTTCATTACTTTATTTTTTCTGTCTTTATGTAATGTCTTTCTGCCTATTTTGATAGAATGATTCTACTATTCCCATATAAAGCTGGTATGATTGACAATTTTCAATGCTAGTGTTTTTTATCTAACACTTTAATAGTCTCTGAAACACTCCACAGTAGTTAGACCACTATCAGACAAAGTAGTCATCTAATTTCCACCTTTTTTTTTTTTTCCTAAAGTATGCTTTTTTGTGTAGAAGGGCTTGTAATAGCAGATAAGCAACACACCTGGGCTGGTGAGTAGCAGCTCACAAGTCAAAACAATGTCTGTCTTTTAAGTGAAACCTGCAGCTGCACTCATGGTGACCTGTGCTGTTGTGTGTTGGGGAAATGGGTGTCTGACAAGTAGGCAGTGGCACTTGTCAGAGTTACTGGCAGTCTGTAAAGTCTAGTCTAACTTGCTTTGGATGTGTCACTTTTTATCCTAAAAACCCCTGCTTATGTTGGATTTACTGTATCTGCCACTGTCAGCAGAATGACTCTAAAAAGTTGATTGTTTCATGGGTCATCTTACATATAGCCAAACAAGGAGTATCTGCTCTTTCTTAACAGAGCAGCTTATTGCGCCTCAGTGCATCAGATGCATGTTTTGGTTTTGTGTTACCTACCTTTATGTGAAACATGACATTTCTTGAGACTTGCAAGAAAAGAGTTTTCATTTTGTGAGTTAGTTTTTTTTTCTTGATGATTTTCCATATTAGGAGATCAAGATATTTGCATGCTGGCATTAAGTCTGATGTTTTGTGGTTGATCACATTTGAGAACCCTAAGTTTTATGGGGTTTGGTGTATTTTCAGTCAAGTAAGTGAGACTTACTTATATGTTCTTAAAAATTCAAAGTGTTCTAAAAATACATCAGTTTATTTTCAGAAAATTTTATGCCTCCTTATTAGTATCTTCAGAACAGTCACTGTGCAACTGATATGTAAATTAAATTCTGAATGCTAGTTTTAGGAAAGCACACGCTTCATCTTCAGTAAGGTTTTGAACTAGTAACAGTTATGGGCATAGTTTCTAGAAAATCAGTTTAAACAGCTGGATCAGGTTTTAACTTTGGTAGCCTTGTGTCTATCCATAGGTTCAGAGAGCATAGTGAAGCACTTTATTAAGTGCTAGCAAATGAATTGTGACTTTAAAAGGATTAGATATAAATTTTCTGCTTCTGAAGCATGATTTCAGATTTGGGGCATAGTGATGGTTGGGGATATTCTTTAGAAAAAAACTTACCTGGTAAAAAACAGTATCTTTTGTGGTGTCTTAGCTATTTTTCTACACATAACTGCATAAGCAATGCAATCAAAATATCTAGTACTTTATATTTTTACTATGAATTGGAAATCTTGGGAGGGGGAAGTGTATAATACAGGTGTTACAAAATAACTTCCTTAAATAACGGTTCAACAGCTTATTGTAAAAGGGTGTATTATTTTCTAAATCTGAAGAATTTTCACGTTTTGTGGATTTGTGGAGGTGGTGATGGTGGTTTGGTTTATGTTTTGGAGGGATTGTTTTTTTAGTTTTGTGGGGTTTTTTAGATCAGAATATATAATACAAGATTACAGTTATTTCTCAACTAATGGCTTTTCTGGAGGAAAATAGTTGATCTCTTGTATATTTATGCAGTACCTGTGAGACTGAGTTTGGTAGTATGTCACAGCAGTACTACGAATTCAGAGTTGGTTTTTCATAAGCTGTGATGCTTCTGTGTTAATGTGTTTTAATCTATAGGAAAATACATCTCAGTTCAGAAGAAAAAAGAATCCTTGTGCTGTGTTTCCAGTAAAGTAGTTAAGCAAGCTAATTGCTTCCTATTAGAATATTATTGAATATTGTTGCCCTGGTATCATTTAGCATTGTTGGATATATACTGTTAGATTTCAGGAAGATACGAAATTTGGAAAAACTTGTTAAAGTTTCTGTAAATTTTTTTTTTAGTTTCACCAGTTCTTATGAATTCCTGACTGTGAATGTCTTAAGTTAGTTCTTTCTAAAACCTGCAGATTACTGAATGGTTGTCTCCCTGTTGCCGCTTTTTACTAGCTCTTTGTTGCTGTATTGTTCCTAGGAGTCAATGGGTACAATTCATGAAAGAATTGTCAAGTGTTAGATGTAAATGCATTTTTCTGTGTAACAGTTTTACCATACCTCAAGGTATGTTAAAATCTGTATGTTCTCTTATTCAGTAAGGAACAAACTTAAGCTACAATTTTTCCTCAGCTGGATCACTATTTAGGGGCATTCTTCTGGTTTTAACCCCTGTATGAAAATTCACAACAGCTTCCAAAACTGAAGTAAAAGAGAGAAGACAGTGCTGTCTCACAGATTAGAGAGGCTGTATCTCTCTCACAGATGAGCAGTGACATTTCTTAAGGAACTTACCTGATCTCACTTGCCTTAGTTGTGGGCGACACTGAAGTAGTGAATACATGTTTCTGGCCCAAAAATATTTCTCTGAAATAAGTTAACCTGTAATGCTTTGGTTTTTTTCACGTGGTCAAAAATTTCTGTAGTTAAATCCTGAAAAGGGCATTAAAAAGTTGTCCTCAGTTACCTCCCTCATCTAGAGGAATGTGATGACTAAATGCTTTAGGAATTTGATGAGCT
Source organism: Aleadryas rufinucha (assembly GCA_013397815.1). Classification (NCBI taxonomy): domain Eukaryota; kingdom Metazoa; phylum Chordata; class Aves; order Passeriformes; genus Aleadryas; species Aleadryas rufinucha. Next base: position 135,180 of record VZTH01005364.1, read on the forward strand.
TAGGTGGAGAGAATTGCCAGAAACTTAAACAGGTCTATGAATCATCAGATCTGTGAACTATCAACCTACTCAACAAATTGCTGGCTTGAGCAGTCATTGCAGTGGAGTCGGTGTCTTTAAAACCTTTTGTGTTGCATTTTTTTCTACAGACTTTTTAAAACTTCTATGAAGCAAAGTTATTCTGCTATGTGAGTGGGAGCATGTTATTTCTAACCAATGGAAACAGTTGATTTGTGCTTTACCCTGGTAAAGGTAGTACAATTTCTTCTAAGGTAGTAGTCATTCTTCCCTATGTTAAGCTCAGTAGTTTTTAAGAAACTTTTTTCTCTGTGTAATTGACTTAGTGATGTGGAACTTTACTGTGATTAGGAGATGAAAAGTAGCAGCCCTTGTATTTGTGTGGCTATATATTGCTGAATGTTTTCAGAATAATGGAATGTGAAGGAATATCCTGTTGCGTATGAAAACAAGCATTGAAGTGAGACTCGGTTAAGATAGAGTATTTTTGTTTCAAAATCAAGCTACTCCACCTGTTTTGTTTTTCAGAGTACTGTAATTGAAAGTGCATCTTCTGCATTTGAGGAAGGACAAGTTCTTGATTGAATGGTGGATTAATAAGTGGTTGTCTTGTCCTAAGACTAAAAAGATATCCTGGAAGTTGGAACGAACTGGATTTTCACCCTAGTCCGGCAGCTGTGCTGCTCACGTAAACACAGATGAATGAAGACCCCATTTGGAAAATCACCAGGTCAGCGGTCCAGAGCTGATGCAGGTGAGGTGTTCTTTCTGTGGTTTTCTTTGCTTTTAATGGATAAAAAGTGATCTTACTTTATTGACTTTTAAAATACGTTAATGATGTTTTGCAGATGTTAATGATTTTATGCAAGTCACAGGTTTTCCCACAAAAGATGGGAAACTTAAAAATGCAAATGTCATCATTCTTGTTTTAAAAGAAAATTTACTTTTGTTCTAGAAGATCATGGATTGAATAAACATAAATTTAGCAGTACTGATCCTACCTTCCTGTTTTTTGTTGTGTCAAAAGTTATTAATCAGGGACCTGTGTGGGGAAAACAACATATTTTTTATTACCAACCATTGTGAATTGGAGCATTTATTAAATACTCAAGAAACCAACCAACTGGCAAGTATAATTGGGAAAGCTCAGTTAACTTTTAAAATACCCAAGCAATAGACCATTCTGGTGCTTTCAAATACTTGTCTTATTCATTAAAAACCAAAACAACTGATACTGGAGGATTTCACCCTCTGGAAAATTTCAAGGTTGTATTTTACCTGCAACTGTGTTAAAATTTGCTATAATTTATTTGAAACATGTACTGATTCCGAAGGTAATACAGTTACCTTTCAAGTAACAGTTACAGGTTTCAAAGGAGAGATCCAGTACAAAGTCTTCAACACTTGGTTAAGTGACCAAATTGAGCCAGTGATGAGTGGAATTCCTCAGGTGTCAGTATTGGGAGCAGCATTGTTTAGCATCTTATTCAGTGCTAGGGACAGTGGGATTGGGTGCACTCTCAGCAAGTTTGCTGGTGACGCCAAGCTGTATATTGCCATCAGCACGCTGGAGGGAAAGGATGCCATCCAGAGGAACCTGGACAGGATTGAGAGGTGGGCCTGTGCATACCTTGTGATGTTCAACAAAGCCAAGTGCCAGGTGCTGCATGTGCATCAGGGCAGTTCCAAGCACAAGTACAGCCTGGATGAAGAATGGATTTAGAGCAGCCTTAACGAGAAGGACTCAGGGGTGTTGGCAAATGAGAAGCTCAACATTACCCATCAGGGTACACTCACAGCCCAGATGGCCTCACATCTTGGGCTGCATCAAAAGCAGCATGACCAGCAGGTTGAGGGAGGTGTTATTGCCTTTCTGGTCTGCTCCAATGAGACACCATCTAGAGTACTGGATCCAGCTCTGGGGCCCCTAACATAAGAATGATGTGAACCAGTTGGAGTGAGTCCAGAGGAGGGCCATGAAGATGATCTGAGGCTTGAGCACCTCTCCTACAAGGACAGGTTGCAGGAGCTGCAGTTGTTCAGCCCGGAGAGAGAAGGCTCCAGGGTGACCTGATTACGGCCTGCAGTACCCGAAGGGGCCTTAAAGCTGGAGAGGAACTTCTTACAAGCTCATGTAATGACGGGACAAGGGGAAGTGGCTTCAAACTNTTATTGCCTTTCTGGTCTGCTCCAATGAGACACCATCTAGAGTACTGGATCCAGCTCTGGGGCCCCTAACATAAGAATGATGTGAACCAGTTGGAGTGAGTCCAGAGGAGGGCCATGAAGATGATCTGAGGCTTGAGCACCTCTCCTACAAGGACAGGTTGCAGGAGCTGCAGTTGTTCAGCCCGGAGAGAGAAGGCTCCAGGGTGACCTGATTACGGCCTGCAGTACCCGAAGGGGCCTTAAAGCTGGAGAGGAACTTCTTACAAGCTCATGTAATGACGGGACAAGGGGAAGTGGCTTCAAACTGAAAGAGTAGGTCCAGAGGATGGCCATGAGTGACGAAAGGGCTGGAGCTTCTCTCGTATGAGAAAAGGCTGAGAGTTGTTGTTCAGCTTGGAGAAGAGGAGNGCTTGAGCACCTCTCCTACAAGGACAGGTTGCAGGAGCTGCAGTTGTTCAGCCCGGAGAGAGAAGGCTCCAGGGTGACCTGATTACGGCCTGCAGTACCCGAAGGGGCCTTAAAGCTGGAGAGGAACTTCTTACAAGCTCATGTAATGACGGGACAAGGGGAAGTGGCTTCAAACTGAAAGAGTAGGTCCAGAGGATGGCCATGAGTGACGAAAGGGCTGGAGCTTCTCTCGTATGAGAAAAGGCTGAGAGTTGTTGTTCAGCTTGGAGAAGAGGAGGCTCCAGACAGTACAACCTTTTAGTTTTTAAATGAGGCTTATGAAAAAGACAGAGAGAGACTATTTGCCAAGGCCTTCAGTGACAGTGCATGGGGTAATTGTTTTAAACAGAAAGAAAGTACAGTTAGGTTTGAGTGTACAGAAGAAATTTTTTATGATGTGTATGGTGAAACACAGGAACAAGTTACCCAAATATAAGTGACTCCTCGTTGGAAGTGTTTACAGTCATGTTCAAAGGGATATTAAGCAACCTGTTCTAGTGAAAAGTCCCTTCCCCCATCATAGGGCTGAACCAGGTAACCTTAAGAGGGTCTGTGAGATTACCTAGAACAGCTGTAAAAAAAAAGAAAAAATTGTACTTTAAGAAGTAACTTTTAAATAGGATTTACTGAGCTTTACAGTATTATGGATACAAATTTATTGCCCTCCTTTTTAAAAGATGGTTGCCACTTGCCAAGAAACTTTATAAACACCACATAGTCTTCCAGAGTAGCTACATCCTAAGTACAAATTAGAATTTTAAGTCCTGCCTATAAAATTGCTATCATCTGGGATTGGATAATAAAGCAGTAATACAGTCTTAATCAGAAGAAAAAGGAATAAAAGAAAAAGATACAGTGAAAGAGTGGAAATAGTCTTTGTATTTTATATTTGATATGTTAATCATGTAAAATGATAAAACTTCTGCACTCTAGGAGACTCTTGGATCATGTACGGGCTGCGAAAAACAATCTGGAGGTAGAGATAAACCAGTGGTAGTGTCAGGTATTCATATAGGGCAAAATTTAATGCATTGACAAAACATTTTTCAACTGGCTTTGATTTCATCCTGTTGCAGAGACTTATCAATCAGTGGCACTACAGGTTGGTAGCATCTTCAGCAAAGCTGATTTTTAGCTGTCCTGTCTGTCCGCCTCGGAAGGAAATGCTTTTATGTGTTGTAAAGTGGGTGTAAAGGAAGAGGTATATGTGATTTACAATAACTAGGCTTTTGAAATCTCTCTCTCTGGGAAATATACTTTGTACATAGTTCCTTTTTGAGAAACAAAGGGTAGGATTGAAGGTGGAGAAAAGAAGGAAAGCTAGACTTCTGATTTTTTTACACAACAGTAGACACATGGCTACAGACTCTAGGAGTTTGTCAAAGCATAGAGTTGCTTTCAACAATATAGTCTGAGTGAATCAGACAGATGCTCTTGGTGGTGTGCCTGCCTGTCTCTCTAATTAGTGTATTGCTGTCCTAAATATAGGAGGAATGCAGCTTTTTTAAAAAAAATTAGTATACGGTATAATTGATTGTAAAATAAGATGTGATTACCCTATGTTAACACAATTGACCTTCTTAAGTCTAATGATCACCTGTTCAACGCTGTGTAAGTGAAAGACATGGTCCTCTGGAGTCTTTCTTAGCAGTGTTCTCCTGGAGATAGGAATCCTACCAAACTGTGTGATAGTCAGAAGCAATTGTAATGCCTTTACTGGGTGGTTTGAAAACATAAAAGTACTTCCTTAGTAAAGAAAACTTTTAACACCTATGAACGTGTAACTATTTCATCGTATGTGAGCATTTGTAGTTTTTTCACCCTTAAAAGCAAGTGTAAATTGTTTTAGTATTGTCTTTATGAACTAAGAAAAGAGATCATAGGTGTGAATTGCTTAGAATTGCAGTGAAATCTTTTCTGCAGAGTTAGAATTTGATTTATGTCTGTACTTCTGACCTACTTCAATTAAAAGACCTCCCTTCTTCAAACTCTTTTGAGGTTGAGCAGTACTAGGTGTGAGTCAGCACACTGAAGTGTTTCTTAGGTCCCTGAAAGTAATTCTGAAATAGTCTCCAGATACAGAGTGGAATTACTGCTGTTCCCACAGAAGATTCTGGAATACAACTTAAAAACATCTGTGTTTTGCTCCTTGTTGTAAACATAGGAGATATTCAGAGAAGTAAAGTGTTGTTGCTGTTCTCTGAAGAGCCTGTCTGATTTTCATGGATTGCATGGAGGGTACCAACTCATGTCACAATAGCAAAAACATTGGCAGTAGCTTTCTCCCATCCTTCTTCCTATTCTCCTATAGCCTCAGGTGAAATGACATGTATATTTCCCTTGAAGCCAACGTCCTGAACGATTATTTTAGTCTTGTTATACCCTTTTTCTTTATCTTTGTCTGCAGTAAAGTAGAAATATTCAGAAACATGGTTTCTAGTTTTGCAGTTGAATTTTAAGTGTTTGTTGTAAGGAGCTGAATTAACAAGCCCCAGAAAACACAAGAGACCATATGACAATTGAATACTTAATTCTGTTGCTCTTGTCTGGAAGCTGGAGTTTGTGCTCACTTTCTTTTACAAAAAATATGTTTCTGTGCTCTTATGTCATAAAATAATAAAATAGTTTGATATAGATGGCACCTTTTAAAGGTCATCTTTTCCAACTCCGCAATTAGCAGGGACATCTACTTGATCAGATTGCTTTGAGCCCCATCCAACCTGGGCTTGGGATTCCAGGGAATGGGGCAACCACCACCCCTGGGCAACCTGTGCAAGTGTTTATCACACTCAATGTAAAAAACTTCTTTCTTATATCTAATCTTCCCCATTTTAAAATCATTACCCCACGTCCTGTTGCAACAGGTCCTGCTAAGAAGTCTGTCCCCATCTTTCTTATAGGCCCCCTTGCCATACTGGAAGGCTGCAATAAGGTCTCCTCAGAACCTTTTCTTCTTCAGGCCATGCCATCCCAACTCTCAGCCTTTTCTCATATAGTAAGTGCTCCAGCCCTCCAGTCATCTTCATGGCCTTCCTCTACCTCATTCCAGCAGGTCTGTTCAGTGCTGAGGACCCCAGAGCTGGATGCAGTGTTCCAGGTGGGGTCTCACCAGAGCAGAGCAGAGGGGCAGAATCCCCTCCCTCACCTTGCTGCCCACACTGCTCTGGATGCAGCCAAGGATACAATTGGCTTTCTGGGCTGTGAGTGCACATGGCTGGGTCATGTCTGGCTGCTCCATTCTTATGGACCAATAAAGATTCAGGAGGCAGATAATTCTCATTTTGACTTTCTCACTAGAATATGCTAAACATAAGGATTCTGTGCCATTTTGTCCCCCTGTCCAGAGCTGCTGTAGAGGACAGAAACTCTTCTTGCAGTTTCTGCAATTGTGTAGCCAAGCAACTCAATAGTGTAACCTAATACATCCTTAAAAGGAGTTTACATCTTCTTGATTTCAGACAGTGAATTCAGACAGAATTCAGCCAGTGCAAATTAGGAGGGCAGATTGTGGCAAATAGCCATCTGGTTGGTACAAGAGTGCATTTAACCTAGGATCTTCAAATACTTGCTATTGAGATTTGTATTAAACATCCAAATGCCATTACTTCATGTTTTAAACTGGGAGCTCTCTTAAGATACTGCCTGACTTAAGATGATGAGTAGTACTTAGTTCTCTGTATTGTCTTTGGTATAGAGCTCATTACATCAGTGAACAAGTTGAATCTTACCAAAAATTTGAAGATCACATGGTGAGAAGTTAGCAAACAGCAAAATCCCATTCCCAGAGGTTGGCATAACTTCTCGTCTCTGCTTATTCCAAATGCTGTAGTAAATCTTCCTTCCGTGTAGATCTAGAGCTTCTGTTCTTGACTTTGACAGATAAATGCCTTGTACCTGCCTTCTTACTCAGAGGTTCCCGAGTCCTTGAGCAGAGGACAGAAAGGAAATTCTTGTGCTGCACCATTGTGTTGTTTTGTTGTGTTTTTACTTGAGCTAATTAATCCAAAATCTTACTTTTCCCTCGTTAGCCGGAAATGTAAAATGTAAACTATATGTATTCATCTTCTGGTGATGAAGTTTCTCTATTTTGTAAGGACAGTTACTGGATTTTAAGAAATTACATTATTTTAATAAAACACCATCATATTTTTAATAAAATGTGTTTTATTATATTACGTATTACTAGAACACAGCCACCTTATATACAGAGAGGTAGCTGACATGTTTGGACAGGGTTTTTTACAGATTGTAATAAAGTCCTAAAGTCTTAGGGGGTTCCAGTCAAACTTTTTGTGATGCTGTTTTTGTTTTTCCAGCTAAGTTCTTACAAACACTCAGTTTAATTATTTGGTTTTATATCATTCAGAAATTGCAAATAGGATCTTTACTGCAGTAATTGACAGACAAGGTTTAATTTTTAAAATGGAACGTTTCAGATATCATTGCTGTTGGAAATGCAGGTTTCTGAAGAGCTGATGCAAGCTTGAGTATGCTAAACATAAGATTATTTTAATTATTAATTAATTATATTCATTCTGACATTTCTGTAACTTTATGTATGCCCTTTTAAATTTTTAATATAAAAATGAAAATAGTAAAATACTTGTGAAGACTTTGAAGGTTAATGGTACTGTCAGTGCTTGACTCTTGTGTGATTCTGTTAATATAATGACAGTTTTCAGTACGTATATAATTCCAGTTATGGTTGGAACATGCACATAGTGTTAAATTTAAAAGAATTGGTTTATTTAGGCTTATAGAGAAATTAAAACATTTCTCTTAAGTTTTAATTCAAGCAGTCCTAGTTAAAATCCTAGGCATGTTTGTCCATAAACATGAGGTGTTAGAGTTACACAAGGGTCAGTCCAGCACTGTGACCAGATTGTTTTAGATATGGCAAACAAGAAGCAAAAAATCCAAAACAGCCCAAAACAAGCTACTGTGAAGAAATGTAAATCCATGTCATTCAAAACCATTACAGTGAGGAAGACAGGGAGAATCAGGATCAAGCCAGATATCTTCTGGCCATGTAGTCACCATCAGCCATCACTTTAAAAGGGGCTGTTTCAGTCTACCCTAGGAAATTATCCCTATGCAGGTGATCCCTATTGGCTGTGATCTGAGGCTGCAGTTTTCATTCTAAGAACTAATTTTGATTTTTCTAGCTCTGCACATCACCTTTTATATAGGTTATCTCTTGAAAGTGTTTTTCTTTGTTCTTGCAAATTTCCTCTACTAACTTCTTCATGACTGCTCATAAGTGGCTTTCTAACAACCAGCAGAAGCTTGATTTCCCCTCTCCTGATTTCATCTTACTAAAAGCTTTCCATTTTTCATATTCATCCCAAATTTTCATTGGGTTGAGTGCAGTGTTCTTCTGTCTGTAAAAATTTGTTTACTGTTAGATTTTTATGTGCTCTGTTAAGCACAGGTAGTGCTGGTCTGGCTAACTCAGGAAGATGTGTATTTGCATCTCCTTTTATTAACTGAAGGATGAAAGCTTAAAACAGCCTGTTGATGCGCTATTGTTGCTGATTGACCATCTCAACTATTGTCCCTGTTGTGTTTAGTTCAACGTCCATTTTAATAGTTTCTGTCAGTCCCTCCTTATGTTCACCACTGAGCTCCTGTGTTGGGTTTGTATGGCAAGGTACCAGGAGGGTGCAAGGGTGACTTCTTTGAGAAGCAACTTGAAGCTTCTCTTGTGTCCAACAGAGCCAGTGCCAGCTGGCTCCAAGATGGACCCCCCATCAGCTGAGCTCATCAGTGATGGTGGTAGTGTCACTGGGATATTGTATTTAGGAACTGGGGGAAAGATTATGCACCACAGCAATTGCAGGAGAGGAGTGAAACTATGTGAGAGTAGCAGCCCTGCAGACACCAAGGTCAGTGCAGAAGGAGGGGAAAGGAGGTGCTCCACTGGAGCTGAGGTTCCCGTGCAGCCTGTGGTGATGATCATGGTAAAGCAGCTGTGCCCCTGCAGCCCATGGAGGACCCTACACTGGGGCAGGTGGATGTGACTGAAGTCTGAATCTGCAGGAATTTGCACTGGAGCAGGTTGCCTGGCAGGACCTGTGGCCCCATGAGAGAAGAACCCATGCTGGAGCAGGTTTGCTGGCAGGACTTGTGACCCTGTGGGGGACCCACTATGGAGCAGCCTGTTCCAGAAGAATGACATGCTGTGGAAGAGAGCCATACTGGAGTTGTTTTTGAAGAACTGTAGCTCTTGAGAAGGATTCACATTGGAGAAGTTTGGAGGGCTGTCTCCTGTGGGAGGGACCCCACACTGCAGCCGGGAAAGAGTGAAAGGAGTCCTCCACCTAAGAACGAAGAACTAACCCTAACCCTGAGGAGGAAGAAGCAGCAGAGATAATGTGATTCACTGACTGTACTTTCATTCCCTGTCTCCTTGTGCTACCTGGGAGAGAGAAGGTAGAAAAAAATTGTAAGTGAAGTTAGGCCCAGGAAGAAGGGAGAGCTGGGGGGAAGGTATTTTTAAGATTTGGCTTTATTTCTCATTATCTTACTCTGACTTGATTGGTAATAAATTAGTATTCCCCTAGTCAAGCCTGGTTTGCCTGTGATGGTAATTGGTGAGTGATGCCTCTCTGTCCCTCTCTTGACCCAGGAGCCTTTGGTTGTTTTTTCTCTCCCCTGTCCAGCTGAGAGAAGACATAGAGTATCTTTGGTGTGCACCTGGTGTCCAGCAAAGGTCAGCTCACCAGAGCTTCATGTGCACATAGTCCATGTCTACCTCTCTAGAGCCTTTTCCCATTGTAGCAGGTCACTGATCAGTCATAACATGAAGTGTTTGGATTCTTTACATTTTGACATTCAATGTAAAGGCTTTTATATAAAGTAAGTTTTCAAATTATTTTTCAGTAATTCCAACATCTTTTGTATTGTAGGTCATGCAGGAGTGTCTGCCAGCATGATGAAGAAGAGAACTTCCCACAAGTAAGTTGTTAATATATTTACTAAAGAATAGCGCTCAGTAACTGGAAGTACTGTTCTAGAAATATATCTGTGTTGTTCCACTCACTTTGTTCTTAAAAATTGTGGAATAATATTCAGTCTGTATATGTGTGTAGAGTCAGACTTTTAATTCTTTCAGGATGGTAGTAGGAAAGAAAGCCCCACTGATAAAGTTTTAAATATTGTTTTGACTGTTAACATTATATCTTTCTTGAATACAATTTTGAAATTCTTTCTGGAATCTGTAGAGAAGGATTTTCAAGCCTGAAGTTAGCCACATCTACTGTAGGATGTCTGTTCTCTGGCAGAGTTCATGCAGTCACCAGGTCAAAAAAACCTGCAAATCATGCTTAGTAAGAACGCAGCTGGGAAGGAGTCTTACATATATCTAATCATGTATGCACTATAATTGTAGTGGTGGAAAAGATTTTTCATTTTTTAAAAATAAAGAATGTACTGAAATACTTCTGTAAGGAAGCTGCTATTAGTATGCGAAGGAAGGATACCTGCTTTTGCTACACTTTCATGGCATGTATTTTTCCATCTACAACATTTGATGTAGTAGCAGCTGAACACTGGTGAGTAGCTGTGTGAAAGTAGATGTAACCTTCTTGATATAATTGGTCTTAGTGTCATACAGCAAGATACCATATCTGGTGAGAGAAATCTAAGCTGGGTAAGTGGGAAACTTAAAATGTTTCTAGCTGTTTGTAAGTGTAAAGTCATATAGTGTGCATCAATCACAAGCAGTTTGTTTGGCAGGTATATTTTCCACAATTAATGTAGTTAATCACTGTTAACAGTATTAACTGTTTCCCAGAGACAACACCTGATGTAAAACTACTCTGATGCCTTCCACCAGCTCATCATTATCCATTCTTGTCTATCTTCATAGAAGGCAAAGAGAAACATTTATTTGTCTAGGGGCAGGTAGAGTTGGTTAAAATTTAATTTCTCTTGTTCTCTTTCAACCGCTCAGAGAAAGGAGTGTATGATGGGAAGACTATCAGAGGTGGGTTGCCTTTTGTACTTGAGGGTGGCTAGATTTGTCTTTATTGTTGTGTTAATATACACTTATTTAAATAACTAAATAGGCTGTAAATTTATTAGCATAAAGGCTTTTGTGGGACGTTAGAAGTTTTGATCCTAAGTGACATAATTTTGAGGTATTTAACTTAAGCATCCAGATTAGTTTTATGTTTATTTAGCCTAGTTAAATTGTTTATTATTTAGTTAAGGTTTTTTTGTACCAAGCCAAGATGACTTCTTGTGTGCTGCTTACTGACTTGTCTGAGAATGAGGTAGAGTAGTAGAATATTGTTTATATTTATAGTTTACTGTAAATGACTGGGATATGAATATGATGTAATACTATGTGCTGATACTACTCTGAGCCAATGCGATAGACCATGAGTTAGTAATGTATACTTTGTCACTGATGTAGCTATTTATTTAGTTACCTCCTTATTTAAGGAAAAAGAAAAAGAAGCCTGCTGGCACTCAAAGGCTATTGAGGAGATTTTAAATGAGCTTCAGAAGGTTTGTGACAGAGGAAGGAACAAGGCATGACTCAGTAAGTGAGGACGTGATAGAATGAGCAGTGTGGATGAGCTTCTGAACTCTTTAAATGGTAGTTAACTGTTGAGCCTTTTGGAGATGGTTCCTGTGATTATAGGACAGTTCTTCCAAGTGCTCTGTCAGTGGGTAGTGGTGATTTCTGCCAATATGAAGCTGACCTCACTGGCATCAGATCAGTCAGTAAACTCACAGATGTCATTCTTTCCACCCTTAGTGTATAAGGAAAGTACAAGAACTAGCACAAGTATGAAACAATGCTTTCTTCATAGACTCTCCAGATCTCTTGTAGTCAGCAATTCAGAGACTTTGAGATGTAGGTTACACCTGCAATTTAATTACAAGTGAACTTAAACATTTTGAAATTTGGATACCATTTTCAGGTAACATACTCTTGGCTTCTACAACATCTAGAGCTGAAACTCTCAACTGAATGGGTTTTTTTTACTTTTGAGGGAGTACAGAAAGTACTTTAAAACTTCTGTCTTAATTAATGTGCCTCATGGTCTGAATATTGTGAAAAATAGCTAATAACAATTCTCCAAACATTGTTCTGTTATTAGTGATAGACATTAATAAGCTCACAGTTGTATTAAGTTTTGTGTCCTATTTTTAAAAGCTTTTCTGTTTTATATTGTGAAAGATTTAAAAGCATACTGACTACTGCTGCTGTACTGCTTCTATAATGTTTTATAGTTTTCATTCCAGTTTTTCACAGTTGTGCGTATTTTGCATATCTGAGAGATGTGGTTTTCTTTCATCCTTCTGGGGTTTTTTTCCCATGTGGTGTTTTTCTGAGATGACATGGTTGGGATAAAAAACAATCAACAACCAAACCTAAATGGATAACTTTATAGGTTACTGGGCATTGCCATTTCCATTTTTCTAAAAGGTAGTTTGTGTTTTAAGTACAACCCTCTGGTAATGGCTCATTTTTCTGCTGCCAGTCCTCTGCAGTTCTGCACTATGTTGGTTTCCCTGGTAGCAGTTGCCAAATTAAAGTTTGTGCAAGGACCATATAAACACAGCTTTAAAAAATCTGGGCAGATTTCCTTCCGACTGTGTAGTCTTTAGAACATTTCCAAAGTATCTGGTTTTGATAATGAAACCTTTTCACATTAGGTTTTACTTAACAGCTTACAGCCTGCAAGATAAAGAAGAGGATCAGAAACTTCAGGGAATTGAAGGGCTATTTACAATGAGGATGTGTCTGATGTGTCAAGAACTATTTCCAGGACTTGCTGTTTTCTGTTTTTCCTGGCTTCATGTCTTACATATCTAATTGTTTTCGAATATTCAAGAGCAAATCTCTGTGGAAATTGTAAAGATTATTGTAATGAAAGAGAAGGAAAAAATTGTGGTGAACCTTCTGGATAAAGCATCATAGAAGGTTATTTGTGTAACTTGATTTATCACAAAAATGCCACACTCTTGAGGAGAGTTGGTTACTTGGTTGTCTACATGGAAGTACATTCATATCTTACTTACTGACAGTTACAAACTTTTGCTTTCTTACCCCATGTTCAGATGCAAGAAGTAGGTTTTCCTTGGTAATATACTAGTTCGAATACCTCATTTCTTAACAGTATGAACCACTTCAAATGAGAAGTGAGCAGCTGTTCAGTAATGCAACCTTCAAACAAAAATTTGAACTGCAAGTACGCCTAGCCGGTACTTGACTTGTAATTAAATTTCAAGAACTTTTCTCTCTATGAGGCATTTTAAACATAGTTACCTGTTTGAACTCAGTTTTGTTGTCTTCTTTCATCTTTTTTTAGAATGAGTGTGAAGCTTACTGCATTATTGTTCCAAATTAAATATTAAAGTGGATTATGCTTTGTAGGCAGAAACTGAAGTTGACTATGAGGTTGAATATCTATAGCATTATAATCTTTTTCAAAGATGAAATGATGAGCTACATAAACTGCTTAAACTAGACAAAGCAATGTCAGTTTTAACTTCTTCTGTGTCTAGTTGTTTTTATTCCCTTCAGAATGAAGCAGTGTTTCATTAGAACTAAATAAATGAGTTGAATACAAAACAAACTCAATTTTATTGTGCTGAGAACCAGATCTCTGATCTTATTTTGTAATAGTAAGCTATTACTGACACTTAATATAATTAGAAATACATATAGGTACTTGAGCAGAACTAGAATTTGAAAATGCATTCTGGTTTTTGCATAAAATTAGAACCACCTTTGTGGGAGAGTCTCTCTTTACCGGAACTCCAGCCTGTTCCAGTTATCTATGCTATCAAAGTTAGGAATGCAAAACTGCAGTCTGATCTTTGAAAACCTCAAATGATAGCAAAAGTAAAATTTGAAAACACCCTTGCTAAGATCTTGATGGTGAATTAAAGTCTGGAGGTGGGACAAGTACTGAAGTAATTGTATATCTTGTTTTTAATAGTTATGATTACAGTTATGATATAACGTTAAGCATTCCGATGTCATATTGTGAGTGTATTATTTTGAAGTACTGCTTCCAAGATTTCAGTGGTATGATTGTTATCTGTATTTTTTGGATCATATAGGGACTTCTGTGAGAGCATTCATCATCCTTGGAGACCTTTTTCTTTGATCACTATCTCTAATCTAAGGAAGAATATTGCCTTCTGCAACTGATCGTCTTTTAGATAATTGCTTTTAAGCTAGTTGTGTGCATATTTTACTGCCATTGAAATGATGTGTACTGCAAGTAGTAGCTCAAAAAACTATTTTGCAACTAGTTGACATCCAGGAGAATTTTGTATATTGTCATAATGTCCCTTAGTTTCTTCCATTTCTATTCAAAATTGTCCATTTGTGGTTTCAATAGCTGGATAAAACAAAACTTGTGTAACACTTTCAGTGATTTGAAACTGTTAAATAGCTTACATTACAGTTTGTCAGAATAGCAGCTGTTACTAACTAGAGGGAATTTCCATGCCAATTCCATGAAAATATCAGAAGGGCAAAAAAGTTACATGATCTGTTTTCCACAAAAGGAGTATCCCTTCTAAGGCCATTTACATAACATGCAGTTTTTCATTTTCCATACTAAATACAGGAGTGTTGTTGCTGCCATGTGTCTTTAAAACTACTTGGAGTCAAAATTACTTGTAAATGAAGGAGCTTAAATTTCTTTAGGTGGAAACAGGTTTGTTTTAGGGAAAACAAACATTTTGAAACAATTTCAGTCAGCCACATAATGCTTCCACTGACTTCTTTCTCCTGGGAAGGAGTTGTTTACTGTTCTGCAGAGAGCAACCAGGTAGTAAAGTTGAAATACTGCCAGGTAACCTTGTGCTTTGAGATTTGATCGGGTGAGTTTTACTTTAGACATTCAGTGTAGCAAGGGATAGAACAGTTATTTTGGCTTAAGAAAACTAGTTTTAGAATTTACTGCTAGGAAACTGACCTTATCAGCATGTCAAAAACGTACTACTACTCTTAATTGTGTTTTTTTCCTTTTTCCAATAAGTGTGATAAGCTTTATGCCCTAATTTGAATAAGATGTACTAAGCTATAAAATATATAGTCATGTAAAAGCATACAACTATTTGCTGAAGTAGAATTTTGAGTATGTGTGTAGTTGTTTAATATTAATGTTTGTATCTGTGTACAGAAAACATAGAAACAATGTGGGACCAAGCAAACCTATTTCTCAGCCACGAAGAAATATTGTAGGCTGCAGGATACAGCACGGATGGAAAGAAGGGAGTGGACCTGTAACACAATGGAAGGGCACAGTTCTTGATCAAGTTCCTGTAAATCCCTCGCTCTATCTCATAAAGTATGATGGATTTGATTGTGTATATGGACTAGAACTTCACAAAGATGAAAGAGTTTCAGCACTTGAAGTTCTTCCAGATAGAGTTGGTAAGTGTTTAGGGTTTTTCTCCTAAATAAATGTATTTATTGGCTAACATTTATCACTAAATGTTTTCCACTAATCCCTCCAGACTTCTCCCAAGATAACAGGACCATGTAAATGTTACTTTTCAATTTCATTTTTGTCTCATGGCAGGTAATCCAAATGCTTTAATTTTTTTTTCTATTCCACAAAGTTTGGATGATGCTAGTGACTGCAGTTGCTGTCTTCTATCTTTAAGTAGTATGCAGTGCATTCTGTAGTTTTTAGATAAATATTTCTATTAAAATTTCAACTCTAAGCCATCTAGACTATATTGTCTATTTTGTGTGTCTGACAGTAATAAGGTCACATTTTTTCTTGTACTACCCCCATGTACTTATAATAATGGCAGGAAGACATTCTCTAAGTGAATTAACCTGATTAGTAATAATGCTTTTTCTTTTTCAGAATTAGCACTGGATTGTTAAACTGCAGGCTTTTCAATCCACCAAGTTTGATATCTACTTCAGTAAACACTAGTTTGTAAACAGAAAAGTCTGTTGCTTCTTTTAACTGCAAAGGAATTGGTGGCAGTCTGTAGGGTGGCATTAGGAGGAACCAAACCTCAAAATTTAATTAATAACATCATAGAACTGTTCTGAGCTAGGCCTTTTGTTTCTCCTGTCTGCCTCTCCCTGTCCAGTGTCTAGTTAAAGTTCAGAGTCTGCTGCTGTGGCCTCAACTGATCTCTCATTAGCTTGCATTTTGATTGTTTCATCACAGGGAGTACAATAATTCATTGTTACTTTAACAATGTTCTGAAGTTCTGTAGTTCTGCAGCAGTAAACTCTCTGGAATGGACAGTATTTGTTTTGTGTATGAATTTACTAACTGCCAATCAGATTTGTGCATTGATCAGCATAAAGATTATTTTTTACAAAGAAACATATCTATGCTTTTGAATGAATTTATGAAATGCTGTCATTTCAGCTTCGTCTCGAATTAGTGATGCCCACCTGGCAGACACAATGATTGGTAAAGCTGTGGAACATATGTTTGAGACAGAGGATGGCTCAAAAGATGAGTGGAGGGGGATGGTTTTGGCTCGAGCTCCTATTATGAACACATGGTTTTATATTACCTACGAGAAAGATCCTGTCTTGTACATGTACCAGCTCTTAGACGATTATAAAGAAGGTGACCTTCGCATTATGCCTGATTCAAGTAAGTAGGCCAGTTACTGTTTTCTTCTGGCAGCTTTTGATATTAAACATTTAGCTGTGGTTTATTTATGGACAGGAGAGCTGACAAACAAGCATCATGCTCATTATTCCCTTTAATTTTTTTTTTTGAAGTATCACAGCTAACAAATGTAGTAGTACAACAAAGAACATCTGTGTTAACTGCTGAAATACTTAACTTTTCTTAGCAGTGACATATGCAGGGAAAAATACTTCTTCATAATTATTCTTAATTCTGCTGAAAATAGGAGTGTACTACTGTGGAAGACTTTGTTTGGGTTTTTTAGTGGAAACTGACAAACCAGAAGTCTTCCACTGTTGTTTTCTTATGGATGTATCACATCTTGTGGCGTTGGCTCTTGATTTGTGTCTCTGAAGCAGTTCTTGTAGGAATGAATATTTTGAGTCCAACTAATATAGTAAGAACAATTTCACTGAGCTATGTGTCTTCAGTGTGAAAAACTTCTTCAGTAGTTGGTTGTGGGAAAGAAGTACTCATTTCTTGAAAATTGATTTTCTCTCACATTTTGTAACGCTAGCAAGAAAAAGATTTCAGCATATTAGGGATATTTTTCCTCAGTTTTTGAATCAGAAGTCTTCTTCAGGACTTCTCTTAATTTAGAAGGATTTTCACAGAATCAGTATTGTTCTAGAGATTTAGATAGTCAGTACAAAAAAAGAGCGGGGGAAACTTAAAAAGTAAACTTTGGGTTTACTTCTGCTGTGTAACAGAACACCGTTTCTAACAGAAGCTGTCTGGGATTTAAAGAAAATTAATTGTAACTAAGACGTATGCAAAGCATTATGTAGTCAACCACTACAGTTATCCAATTAATAATTTGTTGAGTTTGAGATAGTCTTCTTTCAGAGGCACCACTGGTAACGATCTACTGGCAGAATAAAAAAGTGGCACTTAATTGCATAACCTGTGTATTAATGATCTGCATTTAGATTACTCTCTCCTCCCCACCTAGCAAAAAGCAACATCTCTGATGTGTTTAAAGAGTGAGCCACAGATGTTATTAATGGCAAAAAAGTGATCTCTTTTTAAAAAAATAAAGCAAGCTCTTTCAAGATTTGAGTGTTAAAATAACTTGTTCTTTGTTTTAACTACTAAAAAGGACTAGGAATATATTTTAAGTCTGCTTTGCTTTCTTCCACCTTGAGGGTAGGGGAAGCTTATATGCTTTCTTTTCATATAAATACTGATTGCTTTTAGTGCATTTTACCCTCTGTGTTCACCACAAGATTATTGACTCCTTACTGATTTTCTAAACACTTCTAAGTATTTGCTTCCTTCCCTGAATGTGAATGCTTTCCAGTTATTTTGAATCATGTCTTTAAGTCAACAATTGGATGTTAGTGTTTTGGAGTAGTATTTTTCAAATCAGATTTTAGTCAAATCAAATCTGCAAGTACTTCTGTAAACTTTGTGGAACTTGCCATAATATTGTAAATTAAATTTCTAGGGTACTGTCTCTTCTCAAATATAGGTTCTGAACATGCGATGAGACCAAATTATAGATAATTTGTTTTAATCTTTTTTCTTTTTGTAAGGGGAAAATGTATTGCTGGATCTCATGCTAAAACTTTGCCTACACTTCTAAGTGAAAATGCAGGAGTTGAACCTGCATCTTTGCCAAGAAAGACTCTTCATGTAAAACTGATACTAAGAGGATAATCACTATGTGTGACAATGCATTTATAGAGGAACTGAAACACAAATGAAAAAAGAAAATTCTTATGTTTGTGGAAGAATTTTTACGTGTAAATGCAAGCCCATCTATTCATTCTCTGTTGTGGTTTTTTTCTCCTTTGACAGTTCTTGTAACAGCTCTCAAAACTGAATATAAAATGGGTAGAATTTGTAAAGGATTCTTAATGCGAACTTGGAACAAAGTTAGTAGTTTAAAAGCTTATGATTTCCAGAATAAAAGCCACATCAGATCTTACAATTTCTTTAGGAAGTTTTTCAGTGGAATACAAACAAAAGTTTATCTGAACTAGGAACCAAAGAAGAGGATCTGAGAAAGAAGATGTGGTTAGCTTCCAGTTCTCTGTACAGTACTTTTTAGTCTTTATCATGCTTGTTCTGTGATTGGCTTGTAGCCAATCACTTGGCATGTTGCAGTCACACCTTTCATTATCCAGATTTAGCATAGGGATTGTCTAGTTAGGTTTTGCCAGAGAGGAAAATAATACAGAATATTAAATAAATCAGAATTTACTAACAGCATTATTCAAATATGGAGTCAAAAGTCCCTTTTAATAAGGAGTTTACACCTACTACCATTTCAGAAAAGATGCTTTTGTTGCAGTCACATGCACGCACTGAACCTTTGAATAATGTGTGTGGGAAGAGGGAAGTTGAGTTAGGCTAGCTTTCTGCTAAGGAGGTCCAATGCCTTTTTCTGCTTGTGGCTTAAATTCAGTCATCTACAGACATTTTCTACAACTTGTGCATAAGTCTTCCTGTCACAGATTTACTTCTCTTACCAATCGAAGTGCTATTTTTGTCTTAATAGAACTGAAGACAGTATTGCTTGAAATTTTTTTCTGCAACTACTTTCTAGAAGCATGGCAATTGTTAGGTGCTTGTCTGAACTAAATTAATTAATCTGTTTACAACTTTTAATTGTTTTGTATGAGTTTTAAAGAAGACTCCTGCAGTTGTCTTCTATCTTGCAAAATTTCACTAATTTCTACTAAAGCACACTGGGTTTATGTTACAGATGATTCACCTCCTGCAGAACGGGAACCAGGTGAAGTTGTGGACAGCCTGGTAGGCAAACAAGTGGAATATGCCAAAGAAGATGGCTCGAAAAGGACTGGCATGGTCATTCATCAAGTTGAAGCCAAACCATCTGTCTATTTCATCAAGTTTGATGATGATTTCCATATTTATGTCTACGATTTGGTGAAGACATCCTAGACGTCATCATGAACTTTTGCCAAATTTGTGGAACTATTAAATGTAAAATTTGTAGACACAAAGACTTGACTGCTTTCCAGTTTAACGAAAGCTTAAATGTCCCTGCGAACCCACAATCTCTGCCAGCAAAACTGTTTTGTTCTGAGTAATACAAACATGACACATTTTGTGTAAGAGAACTCCTTTTCTTGAAGGAAGTCAGTATGTTAGGGCAGGAGGGAGTTAAAAGCAAAGAACAGCTGCAAATTCAAGCTGTGTAAAGTTGATCTAGTATTGTAATCATTAATCTAAATTTTTTCATAGATTTTGACTTTTTCTTCAATCTTGCACTCACTTGTTCAACTGCCACATGCAAGTGTAGTTTGATATTTTGATACGCCTTCTTTTGTAACATTAAATTTAATTTCTTGGATACTGGCAGTCCTTGTTTTCAGGGTTGGGACAGAAGTGACTTTCCTGAAAGGTTTAAACAGTTTGTGTAGCATCAAGGAGTTCCTAACCCAAGTAACATCAATCTGCTGTGTTTCTACACTTTATTTCAAATTTAGCTTTTTAAGAACTTGCAGTGTGTGGAAATGCTTGTGCATTTTTTACCAGTCACAGGGCAGTAGGATATCAAGTGTTTGGATTATGCACCTTTCAGTGAAGAGGCTTTAAACTATAAAATTACATTTAATCTGTGTAACCACTTAATTAGAATATGCAGGTTAATGGCCCATATTAACAAGTTGTAGGAACCAGTAAAATACATGCAACAAGGCTGTCTTCAATCCTATATGTTGTACTTCTTTCTTTGTCATACACATTTCTTAGCAAAACCCAAGTGCTTGGTGCCACAACTTTAACAGTATATATGCTACTTCAGAAGACTTTAGACTACGTATTGGCATCAGTAGTCTCTCATTTAATATCAAAACCTAGCGACCTGAATGTTTGTGTGTGGACTTAGAAGCCTAACAGTAGTTAATATTTTACATGGTAAATACAATCTCATGCCAGGGGAGTGGGAGGGAGTGTCCTTTTACAATGAAGATATAACTTTAAAGAAGGAGAAGTTTGTTCTCCTTTTGTTGCCTTCTGCTCAGTCTGTTGCATTCCTTTGTGTTGGTTTGCTTTTAATCATTTTGGTTCAAGAAGGCATCTTCCCAGTTTATTCTTTTTTTGGCTTTTCCACATAAGGAGTATCTGGACAAATCTACCGTTTAAACCTGTTGTTGCCTTTTGTGGTGTGCATTGTACTTGCTTTGAGGTATGCTGTTAACATGAATTTCATTCTATGAACACTAGAGTTCTGCATGCCAGTGGTGTATTATCTAACAGAAGCTATAGGCAGTCTCAGTGGTTCAGTCATCTGCATTAGATTGTGGATGTAAATAGCAGCCCACAACTGCAAAATCTTTTCATGGTTATAATCTTGCAAGATAGTTGTAAATGAAAATTAGGGTTTCTTAAGTGTGGCAGCTTTTAAAAATAACAGAATTGGAACAACAAACCAGCACAGCAACAAGGTTGTCATGTTACATTCAGGCAGAGCTCCTCGAGTTTCAAAGAACTGCTTTGCAGAAGTACAGAATGTGAAGGCAGTTAACACTGTTGATGGAAGGAACAAATACCCTGATATCCAACCGTGTGCCATTAGTGGAAGAATGCAGGAGAGGTGCTGTTAATCAGAGGACAGAGGTGCAGGTGACCTCTGTTGTGGGTATTCTTGATATTGAAGACTCAGTGGTTTAAGCCCCTTTCTGTCCATTTTTTTGCCTGATTTCATATTTTAGCCTTAAGGCTTGTGCCTCATTATGCTGTTGAATGGTAATAAATACTCTCCGTATAAATATGATACCTTAATTCTTTGTCCATTGCTACTATATTGCATTATGTCCAGTATTTCATCATGGGCAACCAAAGGCAGGCTATTGTCTTTCAGTGAATAGCTTCTCAATGCAGTCCTTATGCAGTAAGTACCTAAGTCTAAATGTTTCTTGTGTTTGAACAAAGTGAGCAGATTTGCAACACAGCGTTTTCATCCTGCAGATCTGTTGTGTTTTCTATTGACTCTTAAGAGTCCTGCATGTAAATCTCAAAGCTGAGCCTGGCTCCATGAGCCCAAGTCGATATTTGTGGCACAGGAATGAGTGAGTGTATTAATTATACACAAGATAACGTGAATAACCTAGTACACTGAACTTGGGGCTATATATCTGAGGAATAACAGATTTGTTTTGAAATACCTGAGGTTTAGGTCTACTGGAACACTTTTAGCATTAGGCTTGCATTTGTGGGTTTTCTGCAAGCCTATTGAATACACTATGTATTCTGACAATTAGAGTATGATCTACAAACTGTAAATTTCACGGTTGTTTTTCAGTGTCCCCGTTCTCTGTTGCGTGGGTATTTTCTTTTCACTTTTTTTCTTTTTTCTTCTTTTTTTTTTTTGATAGCTTAAACCACCGTTTTGAGGCTTGAGACTAATTCCACTCCCTGCCCATCTGCTTTGGGCTTTGTTTTAGGCTCATGTTTCAGATCTGCATGCAGTGCTTGCGTTACCCTGGTGACTAAATGTTGGTTCCTTGTTATAGGGGTTCAACATTACTTTCCGAAATCACATAGGGCTTGTGATGGCACAAGCCATGGATCTTTGTATAGAAGTTATTCACCTTTCACATTTACCTGCTGTAGTATTGTTGTATATTGTGTGTGTGCGTGTGCGTGATGTCAGGCTGCCATGTAAAACTTCTTAAAAGGGAAAAAAAAAAAAAAAACAACAACTTAAATGCAGACCATCCTTTTTTGCATGCTTAGAGGGTTAGAACATTCAGTGTAACAAACTAAAGTTGCATGTTAAAATGTTTAGGTTTTTGTTTTGTTCTGTTTTTATTTTGTGTTCAGTTTTTTGTGAATTTGCTTATTGTGCTGTTTTAATGGTTGTTAGTAGGATTAAATGCACCGGTGAGACGAGCATAGTGCCAACAGAAGGTAATTTTCCAGTTGTATGTGTCATACAGCATTTGAAGGGACCATGTATTCTGTTACAGAAAAAATAAACTTTCAGTTGAATAGCAGAACACTACATTCTTTCTTTTGAGTGCCAAACCCTAAACTATGTTGGAGTAGAGATGGGGACAACCCTTTTTGTTGCAATAGGTAGAAGCATTCTTGAAATGGATTGTTTAAACGTAGAGGCTTTATGTTCAGAGAGAATTTACTAGTTGTGTCAGGGAAAAGAATTATGATAAAAACAGTTTCTGGTTCCTTGAAAATGCTGTGCTTTTTGTATTTTACATCATTAGTGCAATTTGGATGGTTCTTGGTATGTGTATAGTTCAGAGGTCTTCGTGTTCACATTTTTAAATTAGGTAGTGAATTCATCTTTAGAGCTTGGTTTCTTTATTTTTGTTTTATTTTGAACAATGTAGACAGTTCCCTGTTCTCTGCATTTAGAAGTATAAACACTTTAAATCTGTTACTTAATTCTGTAAGTAATTTTTATAATTATGATGTAACTCTATCCTTAAAACATTTAAAATAAACCCTTTATGTGCAACTTATGCCTGTAAACTTTGTTCTCACAAGCAAAATGTAGTGATGTGATTTCAGACTATGAAGAAGCAGATCTTCATTTTTCTGATTGAAAGGATTTATTATTTTAATGTTGAGCCATGTATGCTGGTATAATACTTGCTCTGTGAAATACATTTGCTTGCAAAGCCAAATCTTTATTCTTTTTTCCAAATAAGTACAAGTGCTGGTAAGATGGAACTTGGCTAAGGTTAAAGCATACTGTTAAATTGTATTTAACTAAACACAGAAAACTCCCCTCCAGGGGCTGTGCAGCTCTGTGAAGCAGTCTATATTTCCAGGGCACACAAAATATCTCAGCAGTGGGGATCTGCAGAAGCATTTGGCATTGTTTTGGTGATTCATTCATTTGCTTTGAATTAAAACAATTTAAAATTTAATGAAGTATATTTTACTGGTGATAAAAACCAAAGTTGATACAAATTGCAGGTGATGAGCAGAGAAAATAACATCACCATGTTGTAGATTTTCTGAAGTCCTATAAGTTGTTGTGAAGACTTTGTGGTTAAATTACTGAAGCAGACTTCTCATGTTGAACAGATTTTCTTTATTACTACCTCTTTTCTGATAATAAAGAGTCACGGCACTTAAAGGACGTGGTAGAGTGGTGGACTTTGTAGTGTTAGGTTAACAGTTGGACTCAATGATCCGAAGGATCTCTTCCAACCTCAATGATTCTGTGATTCTAAAACATGTTTTTGGCACCAAGCTCATTTAGTTCTGTACTGAGGAACATGGAGTATGCCAGCATACATACCCAAGCCTCTTCCCTTAGTTCAGCATCCAGTTCATTGTATCCTGTTGCCTCTGACACTTCTCCCCGTGAAGATTTATATTGTGTACATCTGTGATTAGGGAGAGTCTTAAGACTTTGCTGTAGCAGACATATCACCTGCAAAAAGTGGGTGTTTATCTCTGTGACCTGGCTGTTAAATTGTAGTTAAAAATAGATACACTAACATGTTATGACTAATGCCTAAACCTATTCTGTATTATCACTGATAAACCAACCTCAGTTTGGTGGCATCTTCCTCTATAGAGGGAAAAAGAAAAGCCTTAGAAAAGCAAAGATATGTTTGTTATCTATTACTGCAGTAATGAACTTGCCCCTGAGAGCTGGTTACTTAGGAGCTCACTTACAAGCAGTTTGATGTCAGTGCTTTGTAGACAGTAATGTCCCTCAGATTTAAGAGGGTGGTAGGGGTCCTACTCAGAGCTATTGCTTTAATGCTACTGTACGGTATTTTCACATCTGTCAGGTTCCTCCTTGTCCATATGAATAGGTTATATTTTCAGAAAAAAAAAAAAAGCTGCTCTTTGCTCAATGAGTTACTTATTTTGACATACATATCTTTTTTATATTCATGCTGTAAGCAGTGGAGCCATTGATGACTTCAGGGGACTCCATTGTTTTCTTGAAAGGATAAAGTTCAGTAAGGATATTTTGGAGGAAGCTGGGCTGCTGCAATTTAAGATCTAAAAGGAGAAGTAAGAATAGGTCAAGGAAATTATAGATATGTTCTTTCATCCTCAAGCACTGGATAATAAAATATTTTTATTGTCTTACACACTTAGAAGCATTTTTTTTTCAATCTAACTCTCATTTTTCTTTCTGTTAGTTCCTGCCTTAGCATGTTACATCACTTAACCTCTTTGTCAGTATCAGTATCTTACCATTTTAATTCATTTCAGGATTTGCAGCCTGGGGAAGTTATCAAGCTACTAAGCATTTTTTTCAGGCTCTGCTCTTCCCACTACTTTGTGAGTTTCCTGATTTCTCTTTCAAACAGAGTGCAGAGTTGCATATGCACAATATACACCTATGTATGTTCAACAGCAGCTGAGGTCTCAGTAGAGTAGGTGTGGTGTCAACGCTTCCCTATTCTACTTAGATGTTCATTACAGATTTCTGCACATTTTTCTTCTGGAATCAGTTGTGATTAGCTTAACTTGCATGCAGCTTGTGTAAATGGTCTTGCAGCCTGACAGTTTAAAAACCTCTGTGTTTTGACACTGGTTCCATCCACCCCCATGCAATTAATCATTAAAATTATTCATATTCAATGGAGTCTGATTTTTACAGGCCGTTTTTGAATATTTTCATGCCATTTTTCCTCAGGACTATAGATTGATCTGTTCAAAGCTGACTTTAGTAACGAACATGGACATCTGCACATTTACTTTGATTTGCATAATCTTGTTAACTTCCTAAGGATGTTCCACCCAGATCTGACATGTGTGAGGCACATTTTTGTTAATTAAAAAAAAAAAAATCATCGCAACTTTACACTTAAACACACATTCATGTTGCTCAAAGTGAATCCCTGTGAACAGCCACTGAGGAGAGACGACTTATTTCTTTCATGGAAGATGGCTAAGTGTCAGAACAGCACTCATCTGAGATTTGGGCTGCTGCATTTTAGTCCTGCTGCACTAACTAGCTACACATGACGTTTTCAGCTTTGAAACGGACTGGAGGATGACTGATTAAATTATCTTCATAAAGACCTTTGCCACTGGAGCCATGCACTTGGAACACTGGTTGTCATACTTTCCATAAAAGCTGTCATTAATTTTTTTGATTTTGCAGCACTGTTTACTAACTCTTAGCTATTTTTTGCTCACAGAGGCAGATGTCCAACTTAAACTTCCATTAATTTAATGAATTAAAAAGCATATTAACCTTTTAAGCTGTAAGAACTAAATAAATTGGCACCAACAGCAAAAGCACTAGGGAAGATAAAGTGATTCGAAGGTTGTGCTTAAAAGTATTGAAAGAATGGCAACAGCAATTTTTACAAGCAACTTTTTGTTACGTTGCCACACCTTTCATTATGGCAAGTTGAAAGTGTGTTGCTGGGAATCCTCAATATTCTCCAGCATTCTTCATTTCATTCAGGTCTATGCCTTAAAAGGATGTCATTCTGCCTGACGTGAAAGTCTCTTGTTATTAGTGCAGCTCAGTGAATTGTCTACTCAAAAGCTGGTGGGCAAAAAATAAAAAGGAGTTACAGTGCAGTTTTCTGAAAAAGTGAGGCAGAAAAGCTAACTACTCTGATTCAGAACTTTTTATGGTAGGGGGAAAAATATCCAAACAATAAAGGACCTATTATCTATTGACTGGGAACTGAGAAGAAGAGTTCATTCCAAAAGAACTGGAAGGAAGGTTAAACAGGAGGAGGATGCTCATAATATATGAGAAATGCAATGTGTGAAGTTTCACTGAGGAGAAAAGAAAATTATGATTAATTACGATGGGTAGTGCTTTCTAACACTATAAATCCAAACATTATCCTGGCCTTTAACTTGATATTACAAGACAGTATTATGGCAGTGTACATAGGAGAAGATTCTTAGCATTTTGGCTTCCACAGATTTAGTTTAACACATGAAAACTGTCATATTTAAAATATAATCAAATTGGGCAGGTAAATGGCCTAAAGTAACACTGTGTTCTCCAAATTCTGAATTTTTAGTTCAACTAATACCATTCTTGCAGATTACAAAACCACAAGTGCCTAAAATTACTGCTAATTGTTACTATCTGATCATTCTCCTCCAGATAATACAAAAGCATGACATGGAGATCTGAATTGCTTCAAATTTTTAAAGAATACACTTGTGTGTGGAAGGAAGAAAATATTTGAAGGGTGCTGAAAACCTCACTGCAGAAAGTCTGCAATGCATTTCATGCTTTGTTTTGAGATGCTCCTCTGTGGAGAACAAACATTTTTTTGCACTCAGTTGTAGGTTCAAGATTGCAAAGATAAGTGATGCTGATATCTATGTCCTTTTGAGTCAATTAATAAAAACCAGAAGTATACACTGTGCTGCCAAAGGCAGAAATTTGAACTCTTCAGATATCTGCTTTTCTGTAAACTACCTGATCATATCACTTAAAGCATTTTGGAAATAATGAATGTGATTTCAAAGTTTGATTTGGTTTTCTTACTGGGATTTGTTACTACTCTTGACTGGTAGAGTAAAGGTGCAGAGCAACCACTAGAGAAAATCATGCCAAGGAGTGAAGAAGTGACCTGGCCAACTGACTGAAATCCTGAACTGCCTTCTGGGATGGTACTGAGACAGCAGGCTCCTAAAAGATATGGCAACAACGGAACCTGCTTTTTACTGGCCTTTGGACTAGAGCTGTAAGGGTATAAATGCTTAGTTCTGAAGCAGTAATCCTTTATTGACTGGACTACATTAAGGTTGGGGTTGTCCTGTGCTCTAGTGCTCTCTGCAATGTCATTAACAACACATAAGGAAGGCTCTGTCTTGGTGCTCTGGTACTGGGGGAGTCCTGTCTGACCCCAAGTCTGTTACTTGTGTTTGAGATCCAGGGCCATCTCACGTGAAGAATTTGTGTCACAGATAATTGGAGATGGAGAATGAAATGTGGTCTTACTGTGAACATAGAAGACATATGCTTTGAGGCTTCTTTAATACTTAGCTCTCAGTTTATGGAGACAACAGATCTAACCTTCTGGTGGCAGGTGACATGTAGAGCACTGAGGTCCTTGCATCCTGGACCTGACTTTCTGCATCTTCACTATGTCCTATTTGCAGTGATCTGTTCCTGTGGCTTAGCCCCAGAGCCATCCCTGGAACAGCAGTTTTTCAGAGTTAGCGGCCTTAAAATTTCTTGAATATGAAGATGATTGTGTTCAAACAATTCCTCTTCTGAATTGTTTCAACCATAGAGAAAGTTTTGGGATGAAGTTACTGGGATGCAAGAATTTAAAACAGGGGTATTGGGTCTACTTGTCAACTGTTGGCAGTAGAGAGGTTGTAGGGGTGGCCTCTGAGAAAACAGATGGCACTGCCCTTGTGTAGTACAAAGCGAGCCCAGTGAATCCCAGCCTTAAAATAACATTCCCTTTATTCACACAGCAAAACCAGAGTTTTCTTATGAAAAGGAGCCTGCTGGACAGAAAACTCTTAGGAGGCTGGCTGCAAACTCTTGAGACAAGTGACTGCAGTGAGGTCAACGTGCTCTGCCAAAACTCTTATTAGGAGCTCCTGCTAGCAGCTGCAGCATAGCTGCATTGGCAGCTTGATTATTGGCAGAAAAGTATTCCAGCTTCAGCACTGTAAAACTTTTATTGGCTCCCCTAGGACCTGGTCCTTTTTTAGCTCATAAATGATCACCTTAAATATGTGGTTTAATTCAATCATTCAGTCAATCTAGCTAGAAGAGAGGCTGCTAACAAGGTGGACAGGCATAGATGCAGGCTGTCCCTTCCACGACTGAAGATTCTATTCAAGTTTTGCCAGAAGATGTTGTGCAGATGCCAATTACTTTTGTATGTGGCTATCAAATTACTTAAAGCAATTGAAACTGCTATTAAAATTCTGGAGTCCCTCCTTGTAGCAGAGTGCTTGTGACAATCTGGCCTTTTTCTTCAATCGAAAGCTCTGACAAAAACGTAGAATTAGGTGGTGGTTGCTAGCAACTGTAGAGGACTGAGCTAGGTTCTGCAGGAAGACTCAAGCAGCCTTACACTTCTCGTAAGGCACATAAATGCAGAATCCAGTGTTGGATGACTCTGACCCTGAAAGGAATGCATCTAGTCAGAGATCTCTTCTGGCAAAAAATACCCAAACCAAAACCCTAAATGTCCTCTTTATTACACTAAACTGCCAAAAGGCAAGCATGAAGTGAAAAGTGTGTCTGAACTCAAATGAACTAGAGCAGAATTTTACTTCAGTGTTTTTCCATTTCTGCAGGTGCAAATGTTGTTCCTTGTTGCCATGCAGCTGCTGCTGTATTAGATGACACCGCATCGTTTCCCTGGCGTACCTGTTTGGAAATCAGAAATGTTACAGCACTGATATTTAGACTATCTAGTGCTTGGTAATTTGAAAGACACTACTCAGGATAAAGTTAGATGCAAAGAATCGTTGAATCAGGCTTTTTGTACTGCAAGGAGAAGTTCATATACCTTTGCTAATTTCAATATCTGTAAAATTGAAAGAAGGTACCCCTATTTGCTGCACTTCCTATAACAGACTTTTTGCATAGCAGGAACCTATTAATAGGTCGCAGTATTTCCTGATTAAAAGAAAAAGTATTCCTTGCAAACTCTCAAATCCAGCTAATTTATAAGTATTTATAAGGGCATTCTTTCACCCTTTCCATGTGTGCTATTTATTTACATTAAGAATGTCTATTAAACTGGGAACCAGAGTTAATGTTGCAAACATTTATTTAAAAATTGTTATTTTAGAACCACAGAATATCCTGACTTGGAAGGGACCCACAAGGATCGTTGAGTCTAACTCCTGACCCTGCACAGGACACCCTGTCCTGTGCCTGAGAGCATTGTCCAAACACTTCTTGAACTCTGTCAGGCTGGTGCTGTTTTTCAGACCGCTTCCCTGCGGAGCCTGTTCCAGTGCCAGCCACCCTCTGGGGTAAGAACCTTTTCTTAATATCCAACCTAAACCTCCCCTGACTCAACTTCAGGCCATTTCTGCAATGAGGTCTCCCCTCATGTCTCCAGGCTGAACAGACTGAGTGACCTCAGCTGCTCCTCATATGGCTTCCCCTCAAGGCCCTTTATCACCCTTGTTGCCCTCTTTTGGGTGCTTTCAAACAGCTTAATGTCTTTTTTATGTCGTGGCATCCAAAACTGCACATGGGACCCAAAGTGAGGCCTCGCCAGTGCAGTTTTCTCTAATAACTATTGCCTCTTACTGGTAACAATCTGTTGCTTCAAAAAAGAGGAAGAAAAAAAAAAGAAAAGGAGATATACCTTACAGTATCTTCTGTACTAAAATGTTTTGTTTACGTGGTAGCTGCTAAAGCTCTCATTCAGTCCTGGTGATGGTGCATGTCTTCGTGGTAAGAGTACTAAGCTATATCCCAGTATCTCTTATGGAGGAAAAGTAAGATTCCCTAGGTAGCCCTTGATATCTGCTGCAATAAGAACTAGAGAGTTTAAACAAAATTAATAAAATTGTAATTAAAAAAACCCATGTGCTCCTTATTTGGTTAATTTTCCCACTTGAGAAAAGATAGTGTTATTCTTTTGCGTTTGGAAGTTACGTAGCGGAAGCAGTTCCAAGAACAATCATGAAGGAACATTCACTAAGTATCTGTGTCACTGCTGACTATGTCATAATGACCTGTGTTTGCATCTCCTGAACCCAGCTGAGGAAAAGGTGTTCCAAGTGTGTCAGCTCTAAGGAATGCTATGAATAGCCAATAACTACTTTAGTTGGCAGGTTGTGTATAATAAAATCTAAATTTTTTGGCTCAATAATTGTTTGTGCACTGACTTCTTTCCCCAGCTCATTGGTTAATGTGTTGGGTTGAGACCAAGAAACTTGCTACTCTTTTTTTTTTCACTGTGTACACTGTGGAATGTAACTTCACCTGCTTTCTCACCAATAACTCAGATTATAACTCCTTCCTGTAAAGCACATTGTTATGTATTATGAAAGT
This sequence comes from Aleadryas rufinucha, assembly GCA_013397815.1. Classification (NCBI taxonomy): domain Eukaryota; kingdom Metazoa; phylum Chordata; class Aves; order Passeriformes; genus Aleadryas; species Aleadryas rufinucha. The sequence continues at coordinate 165,399 of VZTH01005364.1, forward strand.
GAATTTTAAAAACCTCACCTATTTAATAAAATTTTATCAATGATTGCTACATATTTAACTCTTCAATCTGCTGATATGTTTCCTTTATTCTGTGTGTTCTTGCCTCCTTTGGGGTCTGATTTTCCATCTGGCTATTTTTCACACATAACGGGATTCACCAAGGCCACTTGCTAATACAACATCTTCAGGGATTGCACTACATACAGTATTGCCCAACCAGAGTTCATCTTGATTAGTTTTGTCACTTACACGTTTTCATCAGGGTATAATTAAGTAGATGATGTGCTAATGATTAACTGAACACAAAGACAACAAGGCCTCATCCAGGTCACACTCTCTGTCAATCGAATTTAGTCAGCTTTTGCCTTACGGCTTCTCACTGGATAGATATACAGCCTGCCAACATCAAATGTGTTATGCAGGTATGTATTTCCTACAGAATGCTTAAGAATTATAAGCAGATTGAAACTTGGTGTTTTATACCTTTTCACTTGAAAATCCAGTATCATGTATATAACACAAGTTTTAAGAGACTGTTTATTGCAAATGTCTATTGGATCAAATTCTTTACTAAGACCAGTGCTGGCCATGAAGAAGGTACATGAAGGAGAGAGCAAAGGGCATGTTCCTTAAAGACCTAGACAGGCTTTCAGAACACTCTCACACTTTATCTTGTGTACAGCTTATAGAGACATTATCTCTGCCACCACAGATGTGTGGAATTACATTGCTTTGAGCACATATTGTATTTTCTTATATTATTTTAGAGTCAGCAAGTCTGAACATTTTTTACTTCCAGTTCATTTCTTCTGCGTCTCTTTCTCAGCATGCTGCCCTATATAACTGAAAACATGACTTTATGATTCAGGCTCTTCATATGTATTTTTAAAAGTCTCAATTGTGTGTCAAAATCTGGATATGTAATTAACTTCAGTGTTAATTGAAGCAATACTCACAGGGAAAGTAGGATCATCTTTACAATGTGAGCACAAATAAACTAAAGTCTTGGGCTTAGATTAAAGAACAGGACTAAATACTGTTACCTTAAAATAACACAGTAAATTCAATAATAAAAAGCTCTTTTCTAGCAAAACCATAAATGCAAATTTTTGTGCTGGGAAGTTTTTATTAAATTTTATCCTGGAATTCCCCAAACACTGCTTGAGCAGTGTTTGCAGGATGTCTGGTAGTGTCATGTCAGTGCTAACATGCTACCTTGAGGCAAGTCCACAGGTTCTGTATAGAGAAGCTCCATTATTTTCAGTCCAAGTGTAGATTAGGGGATGGAATTAATCACCATAGTGTTAACACCTCTAACAAGAATAGTCCTAGAAGACATTTCTAACTGAAACAGGTCTTAGTCTCTTTAGAATGAATCAGAAAGTGAAACATTTCTTATCGGTCCATGCTAGTGTCATGGAGAACTGTCTCTGTAGTCAAATCAAAGGCAGGTGCAAGACAAGATTTTCCATGATATGCAGCATTATCAGTGAATCTTTGATACCTTCACAGAATTAATCACATTATGCTTCCTGAGGGAAGGTATCTGGTTTCTCATGCTTAATAGCTGTTTCTCAAATAGCTTCAAGAAGTTTAACATCACTGGCATATACATCCAGCTCTTTTCCCTATGGAGATGTAGGCAGCTATGAACTTTTTCCTCCAGGCCTAGAGGTCTCAAAGACAATCTCAGTATGTTCTTTTCTCACGGCACAGCACTGTTTCTACATAACCAGCTTTCTAACCTGTACAGATGGAACAGTTGGAAGTTCCTTGGGTCATTGCTTCAGTTCATAGTACCTGAGAAAATACACTTTCACCACTGGTTGAAGGAGAAATTGGTAGGAATATCAGTAATGTGCCTATGGTAGCCTGAACTGGTGTGGAAACTTTTTTCCATGTTTTGGTGATTCTAAAATGGCCTTCTCCAGAGGCTATTTTAAGAGCAGGCAACCTTCACAGCTCCTTTTGTCTTCTACTTTTGACATCAGAAGGAATTCTGAAGGGCGGAACTGCACAAAACAGCACTCAAAAGATGGACAAAGGATTGATGGGAGATATGACAGATGGGAGGACTACGTTGTTTCAAATGTCACTTCTGTATTGGAAGCAGATGAGTACCTGGGTTTGAAAACAGCGTAGCTTAACTCTCCATGAAAACGGAGAAACACTGTATTGAACAAAAGCCACTTTTTAATCACCTAAGCAATTCTTTTTGGTTTTCCAGTAGAATATCAGAATTGTAGTAACATATTAGTCCAGATATACTCAGACATAAATAAAAAGGTCTGCTTTGTAAAGATTAAAGTAAAACGATCTCTTAGAAAACAATGATGACTGAACTATTTTTTTTTAAATATGTGAACTTTTGCACAAGAAGCAAATGGTCTTTTAATTAGCAGTATATCTTAATAATAAAAGGCAAAAGGTGTAAGAGAAATGGCAGGAATGCATCTCCCAATCCAAAGTGACCCTACAACCAGTTTTGATGAGCCTACTGAAAAACCCACAAGATCGCTGTGTTACTTCCGAGGTTCATCTTTGGGCTTTCTCTCACATGTTCAAATATTTAAAATGATACCTTGTTTTTTTCACTCACGACAGAACATAGAAAAACAAAAATTTTGTGTCAAGTCAATGGAAGAAAAGCACGTTTCAAAAAGACCTCAAAAGGAAATATATGTGTGGGAGAATACTTGTGCTCAGTTTATTCCTACACAAATTCAAATTGGAATTCTTGACTTGAAGTATCGCTGCTTTTACTGTTCATACTATGTGGTCAGAAGATGATCAGATGTAGAAATTGGACTTTAATTTACCCAGCCAAGCAGTCATCATGATTAACATCCATTCCATTCTAGTGTTCGGTATTTGAATCATAATATATACTCGTCACAATTTTATCTTTTCCATAAGCAAAACGGACAGATTTTTGAGAGGCTGCAGATTAAAACAGAACAACTGAAGAGTAAAAGCCTAGAATGCATTTGTGCACACAGTTTTAATGTGAAATATTTTTAAGCTGGCTTCATTAGACACTTGAAGTATCCATTATAAACACTAGAATTTATTTTGGAGGATACTGATAATTTTTTTAAGATAAATTCTTAATAATGTAATACCCTTTTAATTGGGTATTTTGCAATTCATGGAAAGGAAGCAATGTACCAGGTTTGATTACCACCCTACTGTGATTCTTTAATTAAACTGTAATTTAATACCCCTACTGCTAAATTATCTTTCATTTCCGTTTTTGCAGGTTGGTTTAGGCAGAAAAAAGATTGCATGTTTGTAATATAATTTTTATAAATTTCTAACTCAATATCAGCTGGAGGAAAAAAAGCGTTATTCAACCCAAATACATGATAAGGGCGCTGGAATAAAATGAGACTTCCTCTTATCTGTTTGGACAGAGAATAGACAGCCCCTTTTATCCAGAATTCAGATAATTCTCCATGCTACAAAAAAGTGCTGGACGTCTGATAATAAAAAGTTTATTGCCAAAACTGATCAAGTCTTGTGATGAAACCTTCAGGGGAGAGACGGTGAGCTCCATGGCAAGCTGAAGGGGTCCGGTGCACGCGATTACTGTCTAAATTTATTGGAAGTTCGACATCTTCAGCAAGTCTTGAACTGTACTTGCCTCGTCTGAAAGCCGACTCGGCGCTCCGAGGAGCAGGGGAAAGGGCCGCGTCTCCTTGGCTGCCCCGGGCGTTGGCGGGGGCTATAAAGGCAGCGGCGGCGGTGCGATGGGAGGGTGGGGTGTCGCGGCGTGGCGGGGCGGTGTGGCGCTGAGCCGCTGCCCCGGGCGGGCTGGGCGCCGGGGGCAGGAGGGTGGGTCCCGGCGTGCGGGAGTGCGGAGCCGCGCCTGGGGAGCGCTCGGGCTCGCAGCCTCCGCCGTGCCCGTCGCGGGTCCGGCGGTGCCAGCATGGTGGATGTGTTCAGCGGGCGGCTCCTGGTCAGCAAGGATGGCCGCAGCGTGGACCCCGAGGAGGCCCTGCAGAACAAGGTCGTGGGCTTGTACTTCTCCGCCGGCTGGTGCTCGCCGTGCCGCGACTTCACTCCCGTCCTCTGCGACTTCTACACGGAGCTGCTGGAGGAGACCGAGCCCCCCGCCCCCTTCGAGGTCGTCTTCATCTCCTCCGACCACAGTGCCGAGGAGATGGTGGGCTACATGCACGCCATGCACGGAGACTGGCTGGCCCTGCCCTTTCACGACCCCTACAAGCAGTGAGTACCGGCGGCCATCCCCGCCCGCAGCCCGGGCGGTGCCGCCCCGCCAGAAGCGCACGGCCGGCGCCCCTGCCCCGGGAGAGGGCGGGCGGGGGGCACCTGCATAGCCATGTGCCGTAACAAGGAAGTCCCTGATACAGAAGCCCCCTGGGACCTCCACTCTGCCCCTTAGCCCGCGCCTGCCTTCCCGCTGAAGTCCCTGGAGCCCAGGTTGCGGCGTCTTCCGGCCGTGCCCCGCCCCGAGCCACGGCTGCCGCTGGCTGTCACACACTGTGACAGCTTGCTCACTTGGCTTTAGCCCGTCCCGTACGTAAAGAAGGCGGTTTTGCGCACTTTATTTGGAAACTAAAAGATCTTTGAAGAGGAGTTAGTAAAGACCCCAAGTGTAAACGAGATGACATGAATAGTGAGGTAAAAATAAAAGAGGATCAAGTGATTGCTTTTCAGTACAGCGGTAGTTGTTACTAAGGTTGTTCTGCATTACCTAGGATAGTGCTCTGGGAAAAAGGCAAATGAAGAAGCAGCAAAATTTGTAACTGAACTACTTGAAGCACAGCAGAGCAAACTGTGAAGAATTTCAGACAGACACAATATCAGCTGGAGTTTAGCGGTGGCATACTGCACCAGGTAACTGGGGTGTAAAATTCCTGTGCTGTTCAGTTTCCAAAACGACATTCCTGTAGGCAGCTTACTCGTGAAAACAGCAAAAGGAAAGGGCATGACTGTGTGTAAGTAACGGGGTGAAGGATAATACCAAGAATTGTTTTGATGACCCAGGTAAAGGGTGCAGACTCGTTTGGAAGACTTTCAGGAATCTGATTTAGCTCCTATAAGTATAGACTGGGATTACAGGAGCACAAGTAAGATGTTCAGGGTTACTGAAATTCCTGTAACTGGAGACTTGAAATACATGTAAATACTGGTAAAGGGATTTTTTCATCTCTCTTTAAATAAGTAGATTGTCGAAAATTTTTTTCCAGGTGGTATCAAAGTGAAGGAGGTAATGCAATTTTTGAATGTAGATTGGGTAAAAAACTTGCAGCTAAATTAATTCTTCTAATAAAGAACTCTATTCTAGTTCTTCTAGTAATTTCTAGCTTTCCTTTTAATTCTAGATCCATCCCAGTGTTCTACCTGGGATAGAGGTGTGTAACACCCCAGCTACTCACTCAACAGGGAGCACATTTGCTAATCTTCTTTTTTCAGTGCACTTTGACAACCTCAAGAGCAAATGACTTGAAGCCAGGAAAAATCTCATCCTTTCTTGGCTCATTCCTGGATGTCAGCTGGCAAGTGATGTTAGGCCTTTTTAATGACAGTTCCCACTGGCTTAAATATTGTTTTCCATAGTTCTCCACAATCTTCCCAGGCAGTGATTGTATTTGATATCTACTAATCAAAATAGAATGCAGGCAAGTTTCTTGATGGAAATTTAGCACTTTAAGTCCCTGCACCCAGCAAGCTGTTCAGCATGGCCCATGGAAATGCGCTTACAACTTCATCCTCTATGGATTAAAGGTCTATTTCTGACTGCTCTTGCTCAAGTCATGCAGAGTGGAGGCAAAGAGATAGTTTAATTGGCTTTTCTGTGGCATCCTCTAATGTCCTTCAGAGTTCTGTAGAGAAGCATGACTTGTCCTGCCAGATGACTATGAGATCACAGTGAAGCTTAGTGAAGAACAAAGTGCAGAGGAATATGAAATGACAATGTTTTTGAAGTTGTGTTTCATGCATGTAACAATAAAGGGCTGTGTGGAGCTGTTCAAGGTGCTTAGGCTGGATTAACTGGTAGTTTGGTGTCAGGGGTACTGGTGAATAATTGTAGACTTATAGCAGATGGATGTGTATTCACTCAATCAAACTGTAATTCTGGCTAGATACTAGTTCTAATTAAGAATGTAATTTTAAAAATATTATTTAAAAATCATTTATTATTAATATTTATTAACGTATTAATGTTTTTAAAGGTCCATTGCAATTAATTGAATTGGTTATTGGTTTTTTGACTGTGCAAAGAAAGCATTTCATTATCTTCAGTGAGGTTAAAATATCCTAGCTGGTCGCTTCAGTGTTTAAGATAAATAATTGCAGCGTAGATTGATGTCTGTTCTAGACACAACAGAGCCAATTTTAAGTATGCCATCTAAAATACTTTTCAACAACAGAAGCATGGATTTTCTTGGTGATGAATTTTGTCTTAAGAAATAGCCAGCATTCCTACTTGTAGTGTATGAAGTCTAACATTTCAGTGTTATGCCCACCTTCAGAGAAGCAAAATCCTGAATTCAAAGGAGGACCTCCAGACTCTTCTATGCAGTCAGTCCTATTTCCCAGAGGTGGGACTGCACCTCTGCTACTTCATGTGGTCTGTGGCATGACTAATAGGAAATATTGCTCCTGAATCTTTTGCTGTCTGCAGGTTAATGTAAATTTATTTGTTGCCTGAGGCACAGGATTTTGATTCTTGAAGTGAGGTATAAAGAAAGTCTGGTAGAAAGCGAGCACTTCGAAGAGAAAGAAAATAATAGAGAGGAAAAGCAGGTGTAGGACAGAACATGTCAAAAACGAATGCTAGTAAATAGGACTGATGTTTTAATAATGGTACACAAAGAAATACTGCTGTGTTTGTACTGAACCCTGTGGTGGAAATCATTCTTTGTGAGGGAGCCTGGCATGTGCAGTAGATCTCACAGGCTTCCAGGTAGGCAGGTGTTTACTGAGTCCATGGCCTGTACAGCTCAGTAAAAATTAGAATCACAGACAATGCCCATAAATGGAAAATAAAAATGTTGTATGTACTTTTTATATTAGGAAGCTTTACGTACGAGGGTGGGTTGGCACCTGCAGAAACACTGGGGAGGATGGGGTTTTAAAAAACAAAAGCAGAAGAATGTTAAGTGTCTGAGCAGTTAAGAGCAATTGCTTAGTTCTTACACTTTTTAGACTGCTATTGCAAAATCTCGGCAGACACTTTAAAGTTGAATCCCAGCCATGTGACATGCATGCCTATGTGACTAAGATTTAACAATGCCAAAATTTCACAGCTGAAAGAAAATACTTACAGCTGTGTAGTACAGGTCATACCACTAGAAGCACATGAGCAAGATGTCCATCACTTTCAAGTGACAGCATTTCCAAGTGAAAGCTGTTATAATTCAAATATTGTCAGATATCACATTACACATGTGTATAAAATTTACCATTTGTGTTCCCAAGATTATATTAAATCTGCCCTATGTTGTCTACATCTCAAGAACCCTCTTGCATATAGATCTTAAACCCTTACATAAAAATACTTACTAGTGTTGTGAGTCAGCCTGGGTAGGCAGTCAGGCCCCAGACAGCTGCTGGGTCACTCCCTGCCCCCATGGGATGCGGGAGAGAATGTGAACAGTGAAAATGAGAACACTTAGGGGTTGAAATAAAGACAGTTTAATAGAGAAAGCAAAGGTGAAGATACACAGGCAAAGCAAGATAGGGAATTCATTCACTACTTCCCATTCACTGGCAGATGTTTAACCGTTTCCAGCACAGGGGGGCCTCATCATGTAATGATTGCATGGGAAGATAAATGTCCTGGCTCTGAATGTTGGTCCCTTCCCCCTTCTTTCTTCAGCTTTTACAGTGTTTTATGGTATGGAACATCCTTTTGTCATTTGAGATCAGCTGTCCCAGCTGTATCTCCTCACAGATTCTTGTGCACCACCAGCCTACTCACTGGCATGGTAGCATGAGAAAAAGAAAAGGCCCTGGTGCTGTGTAAGCACTGCTCAGCAATAGCTAGAACACTGGTGTGTTATCAGTACTGTTTTGGTATGCACCATGCGAGCTGCTGTGAAGAACACTAGCTCCCAGCCAATGTCAGTATTATCTAGAAATATAAAATCTGTGCTCTCAGAAACTTTCATACAGCCTTCTCATAAGAATCAGAAGATCTAACAATGGCTATGACTCCTGGTTTCCCTCAATCTTAATGTCATGTTTTTGCAAATGTAGGTTGACCTTTTGTGTTCAAGCCTTGATGGTCAAGGTCTGATACCACAAAGGAATTGACTAAAAGATTCTTTGTGTCTGTACAAAGGTTACTCAGTCTTCCATAGCTATCTTATTTTTTATAGCTTCCCCATCTACTTTCTCTGCTTGGCTGTTAGACTTTTTTAGTCAGTAAGACACATTATATATACCTTTACTCTTAAGTGGGAATAGGCAAGCAACTAAGAATGTCATTATTTACATCACTATATTCTACTGTAGGATAGTTGAATTTGCCTTTGAAGGAGATGATATTTCTATTTATGTTTTAATGATATAATGAGTGGTTGTTGGAGTTAGTCTCATGGCACATAGGTCATTTGTGCAGGTGAGTCACGGGATTTTAGATCCCTATTGGAGACAACGATCTTAAGTTTTAAGAAGTCATTTTTGTAAGCACCTGTCACATGTACACAGTGATTAAGAAGTATTGTCTGGAGAACTCTTTCTGAGCCTTCTTCAGGTCCACCCATCTTGCAAGTTGCACACAAATGTAAGCAAAATCTGTGCATGCTTCAGTCTGGTTTGATAAAAGCAACCTTCAGCCCTAAGGCTGTTTGAACGAGGTGCTGTGCTGGGCTGGATATACGCATTCCCTTTGGAAAGCAAAGTGTACGATTCCAGTCTCCATAGAAAATTACCTTCAGCCTCCTAGTGTTCTGTCTCTGATTGCTACAGTTGTGTTATTGTCCACTGAATCGATAAAAAATCTCTCCCACCCATCTTGTTTTTCATTCAGGTGGTGTGAGGCGATAGTAGTTTTACATGGCTTCTACTGAACTTGCTTTGGAATGTTTTCTTTTCTCCTGTTTTAGCAGATTTTGGAAAGGTCTCTATGGGGATTGTTGGTTGATTGCTTGTATTTCGCAATTCACTGAGAAAGGAAACCTGTTTCCATACCTTATTATTGCTGTTTCCATAGTATTTCCTACATTATTGCTCAGCCAACCTAATGGCAGAACAGTGTTTTGCCTGCTGATTTTTCTTCTCTTAAGGAAAAATACAGAAGGAAGGCACATTTCAGGAATGCCTTGTCTGGGTCACTTAAGTATTTCACTTAAGTCTTATTTTCTGTATTTTTGACTCGCTTTTTTCCCCCCAGCAAATCATTGAGAATGTCTATATATTAGTGTCACGTGTTTTTTAACAATGTCTACATTCTTTTTCTCCTCAAATTTCTTTGGCATTTGAACCTCATACAGCAAATGTTCTTGCTTGTGGTGATGGCACTCAGGCAGAATATTTCTATTTAGTATTTAAAATATGTTTTGAGAGAGATATTAATGTTTTGGAATCTGGCCATTCTGTTATTGCTTGTTTTGTGTCTATCCTCTGGTTCTTCTNGTTTAACCGTTTCCAGCACAGGGGGGCCTCATCATGTAATGATTGCATGGGAAGATAAATGTCCTGGCTCTGAATGTTGGTCCCTTCCCCCTTCTTTCTTCAGCTTTTACAGTGTTTTATGGTATGGAACATCCTTTTGTCATTTGAGATCAGCTGTCCCAGCTGTATCTCCTCACAGATTCTTGTGCACCACCAGCCTACTCACTGGCATGGTAGCATGAGAAAAAGAAAAGGCCCTGGTGCTGTGTAAGCACTGCTCAGCAATAGCTAGAACACTGGTGTGTTATCAGTACTGTTTTGGTATGCACCATGCGAGCTGCTGTGAAGAACACTAGCTCCCAGCCAATGTCAGTATTATCTAGAAATATAAAATCTGTGCTCTCAGAAACTTTCATACAGCCTTCTCATAAGAATCAGAAGATCTAACAATGGCTATGACTCCTGGTTTCCCTCAATCTTAATGTCATGTTTTTGCAAATGTAGGTTGACCTTTTGTGTTCAAGCCTTGATGGTCAAGGTCTGATACCACAAAGGAATTGACTAAAAGATTCTTTGTGTCTGTACAAAGGTTACTCAGTCTTCCATAGCTATCTTATTTTTTATAGCTTCCCCATCTACTTTCTCTGCTTGGCTGTTAGACTTTTTTAGTCAGTAAGACACATTATATATACCTTTACTCTTAAGTGGGAATAGGCAAGCAACTAAGAATGTCATTATTTACATCACTATATTCTACTGTAGGATAGTTGAATTTGCCTTTGAAGGAGATGATATTTCTATTTATGTTTTAATGATATAATGAGTGGTTGTTGGAGTTAGTCTCATGGCACATAGGTCATTTGTGCAGGTGAGTCACGGGATTTTAGATCCCTATTGGAGACAACGATCTTAAGTTTTAAGAAGTCATTTTTGTAAGCACCTGTCACATGTACACAGTGATTAAGAAGTATTGTCTGGAGAACTCTTTCTGAGCCTTCTTCAGGTCCACCCATCTTGCAAGTTGCACACAAATGTAAGCAAAATCTGTGCATGCTTCAGTCTGGTTTGATAAAAGCAACCTTCAGCCCTAAGGCTGTTTGAACGAGGTGCTGTGCTGGGCTGGATATACGCATTCCCTTTGGAAAGCAAAGTGTACGATTCCAGTCTCCATAGAAAATTACCTTCAGCCTCCTAGTGTTCTGTCTCTGATTGCTACAGTTGTGTTATTGTCCACTGAATCGATAAAAAATCTCTCCCACCCATCTTGTTTTTCATTCAGGTGGTGTGAGGCGATAGTAGTTTTACATGGCTTCTACTGAACTTGCTTTGGAATGTTTTCTTTTCTCCTGTTTTAGCAGATTTTGGAAAGGTCTCTATGGGGATTGTTGGTTGATTGCTTGTATTTCGCAATTCACTGAGAAAGGAAACCTGTTTCCATACCTTATTATTGCTGTTTCCATAGTATTTCCTACATTATTGCTCAGCCAACCTAATGGCAGAACAGTGTTTTGCCTGCTGATTTTTCTTCTCTTAAGGAAAAATACAGAAGGAAGGCACATTTCAGGAATGCCTTGTCTGGGTCACTTAAGTATTTCACTTAAGTCTTATTTTCTGTATTTTTGACTCGCTTTTTTCCCCCCAGCAAATCATTGAGAATGTCTATATATTAGTGTCACGTGTTTTTTAACAATGTCTACATTCTTTTTCTCCTCAAATTTCTTTGGCATTTGAACCTCATACAGCAAATGTTCTTGCTTGTGGTGATGGCACTCAGGCAGAATATTTCTATTTAGTATTTAAAATATGTTTTGAGAGAGATATTAATGTTTTGGAATCTGGCCATTCTGTTATTGCTTGTTTTGTGTCTATCCTCTGGTTCTTCTAAAGGTGCAGAGGAGGAGTTAAGGAGTTGAAATTTTATTCTTTGGCAACATAGATGGGTGACTATTTCTCCGAATATTTTGACTGTTCATTTTTCTGTATGTAGAAGGTGTAACTTCCTGTTTCACTGAGGGAGTTTAAGGAATATCTTCAGTCTCTTCCATTTACACAAAAAGATTATGCATCATGCTTTAATGGTGATTGCAGGAGGTAGAACTATGGGACACTTGAGAGTATTTGTAGGGAAATGAAAGTCAAATGCTAATCTAAGTGAGATCCTTCTCCTGTCCTGTAAAAAGGGCCCTGAAGACATCAGGTCTGGGCTAGTAAAAACAGGGTGGAAGGGTGTGTCACACTTTGTTTCTATGGATTCCTTTTCCTGTGGAAACTGCAGGCAGCAGTGAAGAGCAGGAAGGATGCTGCAACTCTCTGAAACTCCCAGAGCTGTGTTTCACCATGTAGGCTCCCAGCTGCAGCCTTGTTCGTCTCCCTGCACTACCCAGTGCTCTGCCTCAAACTCTGAGGAAGCCCAGGCACTCATCACTTCTGCTCTCCCATGTGTCCTGGCCAGAGTAGCCTTCATTCAGAGACTAGGAGTTTTGTTAAATTGTTCGTAATGGTGTGTTTTGTTTTTAATTTTTTTTCCCTCAGTGATCTGAAGAAGAAATACAACGTAACAGCAATTCCTAAACTGGTGATTGTGAAACAAACTGGAGAAGTCATTACAGACAAGGGAAGAAAACAGATCAGAGATAAAGGGCTATCCTGTTTCCGGAACTGGCTTGCAAGTGCAGATATCTTTCAAAATTTTTCTAGCTAAAATGTTGACAAATAAAAGTAAGAAAAGGCATCATGAAAAACTTGGTAGAACTCTGAAAAGCCTCTTGCTTTGTTCAGAAAGAGAAGGGTACGGCTTATTTATTTATCTTTGCTTGTAAACAAATTTTGGGTTTGACTTGAAGACCAGTTATTCCAGAGTCATGAAATGCAATTATTGTTATATTTGTATTGTTCTGTCTACTGTATTTAGTATGAACCAAAGCATTCCAAATAATACTGAAGAACTTCAGAAGAATAGGCTGTTTAGACAGTAATAATAGAAACCTGTGAAATCTATGCAAACACTTACTTTGCAAAGTCAACAAAGTAAAAATAAATGAAAAAAAGAAACATTTACTTGAAGACTTTTTTTTTCAGGTGATTAGCACATTTTATTAAGAAAATGAAATAGTTTGCTTTAATAAATTACTGTTTATGAAATGTCTCCTGTGTTTTCCTTATCTACCTTAACAAGATGATCAGAAAATGTCATGACTTTTAAATAGAACATATTTGTTTGTCAGTACTGAAGAAATACTCTTCTATTTTATTTTACTTTTTGTGGGATTTATTTATATTTATTTAGAGTTCTGCTTAGTTTTCCTTACCCCTAGATTTTAAAACTTGGCCCTATAAGCTAAGTTAAGGATTGGAACTAGATGATCTTTAAGGTCCTTTCCATCACAAGCCATTCTATGGTTCTGTGATGTTAGCTCTCAAGTTAACATCAGGTCAGGTTAAGAAGAAACTGTTTTCCATCTTTTCTTTTGTCAAAATATGTAGAAGCAAACATCAAAAATTACACCAGGTCTCTCTGATGAATGCTCAAGTTGAGTCTATAGCACAGCTTGATTTGCTGTCTGTTCATGGTTGGGGTCCCAGCCCAGACATCCATGCAATTAATGAGTCAAAAAACCCCCACTTCCCATGCAAGCCAAGTGTTTGTTGATTAGAATTTAAAGACTGTAACAGAGTTATTATTGGTTCAATTACAAACATTTACGTTACTAACACTTGGAGTCTGGTGTACTCAATTTGGAGAAAAAGAGCCTGTGTCCATCAACTGTAGCACGCCAGTTGCAGTTACTGTCCCACCAAATCTTTGTGATCCCAAGAGGATCACAGCCCTCTAACTGCACCCAGAATTCTGTCTTCTGTCTGTCCCTTGGGCTATGTGCATTAGTGCAGAGGCATTTCCGTGAGGCACCCAGCAGTGCTGGTTCCCCAGAATGTGCTTGTTCTACAGACATTTCTTTGCGTGTCTGTGCTTGAAGGGTTACTACTTCAGCCTTGTTTTGTTGATTGCCGTGTCCTGTCTGCAGTCATTGCCTTACTGACCCTACCCCCAACTGCATCCCTTGTTTGTTGAGGTACATTTGCCTTACCATGAGAAAACTTAACAAAGAGGGTCTGAAATGCAATGTCTGTGAATAATTGTATCATTTAATAACAAACCTGTGTCATTTTCTTGTAATGGAGGAAAAAAATCTCTCTGGAGAGTGGAAGTGTAAAAAGTCACATGTACTTCACAACAGGTCAAAAAAAGAAACTGATTTTGAAGTGAAAAATAATAGTTCTAGAAAGTGCTCAGCAGAGTTGTGAGTTCTGAACACCTTTTGACTGTTTTTAAAATTACATCTGGGTATACCACAGACAATTTCTTATTTTTGCCATCTCATCATATAAGAAGTACTCATGTTCTTTCCCAATGAATGTTAAGCTTCTTAGTGAATTTTTTGTGCAAGTGAGATGTAAGCACTGCCTGCTGTTCTGAAACCACATAATGGCAGATATATTTCTAATATAAGATGACAAAAGAATAATAGAAGTGTTTTGAAAAGTTTTAAGATATGTTATCTGAATGTGGAATATTATATATAGCAAAAGTATCCACTGCACCATATTACCAGATATCAGGCATTACTTCAGCCAAGATAGCTTGGTCCATTTTTGTCTATATGTACGTTTATGAAAGAACTCAGTATTTTATACCGGAGATGGAGTTAGGCCCTTTGAATAATTGACACCAATTGAACAAAGCAGGTTCCAAGCAAAATTCAGCTAGGAATTCATAACGATGAAACAAAGACATATACTGTACAATATGCTTGGTGTGACTTCAATCAAGGAGTGTTGGGTTTGCGCATCAGTGTTTGGAGGATCAGAAAATTTGTTTTCCTTGTCAGTACTAAAATAATCCATGTTTGACCTGAAAGAAGTACCGGGTAGTGGAAAATATATTCTTATCAGCAATACCTTGTCAAATTAGAGAAGCAAATCTTAGTGAGTCAGCTGTAATGGAATGAGTGTCCATTAGAAATGGAACTTACCAGTGTGCTAATCTTTGAATTTACAGAATTGTCCCTTTAACTCTCTTAAATTATTTCTCAGTTCACTGATGACTTCCTACCCTCTATCTTTAGTCACAAGTACCTTGAATATTAGTGAATACTAGTACTTTTTCAGTGGAGGGGGGAAGAAAACCTCATTTTTTAAATACAACAGTAGACTGTAGCACAGTCATATTGGTTGATGCTGCACTCTCTTTGAAGGAGTCAGCTAAAAAGCAAGTGAAGTTAAGAGGAGGAGCATCCTTCCTTATTCCACTGGACAAGATGTTGTCCATTATTAGTAAATGGTTTATGGATCAATATATGCTAAGATTGCTTAAGAACCAATGGTGTTGATTTTGTTGTAGACTTTATGGAGAATTACTTCACTAGGAAAAATGGCAAGTAAGTCGATACTTCACGAATTGATAAATAGCCTGAATCTTGTGGAGACTTGCTGCAGGTGAGTGTTGCAGGCTCTCCTGTGACTCTCTTATTTAAGGAAGAGGCAAAGCAGACTGGTGGCAGATTCAGACATGAAATAAACATTATCAGAAAGGCAATGAACGTCTCTCTTTTTGTTAATCTCTTATTCCTATAACTCTTCACCCTGCTGCCCAAAAAGCATTCCTTCTTCCTCCTCCAGAGCTGTTGTTGTCAAACTTTAATAGTATTATTATGTATTTAAATATGTGTGTGTAAATATGGGGGGGAGTGGGGGGGTAATCTCTGTTTATTCACCTAAACTCTTCAATTATGAGATTTTGGGCTGAAGAATAAAGACCTAAAGTAGGTACTTGGAAATTCCTTGAAATTCTGTAATGACGTCTTGATACGCATTTTTAATACAAACTTAATCTTTCACTTTTCTTCTCAGCTGAAAGTACATACAAAATATCAGTAGCTCTTCCTGAAGCATGAGTTAAATTTAGACTGCAAACAGGTTTTCTTCAGAACACAAGTAGTAGTTGGTACATACATGACAGGTTTTTCTTGCTTTTCATGCCACTTCTACCCTGTGCACAGCCTGGTTTTTCCTTTTGTATAGCTGAGTTTTTTGTTAGGACCAGACACGGGTAAGAGTCTAACTGTTACGTGTTCTCTCTGCAGGCAATATTCATTAAAGGGCAACCCTAAATTTTTTTCTGTCAGTTTCTGTGAAGATGGACATATAAATGACCAAAACCAAACAGAAACAGTTTTAAGCCTCCTACCTCCTCAATGTCATTTAAATTTCTCTAGATGAAGTTCAGTGATCAATCTCATGATTCCCCAATATTAAGAAATGCCGTCAGTGTCGGGTGAAGAAGTTGCTATGGAAGGTGCTGTTTCTATCCAAAAACCCCTGCATTTAAACATAACGGTACAGTCCCAAAGAAATACTTCAAAGAGAAATTGAAGTAACATAGCACAGGGGTGTTCCTAAGTAGACTCCTCTCTGGGCAGGAATTGAGATGGGAGCCCTAACAATTCAAACAGATAAACAAAACTTGTAGGCAGGTTGTAAACAGATACAAACACTCTCCTGGAAATGTTTTTACTAGCTGTTCCGGTAATTCTACCTACTTGGATTTGTAGGACATTGACGAATCAATAGATTCTTAGAACAATAAACAACCATTTTGCATAGGCAGTAGCTAAACCTCCCAAACTCTTCTCGTACAAATAATCTTAAGTGCAGGCACAGGGCATCAAAGGACATATTTTTCAGAAATTACTGTTTTTCCGAGTATAACATGACGGCACATTTCCTATGCAAACATAAAATTTACCAGTATTGTTATGCTTGAAACAAAATTATTTTCAAAGGAAGTGATTTTATTTGAATAAGTGGGACTTCGTCCCAGAACAAGGCTATTTACTGAGATTCTCTGCTTTGGTAGTAGCTTTAGTTTGGTTTTGAAAGGCACTCAGGTTTCTCTGAGTCTGCCAAAGTCCTAAGCTCTTTTCAACAGATAGCATACCTGCTTAAGCATAGAAGAGGATGTTTTCAGTCATGTTTCATTAACACAGCCATCTAATTATGCTTATTTCTTGCTTGGAAATTAATTGCCATATTGTCAGCCTCAAATGGTAAATTGGAGCTTATAATCTCTATTTCACTGCGCAAGTGACTCCGTCTCTCTGCTCCTGGTTTCTCCCAGAATAATGTCACGTTGAATGCCATCTCTGAAGACTGAGATGTTTGAAGGGTGCTCTGGAGCTCCAGGTGTGCTGATGCAATGCCAATGCATACACAATTTGTGACCCAGTACAGTCTACATACATTGGAATGTAGCTGTATATTGTTGCCATCACCAAAGCAAGATTCCATGATCTACATCTAGATACCTCCTCTCTACAACTTCCTAAAGCTACTATCCCATGTAGTCCTATCTGGTGAAGACAGCAGAGACTGAAGAGCAGGAGAGGGGAATGAGTTGAGATCTTGATTGAATCCTGGGGCCACAGTCATGGCTTGCTTATCAAGACTGAAAAACAAGTACTCTGTTCCCTGGATCCTTATTAAGTACAGCAGCTATGAAGAGTGCTGCTTTTGTGCTTATGAAGAATGCTGCTTTTACTGATACCTTAATTAACACCTATCACCAGCAGAGTATTCGCTTTAACACTATCTCCATTTATATTTGAAGTTGACACATTATCACCTCTTCCAAGAGAAATTCAAACAATTGCACATTTAAGGTCACGCAAGAATATGATTATATTATATTATACTGTGTGTTGCACAGAGGGAGAGATCAGCTGTAGGGACCAAGGCAGAAGTATCCCACATGTGAAAAGAAGAAACACAGTACTAACTGCTTGACTTGGAAGTAGTTCTAATGCCATGAAAGAAGTCTGAAGTTGGCGGGACTTGGCCGGAACAAGCGTGGGGTTGTGACAGTAAAATTCTACTGTATTTGTTTCAGTCGTCCTGTATTCAATACAGTATGACTTTCTTTAGAAATAATCAAGATTGACCAAAACAACCCCTCCCCCAACCCCTTCAATTAAATGGTAATAAATTACAAATCTTCGAACCTTTGACTTTCTACTCAAGTTGAGAGAGTAAGCTCCAAATTTGCCTTAATCTTCTAGCAATGTCTAAAACTAAACAAATTTCTGGCAGTTATGTGGAAGCAGGCCTTGGCATGGTCCAAATTGGGTCAAGGGCACAGCAGCATGACATGTGAGAGATGGAGAAGCTGGACAGAGGTATGTGAGTTCACATGGATGCAGTTTGTGTGTTATCAGGAAGAAATGGGCACATCTGTTGAAACACAGTTCCCTTCTACAGAGATGCTGCTGCCCTGATGTATCAAACCCCTTCACAGAGCAGTTTGTACCTGCTGTAAATGTATATAAACCATAGTAGTGTTGTGTTATGTCATGGTTTGTACTGACAGAGAGCTGAACCTCTTTCTCCCTTCTGTTCTGTAGCTGTAGAAATAACCTTCTGCATGACCAGAATCTGTGAAGTAGACTGTGTGTTTGTGGTATGACACGTATTTTGTGTAAGAATGCACAAAAGTGCAATAGCCTAGGTGACCTCTTAGTCATTTATGTTCTGTTGTATTTTAAGCTTGGAAATTTCTGTCCACATGAACTCAACTCTGTGAGTCTTTGAAGAATATTTCTTGCTCACAAATTGAACAGTGGTTTGTAATCTGCTTACCAGATGTGTTTTAAAAAGTCCTGATGCACCTGACCTTTGAAGGAAGACATTAGTTTGAGGTATTTATTTCCAGTCTCATCCTAGAACATCCTTATCTGGTAGTCAAATGTCAAAGCACAATATACAGTATAAAATAGACACCTCTAGAAGATATGTTAGAAAGTATTTGTTTCATCTGCAAGAGCATAAAGGAAAGAACTTGATGGGATCATCAAGTGCAGTCTGGTTATACCACAGTTTATTTTCAGCTGTACTTGTTGACCAACTGTACTTATTGACAAATAATTTGTTGCTACACTCCAGCTGCACTTCATGAAGGTAATCCAATGTTGCTGGGCTTCCAGAAGCATTCTTGTGTCTTTCAGAAGGGTGGTGTAATTATCATGCTGGATAGAGCTCAGGTGATTATTGAAGTGGAACATGGGTATGTCTCTTCTACTTAAAATAGTAAGGGAGTGGGTGTTTGAGAGTTACGCAAGCTAGCAAGAGGCACAGCCATCTGCAGCTGCTCCTGACTAGGAGGAAGAGAGGAAAGGGGAAATGTGTATTAACCTGGAGTTCTATTAACCTGGCCTTCAGGCTGGTATCTCTTGCTAAAGACCAAAGGCCAAGAGCAGCTCAAACTATGGGTAGGGCTGAAGAGTGGAGGGACCAGACATAACCCTCTCTATTGGCTGTGCTTTCTGCATGGAACAGAAAAGCCAACGTCCAGCAATAGAATCCAGACTTGAATCCTCATCAAATGGTAACAAAGAGACAGGCTTAGTGCTTTTCTAGGGAAGGCGAAGGAGCAATCAGATTGTAAACTGTATTTGTTACATCCTCCCTCTTCTTACTCTGTGCTAAGCCCATGTTAGGAAACCCTATCTGTTCAGCTGTCGTAAGATGCTTAAATTCCTCTCTGAACACTTAAATGTTTCATCTAGGGAAGAGATTCTCAGCTCCGGAGGACTCAGGAAAAAGGCTATTTTAATCTCACCAGGTGTCACAGCTCACTAAACATAGGGTCAGTTAACGTGCCAGGGTTAGCCCTGGAGCAGTAGTCACATGCCAGTTTTCACCATAAAACCTTTATTTTTCCACCTATTTCTCCAGTGTTTGTCATCCATATTTATCACTCTTCTACTTACCATTTTGTACTGAAGTATGCTATCTCCTAAAGTTTCATGCATTACTAAGAGAAAATCAAGAAGATTTTCTTTGTATTCAGTGTGTTACAATGCATGTTCAAAGAAAAATGGATTCCTTTTAAAAAAATGAACATATAAAGTTAGACCACTGAGTTACAATCTGGAAGTTAGGATGGAAAATTAAGTTAAAAATTCAAGGTCTGTACATATGTCTGATTTAAACAGGCAGAACTGTGATTTATATCACTCGATACCAAGTGACCTCTCCAGAAAGAGATCATCTTAAAGCACATGAAAACTAAGCTATCTGACAGTATACTACTTTAAGACTTAAAATGCTGTTATAGAACCTTGAAAACAAAAGTGAAACAATTGATGATTGACCATGAATAATCAAGAACTAAGAAAGAAAAAGAGGCATGATGATCAGACAGATAAGCCTTTCTAGTTCATATCAGCTACCTAGGATGGTACAGCAGCTAACAAATACGTGGCTTAAAAAAAATAAATTTTAAAAATTGGTCGTCTTTCTACCTTGGTGATTTCATGGCTCATTTATAACTTCATGTTTATCAGGGTTTTTTTAGCAAAGTTCCGCTCTTAGTGGTTTTATTCCTAACACACACCACACTACGACTCCCTCTATCTTTGAGCTTGTCTTGAAAAATTAAACTCTTGCTTAATAATCTATTTTATTGAAAAGAGAATATGGACTCACACAGCTTGCACATTATTACAGCTTTCTGAAATTTTAAAAAGGCACAAAAAACTTGTTGCTAGGTTTTTAACAGCCTTGAAACACAAACTTTTTTTCCCAGCAGTGATTGTCCAGGATAAAATACCATTTCTTTAAAGAAATATTGTACTTTATTCCGTGAAAGGTTGCATGGAGCTCCAAATTTCTTTGACTCCCCTAAAACTGATGATAAACTTGAGAAATGCTTGTCAGTCTTCAATTTGTGTCTTTGGATGAAAAACAGTGTCACTGACCTGATGGCCTACAAAGTAATTCTCTGATCCCAGTGAGAATACTTAAGTGGTTTCTCATCCTTCTAGTTTATCACAGCAGGAAATATGTTTCTGTGTATAAAACGAAGACAATGGTAAAACAGTGCTTCTATTTAAAATTAATTTAACCTTTAATATTTTTTATTCACTCCCCTCTCTTCTTTCTAGTTCAGAGGGTGAGATAACATATTATTAGTTACAGGTGTGTCTGAAACTGCAGAGACTGTTTCAGAAGTTAGTTCATCACCACTGTCTCAGGCAGAGGATTTTCTCTAAAGAAAAACTAAAGCACATTCACACATAATCCTGCAATACACAAATGTCCAAATGAGACCAGAAGGATTCTTGAAGAGAAATTCTCCCTTATGCTAGAACAAGGTCTACTGCCCATTTAAAATAAGTTTAGTTCTAAAAATAGGATTTAAGTGAGATTTAAATAATTGAAGAAAGATTTTCAGCACAGCACATAAATTTGTATTTCTCCCTGGCACTGATTTCACCACAACCATTACACTGATCTCCAGGGACACCATTTTCTCAGCTTACACCCTGTTTCTCTTTGAGAACATTTCTACAATTTACATAAACATTAACCATAATTTTAGAAGAAAATACATTTCAAAATAGGTCCTATTATGTAGCAAAGTAACTACTATTTCCCATGTAAAATGTACTAGTATCAGCATTTTGATTAGCATGCTCAGATATTATGATTCTTATAATTGAATATTGCAAATGTGGAACAGCAATATTCTTGCATTGTTTTGCACCAAGTGGAAATCTTGAGCTGTGTTGCTATAGATTAAAATAACAGCAAAGGCAAATTGATGGAAGTAGCAAGGATAAGAAGCAGACTGATTTTTCTCTTAGGACTCATATCTGCAAAAATAAATGGAAGGGCATTGTTTTTAGCATGAAACCAACAAATAGATTCACAAATAGAAACTAGTAAGCACAAGAAAAACAGCAGACTCCAGGTCAGATTTTTAAGGTTCATTTCCTAGCCTCCAATTAAACAAGAGGATTTGCCCACTAGGAAAAACTATCTGTTATGAGAACCAATGAAGCAATCGATGTTTTAATTTCGTTTCATAAAACAAGCCTTTCCTTCCAAATATCAGAATCTGTAAAGCTGTAAACTAGACTGGGAAATGCTTAAAAGTTTCACAAGCAAAAGTGGTTAAAACATTGTGCTTTTTAAAACATTTTGACAGATTATATCATTACCCAGCTTCAGGGAAGGAAAGGCAGCAGCTAAAGGCAGAATTATTTTCTTCTGTGTGACTGTTTGTTTTGACTTTCTTCTCTTGTAGATGAATCTGCCTGTGTTCTGCAGTTGTTAAACCAGGTACTTTTTTTAAACACTTAATTTAACGAAACATGATGATCATTCTTTGCTCTTTGGTTATTGACTGTTTTTTAAACTTCCTAATGTTCTTTCCTTAAATTCTGCTGACATCTAACTCTGAATGTAAGGGTTTATTTGATGGTAAAAGCTAATAATGACACTCTGTGCCTCTCTGGCCCCATCCACCCAGATTTCACCATTATCAACACACCAGTCATCCCAATAGTCCTGGGAAACAGCTGATATGATCTATATTAATTTTACCGAGCAAGAAAACAAGACACAATGAAAGTGTCTGGAAAAGTTGCCTGTGAATTTTGCAGCCAAGACCTGAGCGCAAATTGTGGTGTGATTTGATTCCTAAGCCAATGGTTACCAAACTACAACTCATGAGTCCATGTGCAACTTATGGACTCATTGCAGAATTTTGGTAAAGAGTCTACAGATAATTCACAGAATCATACTGCCTTTAGAATGTTTTCAGTTAGAAAAGTTGATTGTAAAAGACTGTGAGAAGTTATGCTCTCTTGGTCTAAAATATTTGGAAAGAACCACATTTTCCCATGAGTATGAAACAATAAAGCCAAAAGGCCTGTAGCTTTAATTGCTAAATAAGTTTGAGCCTTCATACATTTGTATTTTTCTCTTCAGAGAAGTATGACTGAAGAATACCATCATAACAAGTTGTGTTACATGCTCACACCAACAGATGTGTGTATATCCTAAAAAAGAAAAAGGAGAGAAAATACTTACTCCAAGAAAAGTTATATAGTTGCAGTATATAAAAAGAACATTTACTCCAAGAAAAATGATGAAGTTCCATAGCACACATGACACCAGACATAATGTAGAGCCCAGGAAGGATGCGTAGTCATTACAGGCTATTTGTCTTAAAGACATACTTAAATCCTCTTGTGCTGTAGCTACTGCATCCATTTTTCCAGGACATATTCTTGTCTCCTGCTCTCAGTGTCTTGCCCAGGCAGACTTTTGGTAAAAGCAGTTTGTGCCTGTGGTTTTTAACCTCTGTGAAAGAAGGAGCCAGAGTAGTTGTGTGGGAGGGAGAGCAGCAGTACCTTTGCCAGCAGAACAGGACTAGCTGAGCAGGTAGCAACTGGCTTCTGGACAGAGAGCTTAGGCTGGGGTGAGAGGACAAGGGAAGATGGCCAGCTTAGGATGAGGAATTTAGGGAGCCATGTGAAAGGAATGGGATCATCCAGAGTGGGAGAAATAGAAATTTTTCTTGCAGCCATATAATTCTGAGTTGAGATACACCGGGAGTCTCAGGACAAGCTGGGACTGGAGCAGAGGGGCTGGGGGCAGCATGTTACATGAGGGTCCAGGAGGGATAGGGTTACACTGGAACAGCTCCACTCTATTCTCTCACACAGCTAGGCATTCTAAGGTTTGTGGGCCAGAGACTTGGCAAAATGTCTGTTAAATCCAGGAGGCCAGGTACTACCTTCATTTCTTTTTTGATATGGGAACGCTGTTCTGGCACCAGCAGGTGTATCGGAAGGAGCCACAAGGTAATTGGTGCACCAGGTAACAGCACACAGAGGGTATTTTTCTAGCTGTTTGCTGTATTGTGGGTGGACCTTGAGGACTCTGCTGCCCAGAAGAGAAGCTGAGGGCCACTAGAGAGCTTGTAGGGCAGCTCTGGTTTGGCAGCTTTGGTGCTGCTCTGATCCCTGCTCCACAGTGCGAGTGGTAGCAGTGTGAGGGTGGGCAGGGGCCTGGGTGCTGCACTACTTGTTTGGGCTGGGGTTAGCACCACACCAGACCCGGGCACTGCTTTGCTCACTGGAGCTTGGCAGCTTTCCTTTAGCTGGGCTCTGGCAATTGAATAGAAGTCAACCTGAGACAGTTCCTCTTGCTTGTAACTTTAACCCAGCTGGCTTTATCTAGAGATACATTATTGCTACCATTTTTCTCTCTTTAAACACTTGGTGAAATACCCAACACAGTAAAGTTAGCTTTTTTTAAAAAGTGCTTGCCTTCTCCTCTATTGTGTTATCCTGAAAGACAAGCTGTCTGAATAGTTTCTTTCTGTGTGCATAGGTCAATTAGAGTCCTCTCACTGCCCATCTCACCTTTACAAAAGCCAATTGAATCCTCAAAGCACTATTTGGTGTATGAACAAGGTATGGCTTGCTCCCTCGTCATTTGTCCTCCATCCCAAATAACTTGAAATTGAGACAGTTTGAACAAGGTCTTTGAAAAAGTAAGATTTTACTTAGTCACTGCAGTTCCTACCCACATTTATACATACATGCCTACATATACATAAGAATATATATATATGTGAGGAATAGAAGAAAAACAAGCCATTCTAAACCAGAACATACCTAGTTTAATTTATTCCTGTGTAGTTTTGCTGTGGCTCTTAACAGCTGCTCTCCACAGTGGATGACAAGTGCTGGGAATATTTTTCTTATGCTGAGAAGAGAATGTTTATTAATGGTTAATATTCTAGCAGCCATGCTTACCATAACAATCTTATATATGCTGTTGGCAGTGACCCACCTGTAGGCCTGTGTGCCTCCTTCATAAAGATATCCTGAGATTGTCCTGCATTTTTGTCATTGCAGCCATGTGGACTTCAGAAACATATGTGGCTGCTTTCCCTAAGGCTGTCCTCAGCCTTCCTGTCCTTAACCTGTCCCCTCCTTCTTGCTTTTGCTCACTCTCCTTCATCCCCAATTTACCGGTTGAATAGTTCATCTTTTACAAGGTTCTCCGAAAAGATCTGGGCAGAAATAAAAATCAGCTTTCTTTATAAAATGTAACTTCTCAGGACAGACCATTTTTAATGTCCACCACTATCACGGCTGGACAGTAAACCACTCTATAACATGTTTTTCAATATAGTCCATAAATAGTTTATAAGTCCTCTGAAGTTAACCCTAAATCACCTCCATCCCACCACTCTGTACAGTATGAATTATACTTTTAGGAGATATGGTCTGAACTGCATGGTGACAGAACAGAGGGGATATTTTTAAAGCAAAGTAGTCTTAGCAAGATTTGACTCTCCGTGGCACAGCTCTTTGTGATAGTTCTTAGGTTAAAACACTAAAAAGTGGTGATTTTCACTCTGTTCTTTCAGTAAAGAGAATCTTGACCTCAAATATATGGCTTTTAAAGGGTTGCCTCTGGGCCATAGCCTCAGAGTTATATCCCCAGCCAACACACTGAATTTTTTAACAAAGATTTAATCCTGGTCCTGTAGCATGCCACACATTCTCAACTCTGAATGACCCGAGCATATGGAACGAAAATGTCAGGAGGTTTAAGCGCCTGCTCTAATGAGACTCGCAGGATTAACAAACCTTGCCGGCATCAGCTGGCTGGAGCTTCGCCGCTTTCCACTTCAGCGGTTTCCCACGAGAGGGCAATGTCATCCCTATTTTCCATTCTTCAGTAACAGAAGGCTCCAGAGCTTTGTCAGCCTACACATTGCCCCCTCTGCTGACCGATCCAGGCAGTTTGCTGCGTTGCTCTTACGTAAATAGATCTATTTAACATTGTGGTTATTATTCTTCAGTAACTGGTCTACCATTTGTTGGCAAAGGAAATACTAGTAACTGGGAGACGGTTCGCTGGCAAAGGCACTGTAAGCTCCAAAGTTACCTGCCATTATGTGAGCCCTGAACTTGTGTGCTCCTTTGAAATACTGTTGTTTACTTTCTATACAGGTTTGTAAGAGGAAAGCAGCTTCAGACTTTAGTGCTAGCCGGCTATCCATAAACAATACAGTTATCAAGCAGATGAACAGCAGGTGTGTTTTGTGTAATTGTTACTGAAGGGGAGCTGTGGGGGGAAAAGGTTGTGAAGAAGAAGAGAGGAATTAGTGTTCAGTGATCTGGCAAATCATCAGTGCACCAGAACACACTTATGTAAGTTTCCCCATAAACCAACCTCATGTTTCAATAATCTGCTATAAGAGCTCTTCATATATGTCAGGAACAAATTATGTGTTTGCTGTTTTGAACCCAAGGTGAGTAAGCCATGTCCTATCCCTTCCCCCTACACCTGTCTGTTTTAAAAGTGCAGTCTTTAGAGCTCATTTTTGTTCTTTTTGCCTTTACATGCAGACAGGACAAACTAGCAACATCATCCATCCCAGTGATACCAGTTGTTTTGCCATCTGGTCTGTCAGCAATGCAAGCAAAATATTGCAACATCCAACTCCTCCACATCGTTCTCTCTTCACCACAGCAGCAGGAAAGATAAATGGTGTTCCAGAAGAAACATCTCAGCAGAAATCCATGCCAGGGCTACATCTCTGCATCTCACAGGAAGCCTTTAATATCTTTCAGGATTGAGTCTACATGAATTACCCAAGTGAGTGTGTGTCATTTCCAGGGCTAGGTATGAGAGCTTCCTGGCTACAGGCCTTCTGTTTTGACACAGTGGTTTCAAAAGGCAACTGTAGACACTGTAAGTTTTCAGGATTGCAACTGGTGAAGCTTACACAATACTTTCCTTTCCTCAAAACATTCCTTTACTCAAAATGTCCTTTACTCAAAACAAGTTTAAAATGAGTTTTAAACCCCTAATATCAAGGAGAGGGGGGAAAAGCATTCCCATTTAAATTGCAGCGTTCTCATTATTCTAATTGAGTTACACCTTTTTTTTTAGTAGCCAAAAACAGCTGTCCAAAGCAGAGAAAATACTACAACTGGCCTAATTTATTTTTCTCTGAGATATATTTTCGATCTGGTTTTTCAGCGATCAGAAAATTCAAATTGTTGACGTTTTGAAAATGTTCCCATAGATGCCTTTCCTGCATTCCTCCTGCCATTGCAGCTCATGTTCATTCAGTGCAGTCTTGGCTGGTGTGATTGTTCATGTGCTGCAGTGGTGATGCTCTCTGGAGCATTCAGCTCCTGCTGGAGATGTGTGATGGAAAAGGAACACCATTGTCTACTACAAGCAATAAATACACTGTGCTCTCTTTTGGCTGCTTCATGGTTTCCATTGCCTGAACACCCTTCTAGACTCATCCAGAGTCTCTTCTGCTACCTGAATGGCGTAAAAGATTAGAAGAGGGTCATAAACCTCCATAGAGTTCATGTTGCAATTGCCATTTATCTCCTCTCTTGCTTTATTCAGAGATTGTTAGTTTAATTCTCCAATGTGGTAAAAGAGCCTGAACACATTTACAGACCCATTTTTTTCTCCTTTTCCCCCCACTTTGTTTAGTTGTTTTTTGGTTTTTTGGGGTTTTTTTTTTTTTTTTTTTTATTTTTTTAAATTTTGAGTGTTACATATATTAAAAAAATGCAAAGGTTATTTTTTGCCACTTAAGTGCAGCTCCTCAGTTGCTTATTAGTTTCACGTTTTCTCTGGATACAGCCTTTAAAAAGTAGCAGTTAGACGCAATTCTGACTGAACAAGCTAAATAGTTTCTCAGCAGTTATTCCTATGGAATGCAGCCAAACTGAGGCAGGCAGTGGCCTGGCAACAAGGCTGATCTTAACTGTACTGCATGGCACACAGCCCTGCAGCAGCAGGGCACCTTTGGCACAAATGCCATCCTGTGTTCACTGACCCTCACATCCTGCATTTGGAATAAGCTTGATGTGAAGGAGTAAGAAGTACATTTCAAAGCTTTCTTTGTCCGACTTGTCTCTAACGCAGCTTACTTACTGTTCCTTGCAGTCTTGAAACGTAAACTGTGAAGTGCATGTTTGGGATCAAAGCAAGCTGTTTCCACAGAGCATGTACACTAGTTTTTGGGACCCTGATTCAGAGATTTAGGATGTGTGAGATACCAGGAATAGATTATCTTTTGCCCATGGGGGATTCTATTTTAATAAATCTAGATTGCATTGCCTGTGTCATAAAAATACAGACCATGACATATGTGATTATGAGAGCCTCTCAGCTAGATTTGGCAAGTCACACTACTGTAAAATATTTAAACAAGGCAACTGAATAGTCCAAACAGTGACACTGTGGTTTTGTTGAATTATTTTTAAACCACTGTCATTTTTCTAGACTACATGGGTATGCTTTGAAACAGAACCTTTTGAAATGAACCCTAAAGGCACTTTGGAAAATAAAACAGTTGGAATCAAGTGATTTTTTTTTTAAATTGGATCCTATGATTATTAACCTCTCAGTTGCTGGGAAAGAAATCTAGATAAAGGTGTCAGTCACTCTTATTTGCACTCAGCTGATAGAAACTGACATGTTTTCATTTTTTTCTTTTATGGATTTCAACAGAGGAATTCAAACATGCACTTCATTCTTTTCTTTAAACAGAGAACCTGGGAAATACTCAGTTTGAAAGTTATGATTTAAAAAGAGGTATATATATCAAAAAGAAAATACATTTGATAGAAGGTCCGCAAATGCTGCACATTGTTATAGTCCTATGCTTCTGAAGTCTCTGAATTTTATTTCTGATTCTTTTAATTACAGGAGTATTTCTCTGAGGGTTTGAAAGAGAAAACCCATTCACAGAATGGGAGAACATGATAGAAGTTTTGTTTCTTTAGCACATTTGCCGTAAAAAACCCCAAAAGATCTGTACAGCAGTTCATTCAGCCTGCAGTGATAAGCTGCTAATTGTTACTGGTGCAATGGCCCCTGCAAATTATGCCATTATCCTTCAAAAGCAACCTACCAAAAGACTAAAGCCTTGTGACAGTGCCATAACTCACTGTTTCCTTATCATGACAAAGGAGACAAGTCTGTTTCTCACCAAATCTGAGTCCTGCCTGTCTCCATGGGATTTATCATGTCAGGTCCTAAAGCATCACTGATGGTTTATTCTCATTTTTTTTAACTCACTACCCACTTCCTCTGCTTACAACAGGTGGGTTTTGCTGCACTACAGGATATGTTTGTGATGCTCTTTTCCATTCAAAACTGGTAAGTGCTTACCTCTGGAGTGCTGCAGAAGACATGCCAGTGTCTGGAAGCTGGAACTGTGCAAGTTAGCATATTCCCTTTCTACTGGGTGTCAGATGAAAAAGGTGGCAGCTGTACTCCTGAAAATGGCAAGCCACAGCACAACACTGGGCAAAAGTGGGTTGAGCACAACAGACAGCATCTATTAGTTCAAATTAAAAAGCAATTTTCAATGACTTGTTGTATTGACAGTAAAAAAGGAGATGCTTGGTCATCAGAGGAATAGTCTTCTGCCACATGCTGCCAGATGTTTCATTGTGGTGGCTTGGCCCATATGAGTTTCTGCCATTTGCTGGAGCATTACTTGAATCATAAGTATAGGCTGCTTCTGTTCTCTACCTGGTGAATGCTTCTTTTGGTGAAGTGTAACTGAGCAATTCCCCTACAGAGAAATCAGAACTTGATGGATAGAGGGTGGGAGCAGGCATCAGGTTCCTGGGGAAAAGAAAGCCCATCAGCATCAACCACGGTAAGGGAGTCCTGGGCTTCAGGGCTTTTTTGATGAGGACATCCATGCACCAGGGTTAACATGCAGGAGTGCACTCAAGAACCCCTCATCGTGCAAGGTGTAGGAGAATTCTTGAAAAAAGTCAATGTTTGGGAGAGGACAATTCTTTATTGCGTACTTTGTGCACCAAGGATCACTTCTCTTCTTAGGGCTTGCAGTGGCAAATGCAATATGATGAGCCATCCAAATCTCATTGCCAGCCTGTGGAATATGGATCAGATGGATTACACTTCACAGTTAAAATCAACAGTTGATTGAGATTAGTGTGTGTGATTAGTGTGACTGAGTACTTTAAAAAGATAAATGGCCTGCAAGATGAAGCCTCCACATTCTCATGGAGATTTGTTATTTTTGTGATCTGTGCTGTGCAAGCTCTTAAAAAATAAAGTGTGAATATAAGAAAGCTGTGTCATGACCCTTACTACAGCTATAAAGTGTTGGGGTTTTTTCTTGATGAGTTTTTGTAGAAAGCAATG
Source organism: Aleadryas rufinucha (assembly GCA_013397815.1). Taxonomy (NCBI): domain Eukaryota; kingdom Metazoa; phylum Chordata; class Aves; order Passeriformes; genus Aleadryas; species Aleadryas rufinucha. The sequence continues at coordinate 195,069 of VZTH01005364.1, forward strand.
AGCTCATTATCTTGTATGTTCTGCAGTCTGTGGTACTCTCAGGTTTAAAAGCTATGGCTGAAGTGGGCTGAAAACAGAACACTGTTTCCATTCTGTATTATCTATATATATAATATATTTATATATAATTCCTTTATATACAGAGTCTGCCCTATGACTGAAGAGACTGGGAGTCATTGTCTCCTAAGAAAGCTGCATGAACCAGTGATGAGGGAAAGATACTCAAAGTCATACTAGTTTATTTTCTTTCCAGTTTGTGAAATTCGCTTGCTCTGTGACCTTGAACAAATCTTACAGCTGCTGTTTCCCATGAATTAAATGCAGATGATGATTTTTTAAATTGAAAAATTCTTTGAAACTAGAAGATACCAAAATACATGGAAATCATCTTAGAAATCAAAGATGACCTGTTGTGCTCAGATACGGTAATGTAGATGTAGGCCTTACCATTCCCCATAGTTTAACACAACTAAGACTATAATAGTGTTATGAGGAGTTTCCTTCTTTTTCTTTCCCAGATTTTAACCCCTTTTATTCCTCTCACTCCCCCAGACCTATTTTGATGCTTCTGGCATAGATGTGGCATAGATGTGGCATAGTTCCACAGTTTAAAATTAAAACAAGAAAGCTAAAAAGCCACCCCAGTTTCAAAATGCACACAATAATATCTGGTCCCCATTGCCTTCTCTATAACTTGAAACTAATGAGGATGAGTCTGGGCAGTAAACTTTTTCTTAGAGATGGGATTCTCTACTCAGCCATATCCATGCTGTGTGATCCCAACACCAGCTATTATGATTTTCTTGATGCCAAGTAGAGAAAGGACTCTGTTCTCTGTTCTTTTTCCTTGGTTCCTGTGGAAGTTATTCATTAAGGCAAGGGGATGGCCCTGATGGCTGCTTATGGCAGGAGTGACACTGACACTGCTCCTCCCCTTCAGCTTTCATTGATTCAGATGGTCAGGTGCTGCTGGAAGTCCCGTGGACTGCCAGCCACAGCAAGAACAAGACTCGTGCTTCCTTCAGTCAATGATTTGTCTGCTCCACCGAGAGATGGCAAGGAATCGAGCCTTCTCCTACAGCTGATTTGCAACTTTGACAGCTGCCGGTAAATATCCGTATTGTGTCCCATGTTAAAAGTTCTCAGTTGATCTCATGATGCCTTAGGATCTGTCAGATCTTACACACACAGAACGAATAGAGATGAACTCCCCCCAGGCTTAAGTATCCACCGGGTAACTGTAAAGAAGCCTGCAGCATGTTCACAGGATCAACCTTTTCACTTCTACTTACTTGACTTCTAAGCCATTTCATTTTGTTCTTTTCTGAATTCCAACAAAGTGAATACACTCTAAAAGAGAAACCTGTGGCTCAATAAAGTGGAGAGTCTGAAGTAACACTCCTATTTTTTCTTTCTACCTGACCACAGGTTGCAGAGCTTTCTTCCATTGCTGAGAAGTCTGTTTGAGTAGCTATTTTGCTCCACAGTTGTCTTCCCCCTTCCCTTATCCAGGCTACAGTTTTCTACACCCTGTAACTCCGAGGTAAGGGCAGCCTGGTCTGCATTGTGGGAGATGGTGTGGAGCTGCATATACAGGCAATCTTCCCCTAGAAGCCCTCAGAGAACTGAAAAGCCAGCATCCTTAATGATTTCAGACCATCTCCCTATCTCCACTGGAGCACAGCTGCTACTGACATGAAGAAAGCAAAAGAAATTTTCTTTCTTGCTCCAGGCTAGGCACCATATGGTATTGTTTTAGGAGAAAAAGTGGGCAGAATGTTAGTTATTGCTGGTTTTTAAGGGAGAATAAAAGAATTATTTCAATTGTGATGCCTGATATTGCAACCATTCTTTTCTTATAAATGCATCATTATCATATATCGATAATACTCATGGTGTGCTTTCTTTTCCAACCCAATGGCAAGATGTGGACCACACTTTCAAGGAATGTAGTCCGACTAAAAGAAATATGGCATATATATTGAAGAACTGCCTGAGGGAATGCTCTAGGCTTGTGGCACAATCAGGATCAAGAGATGAGGTGGCAGTCTCTTAATTTGAGATGTGTGTTACCTCAATATCAATTCGAAGATAAGAATGAGCTATCGCAATGGACACTAGAGCAGTAAATTGTTCCCTTATGTTCCGGATGTGAAATAGCACACAAAATGGCAGCTGCTGTTCAAAAGAGTTTGAGGAATTCGTGAATCATTAATGTCTCCATGACACCACCTCTACCATAGAGAGTATGATTCAGTAATTTTTTTCATACTGTGATTCTTGAGACAGACAGAAAGGCAAGACGTACTGGGCTGGACATACCTTTGTTGAATGGCCAGATGATGGTGCTCTCAAAGTGTCCTGAGTCTCTAAACCTTTATGGTTCAGCTCTTAGGAAGAGACCTTAAACTGAGATTAACTGGCTGAAAGTCATAGTCCTTGAGAATTCAGGTAGTGCTGAGAAAAATAAAAGTCACAACTGAACCCATGAAAACTGTAGTGACTTTCAAAAATTGTTGGCAAATATAAATGTAAGGTTTGCATACTAAGAGCCCACTCCATGTTTTGGAAGACTCACAGTTGGCGAATAATTTATTTCCAGTATTTCTGTGTTGTTTTTAGCATTGTACAAAATGTTCCGTGCTTAGATCATTCGTCTAAAAGCAGACATAAATTTAACAAGAAAATCACATCTTAAGTGGTATATTTGGGTCTCAGAGTACTCTTATTTAAAAAAAGTCTGTAAGGCAATAGAGACTTATGGCTTTGCATAGGTCATGCAGTGAATCAGTGATCCAGCTGAGATAAGATGATTGACTCCCCTTCCCCTTTTTTTACCCCATCTATTAGATCCCCCTGCCAGTACAAACAGTCTGCATAACTTGGTAAGGAGGTTAAAATGTCAGGTCGAGTTCATATTAAATTGCTTGAGCCACTTGTGGAATGTAAACTCTATGATCAAGTTTGTATTTAACCATGAATCTTCACACAGTTCAGTACTGAGACAAAAACCGATTGCACAGCAAGCTATGGCTGCCTGATAGATACAGGCCAACAGTGTAGGTGGATCTTATCTTCTGCTGGAACTTCTAAAGTGATTTACTATCTCCATATAACAGATGTCTTTCATTCTCATTAAAAAAGTTAAACCCAAGTGGCTACATCAGGATTAGCTAACACCCAGCCTTGCTAAACAGGACTTGCTGGAGTATGTAAAAATAAAACTACTTAATCAGCTATTAAGAGTGGTGAAGAAACTGTCATGATGTTTCTGCAATTTAGCATAATACTGAAGCAATATTCTGTGAGAAGATAAGGGGACACAAGGCATGCCCTGCTCTGACTGGAAGGAATGTGCAAGCATTTCAAATCAACACATCTTGAGTTCAGAGCAGCTAAGGCAAGGTGACATTGACTTCAGTGCACATTAGCTCCAGCAGGCACAATCTATCTCCAGGTAAGTTTGGTGCAAAAGTAAGAACTAAATGCCTTGATTTCTGCCCCTATTATTTGCACTGTACTTACTTTCAGCTAGAAAACATGGAAATCTATATAAAGAACTACTCTCTGCCATCAAGCTCCCAATCTGACAGGCAACAGAGTCAGGTAAACAGCTGGAAAAGGAAGTTTACTTGGTTCTGTACAACTTCTGAGAACTGCTATCTTGTCAGTTAAGGATCAATCCTGCATTCGTGCTCCAAGCCCCTTCTATCCTTACCAACTAGTTCCCTACAATGAAGCCCAGAGCAGGAGAACTACAGCAAAAGGCAAACCTGGTTTAAAGCAGGGTCTCTGCTCATACAAACTATGTGGATGTAGCAAACTCAAGCCCTTTGATCACAGTCACAGAAAGCTGCCTAATCAGCCAAAGGGTGTTGAACCAGCAAAGGCACCCAGGGTTACTCAGCCAAATGCAGCACCTGGAGCAGGATTGCTGCTGTTTGCTACCTGCTCACTCCTCCTCATGCCTGCAGTCCTACAGCAGCCACACTACATATCAGAAAAAGACATCCCATAGACACTTGTGCATCTCTGCAGGCACCTCTGGACCTGCCCATGCCTGCAGGGAGCCGAGCAGATGGGCAGCCACCTCATCCTGCAGACCTGCCTGGGGACCCTGCTGCTCTCCTTTGCAGGGACCACATCAGATGACAGTCCCAGAACCCTGCTCCATGTCACTGTGGAGAGGAGGAGAGGCTGTCACACAGTGTATGGCATTTTGGGTGGCCCCTCATGTCAGATGGGTACGTGGGCACGTGTTGTAAAACAACCTGGGTGTCAAATGATGCTGCTTGGAACATCATGAGACAATCCCTGGGTATTCATTTTATTCAAAACTGTTTTTTTTCTGTAAAGCATTAGCTGTAAGGATAGAAACCCACATTCTCTTGCTCAATAAGAGACCTAGAGGCAAAGATGGCTCTCTGTCTTGGATTTCTTCCCCTCCCTTGACATCAGAAAGCATAAACAATTTTTTTTTTCACAAGAGCTTCAACAGGAGACTTTAAAACTCTTCTGACTGCCGTTTGTTTCCTCGAGCGAGTCAGCCTCACCTTCATCTTGACAATATTTCTTACAGACACTGACCAGTCTTATAACCCCACTCCTATGTCAGCCTGGTTGGCCTTTTAAATTTAGAAAGGAGAATGGCAAAAACTCCTAGCAGGTCTCAAAATGGAAGTGTAAAAAGAGAATCCCATAACATTTCAGTGTAAGCAAAAGGAAGGCAATTTGATATGTAAAGCAGAACATTAGCTTGCACTCCCACCCCACTTCTTTCCCCTCTTCGAGTGCCCTGGGAAATTGGAAGCTATTCTTTTCCTTTTCTGTCATTTCCCTTCCTCTGCATAGTCAGATTGTTTTCAGTTGCACAGCTGGAATGGTAATCCTCTTGCCATCATTTTTTCTCTCACCTTTGGGCCCGGTTCAAAACACACTTAAATAAAGACAGACTCTTTTGTGTTTGACACAGTGAGTCTGCATCAGCAAAATTCAGTCTCCAGCAAGAATTGCAAGAGATGTTGTGACATCAGGAGTAAATCACTCCTTGAAACACTTCTGAGAAAAACAGACCGTCAATTTATGACTGGTTTACTGTTAAGGCTTTCATTTGGATGTTTCAGAGAACTTTATATTTCTGAAAAAAATTCAGTCATTTCCAAGCAGCAGGACTGTTTCTTACTAATATAATTAAAAATAACCACAGCTTTTAAACCCACAATTAGACCCCAGTAAAACATAGTAAATAAACTAATGAGGAATTGGAATTTTCCACCAGTGCAAACATCAAGGCACTTTTCTGTCAGACAGCTTGTTTCACATCCAGACCCTAAACCAAACATTACCAAAAAAGGACAGTGAGGGAACAGGGTAGTATTAGATGTGAGAGAGCACTCCTGGTTCTACGAGCATTATTCCTTTAATTTTTCTATACTGATGGGAAATAGTCAGAAATTTAGAGTAGTATGCAGCAAGGAAGAGAGACTGAATTTACAAGTATTTCAGGAAAGTAATAACCTGCTGAAACTGCAATGAGTCATTTGTACTAGATATTAAGAGATTGTTGTGGCATGAAAAATACATAAACTTGCCTTGGTGTGTTGCTGTAGAACACACACTACTTGAAATGATTTGTTCTGACCATGATTTAATTAAGAACTATTCAAGAAGTCATGGTAGTGTTACGTCAGACTAACAGTGTTTCCACAGAAGGGAAAAAAGAAGTTGGTTTTGTGTCTGCATTTTCAAAAGACACCTCAGCTTTTCATAAAGTCTGAAGTAAAACACAAAAGGCTAAAATGGATGGCAGTGTACAAAATACATAACCAGATGAGTAATTAAGGCCTAGTCAAGGGAGGAAAAGGCAAACTGGATAGTTCTGTTGGTAGAGCAGATCTATCTAGCAGTATCTGGGAGCAGGACCTGGCCCTCAGCCACAAGCTACAAAATGATGCTTGCCAGGATAGGACAAGACTGTACAGGAAGAAATGCAGTTTAACGTGCTGGGACTTACTGGTGCTAAATTAACCCAGGGAGCACTTATTTTATGCAAATTAACCATGAGGTTATTGCTTTCAGCAGCTATTAGCACAGATCATAGCTTTATTCAGTGGCAAGAAACAGCAAGGGGCAGGGAATCAGGGATAAAATGGGCTGGTAATTTGCATGCCTGCTTGGGAGATAGTCATGATAGGCTATCTCTGGGCAAACCACATCTGTCTGTGCCTCATAGGATATGTTCTTACCTTACCTCAAGAGAGCACCAAAGGTTTGCTCCCAGACAATGCTCAAATACCTGAGAAAATGTGTCTAAATAAAGTTTAAGTCACCATATGAATGGTTTTATACCACATGGAAAGTCCCAAGGCTGGTATGCTTTGCTGTACTAGAAATGTTCCTTTGGCAAGACATATTCATCTTTAAAAACAGCCCTTAGCTGTCATCAACCTAAAGTGCTTGCAGGTGCTCTGCACAGGATGTGAATACAAATACAATCAAAACCAGCCCCGCTTTCTCTCCCTTCGCTCAAACAAGCTCACTCTGGTTTCCTGCTAGCATTTCTGACTGTGCATGCTGTGCATCCCCAGCACTTCTATTCCTTCCCAAATCACAGCCGCTGGCACTTCTTACAGTCACTTTGCTCGTTGCCTGCCTCTCTGTCTTTCTACCTTTCCAGCAAGGTTTGAACCTCTGTGCTTTTAATGGTGGGAGACCTTCTGTGCTGATGTGTGACTTCTTTTCCTCTCTGAGGGCAAGCATTTAATGACATGACTGCAGTCCTCTTCCGTACAGTTCTTACCCTCAGTGACACAATGTGCAAAGGATTGTCTTAAACCTCTCTCGTGGCATTTCTTGATGATGTGTGTTTCACTTGCTACATTAGGCCTACTGCCAGTAAGGCAATGAAGACATAAAACTTAGCAGTTTCTATTTCATTTCCTTAAGTGCAAAATTACTTTGTAGCTGAAAGCAAAAAAATTCATTTAGCAAGCCTGGCTATTACAGAGGAAGATTATAAAAATACATTCTGGAAGGAGATAGGGAAAGAACAATATAAACAATAACAAAGGAATGTATTCAGTTTTTAATGCTGAATTTAAGTCAACACTGTAATCAAGATAATTATTGCAACGATTGTCAGTGTCTCAAAGTCCACGGTACAGAGTGACAAAGGAGGAAGTCACCCAAGGACAAGTTAGACAGCCCTTGGGAAGGGCGAGGAGGTCTTCTCAGGGAGTTCACAGTGAGCCTGTGCATGTTGGTGGTTGGGAGGCAGACAGCACTGCAAAAATATTCCTTGCTTTGCTGTTTGTTTTCATTCCTTCCTCATCAAGATCATGGAGAAATTTCTACCCTTCCAAGGGAGCTATTAGATCTACTAGCCCATTTCCTCCTCCACATCCTGCAAAGCCTGAGGTCTCTAGGGATGACTAAGCCAATGATTTTAAGAAAGCAAAGAAGTGCAAGGGATATAAACTCAGAGTAACCTCAGTCAAAGCATGGGAGAATACAAATGTGACCATGAGCTGGACTCTGCTGAGATCAGTACATGGGTTCCAGGCCAGCACCGTTCCTCTAAGATGTCATAGATTTGTAGGAAATAGCAAGAACTTGAGAATGAGTATGTCCCTTTCAAAGCTGGAAGGTAGGGCTGATCACTTGCCAAGGTGCTCCTTCAGTGGCAGCTGACTAGTAAATTGTGAACTCACTAACTCCAAGTGCACTGGGGATGTGGGAGACAGAAGAGGGGGAGTACTGAGAGGAGAAGCACAAGCCAACACACTGGGAGTTGATACAGCTTTTTAAAGGTCAGGTTTATAGAAATGACAGATTTTAGACACTGGCTTTTTGTGTCACAGTAAAAACACATTTAAGGACAGCACTGAGACCTTCGGTGTTGTGAACTGTTCCTGACTTAGGCTTTAAGAAGATATAAATGGACCTGATTAATCTTTCAGTAACATGCTTGCAAGGTGAGGACAATGACACTGAATTCAGGCCATTAGACATCTACAGCTGGAAGCTGCATGCACTATAACTATAAAATGTAGTATTAACCTGGACACAGAGGCGTCTCTCTTTTTCCAACTACAAACTGTTACACAAAGACTTTGAGTTAAAAACTAGCTTACCTCACTAAGAAGGAATATCTTTTTCTGTTCCGCATTTCTTCTACGGCACATGCCTGATCATCACTGACTCTAGTAAACACCAAGCAGAACAATCAATGAAACCCTTACAAAATGATTTTTACATTGCAAGAGTATTTTTTAACCATTTTTTTAACCACTATTCAGAGGAAGGAGAAAGATGTTAATCTTGTCCATCATAGTGCTGAGAAATGCAGAGAAGAAAACAGCCAATGGGTACATGGATATAAACCAGCTTGAAAGTAGCATTTTTTTCTGATATTGCCACTGGCAGCTGCTTACATGTTGTACAGCATATAATCATCTAACTGCTGAACCTAAAACATTGTCTTGGGAATTCTGATAAAGGATACCCAGAAGCCACTTTCATTGCAACTGGAATGATAGTTCCAATGGATGGATGGCATAATTTCATATTGGGGTGGAAGGGAGGGCAAGTATATTGTTAAAGACACAGATACATCTTCATTTTGTGTCAGAGGGAGATTTCTTTTACCAATATGTTGTTAGCTGGAGTCAAACCCAAATATTTTATTTGAGTCTAAACTGAATATTTTGCTGCATCAGATGGTTGTGGTTTTCATTGTTTTGTATCAATTTAGATAATGAATGTTACTTTATCTACTGTGTTTCCCAGAGCACACAAATTTCATTTTTGATCAAGTTAATGGTCCAAATTTGCCAGCAATGATCAGTTATCACTATTAAAACAAATTGATAATTTATTTTCATTAGTATTTTGCAAAAGCATGCTAACAAATTTAAATACTGAGGGAGGGGGATGGGGGGGAGGGGGGAAGTGAATATTATAATTTTAGCCCAGTACACTGAAAGATAAGCTATCAGTAGATAAATATACAACTTTGTGTTTTGACAGGAATGTGCATCTGTTTCCCATTACTTTGCTTGAGAGAAGCAAGGAGTCGAGGTTTCTCGTGACTTAATTTGAAGAGCAATTTGGATTTCCTGTGCCTCAGCTGGAGGTATTACTGGTATGAGACCAGAAGTGCCCTAGCTGTCCTAGGAGTTTCATATTCCACAAAGAATAATACCCGAAGAAATTTAAACAGGATGTCAAGAAGTGTTATATGTGGGCTCTCAGTGCTCTCCAGTGTTTCTAATATAAATTCACATGAGTTTCATTCTCTCTTTTTGCCACACAAAGTGACCAACTTGGAAAAGATAATAAGCTAACAAACGCAGTTCAGCATAACTCACGGTGTAATTCTGTCCAGCAGAGGAGCTAAAATTCCACATCAGAATCCCTGAAAATGACAGGACTGACCTGAGTAGCCAAGACTTGTTCAGAGAGAAGGAATAGAGCCTGGACAGACAGCTGCCTAGTCTGGTTGTGCATGGTATTCAGAAAGGTCTGAACACAATACCTGTGTCAGCAAGGTACCTGTGAAGTTTCTCAGGCCCTGTATACAGAAGTAGAGACACTCCAAACTCTTACTTGCTTATTTAAATCATGGCCTTAGTTCCTGTGACCAACATATAATACTGATGGCACACTTGCATGAATAATTGAACATTATTACGAAGATAATGACCATTTGTTAGCTCCTTTTAATGCATTTATTTACAAACTACAGTTCACTGTCTTTTGAACAAGGAAACGAGTTATTTTGAGCCATTCAGATTGTCAAGAGGTTAGTATAGCAGCACTTCTATGGATCTCTTCTTCAAGTGAAATCTTAGTCCCACTGGAGCCACCTCTGGATTTTGCTGTAGAGCTTGATACAGCTGATATTTTCACCTCTTGGGCTCCCTGCTGACCGAGAGAGCTCTAGAAAGTCAAGTATAGGAATTGTGATTTTTAACACATCCTGTGCTCAGGTAAATATTCTTGCATACAGAGAGATTTGTATCTAAGGTACTCGTCACTTATGTTTCCTCCTAATCAGAATAATCCACAAGACACAGGGTTTTAACTCAGCTACCTCAAGAGGGGCAATGCTGGTTATTGTTTTCAGCTTACTTCCTTCCTTCCAGCTTGTGATGTTTTAGGAACTTATAAAAACTATTTTAAAATTGAGTCACTGTCAGTTTTGAGGAAAAATTTGCACTGTTTCTTTGACAGTGTAAACTATATTGCTTTTTTTCTGGCTATGGTTAAACTGTACCAGACTTTGTAAGATCATATCATTACTGCATATTTAGGAAGCTTCAAATCATTCTGTTGTTTAATAGTCCAGAAAAAGAAAGTAACCTGAAAAACTGTTTGCCTGGTTGTGACTGCAGTACATAATTCTTCATAATGAATAGAAAACACAGAAAGACTTAGTTTAGGCTATGATGATATGAACATTAGTACTTCTTTAAAATTCACACTTTTTTCATGGGTTTTCATTGTTGTTGTTGGGTCTTTTAAATGTTCACTTTGTATCCAGATGTTTGGATTTTTTAGGTGAAAGGCAAAAGAGCAGTTTTGACCTCATATCTCATGTTTTGGAGGCCCTGTTGATCTCAAAAAGCAAGAAAGCAAGAAAAGCAGACTACCCTGGTATGCTATTGAACTTGTTTTAGGCTATTCCAGGCTATTCCTGGAAAGTATACATCTTCTAGTGCTTTTTTTCCACTATTTACATTTTTTAGTGTATGAGATTTTCATTTTTCACATTAAGATTCTTCAGTGTTACTGATCCCACAGCTTAGTCACCTCATGACTTATTAGTCTGTATTTGTAGCTGATATGTGACGTTTGTCATATCGTTCCACATAAATATTCTCTCAACACTGCAGCAACATTATCTAATAAAAACATGATGAACAGAATCTCTATGTTTCTCCATGATTTTTTTTTACTAAAATAGGAGCCAAATGCTTACAAATTCTAGTAAGGCAGCTGAAAATTTGACTTACGACATTCACTAATAAGTGATAATCATTCATAAAGAGATGGTATTCTATTGCTACACATGAGGGGTAGTGATCTTGAAACAAAATTGATGAGTGCTATGACCAGGTATGGAAAATTGCACAAAGAGTTTTATTTACAGTTAATAGCTATTCTATCATGTATGACCTTCTGTTAACAAAATAAAGCAGGTTTTGTTATCTTTTCCCATCAGATATTGTATCTCAGTTTAAAGGCTCTAGAGATCTCTTACAACCAGTATTAGTGCAATGTCATCCCTGACTGGAGCTCAAAACAATTCTGGAAGTAACATGAAAGGAACCTCTTTAATGATGTGACCTCCAGGTCTCAGAAGGATACAGCAATGCCAAGATGAAACATGACTTTAGTTCTGTATGAACAACCTTCTCTCATTTCTCCAGATCAGGATGCTTGGGTAATTAAATGCTGAAACAGCAGCTAGAAGTGTGACCTAGCCTACTTTGACAGTAATCCCTCAAGAGTCTTCAGGTTTGCAGTATTTCTTGCAGTTGGTGGTTTCAACTACCTACTGTTGAAATATGTGGAAATCCTCAACAATTTGCTTTGTGGAAATAACATTTGACCATACAAAACATGGGCTGGTTTGAAACAGAAGAAATTTTGTTTTTTTGGCTGGTACTCGCATGTATTTTCTTGATCTCTTCATAAAGCTCTAGCCATGCCAGGTTCTGAGATCTTTCTTGGTGACACAGAACATCTGTTGCTGTCCATGGAAACCTTGGCCTTGTGTGCTCTGTGTGACCCAAGAGCCATATGGATAATGTTTACACAGAACCATTTGCAGCACTGCTGGTAACATAAGTGAGTGCTGCTTTTTCACAAGCACTGGTACATTTTTTTGAGCACTCAGAGCGGCACACCCCTACCCAAGCCATACTTCGGAAGTGTAGTTTGTATATGCCTGTTTCAGTCAAACCTCTTCCTTTCCTGGAATGTTTCCAAGGCTTCCATATGTTAAAACAGTGTTTTCCCTCACTAAATAAATGAAAGAGAATTGATTTAGTTGGTTTTCTCTTGCTAAATCAAGGATTGAAATGAAAACGGCAAATGCCCAAATGTACATCCAGTGACTAATGTGAGAAAATGCTTTCTTACACCCCTAATGTGTTTCCATAGCTGTGCCAGAATTTTGAGAAAATTCTGGCAGCTGAGCTCAAGAAATCCAACACTTATTCATTATTTCATTATATCTTTCATTAAGAAAGGAATGATCTCTGACCCAGAGAGTTGAATAAACAGCCTTGCATGGACTTTGGTGGACTGTGGATCAGTCCTATGGGATTTAGCTGTAAAGGCAGTTGCTAGGTTTTGTCCCACCTAATTATAAACATTTTTATATAAACATCTACAAACACACACTAGTCAGGGGAAAGCAGAACATGACTATCAGTACTACTTTAGTGTCTGCTTGGAGATGAGAGGAATCATGTTCAGTGAGTTCTTATATTCCTCTATACAAAGGGGAACTCTAATCTTGCGACATTTCGAATTAGTTTAGTCAGATGAATTCCATCAGAAAACTTAATTCTCAGTTCTTCCCCTGTGAGTTCCCTACCAGTTCCTATAATATCTCTGCCAAAGATTAAGCATTTATCAAATAATGTGTGCTACAAAAGTCAACACTGTAATCAGGATGATTATTGCAATGCCTGTTTAATTTGTAAAAACAATTTAGAATACTTGCTCCTTTATGTTTTGGGTTGAGATTATTTAAGGGGTTATTGTTCTGACTATTTTAACAGTAGAAAATGGACTAAATTTTTCAATTAGCACTTCAAGTTGCACATCTGAAAGAGGTGAAGTTGTTATGATGTGGTATTAACTTTGAAAAAATCGGCCAATTAAGTCTTTTTCTGCACATGTAACTCTCCACTATGATCCTGCCCTTTAAAGTCTGGCCTGAAGAACAAAATAAACCAGTGTAATGAAGATACAAAATCACTTTGCCTGGTTTATCACAGGTAAACCATGTGATATTATTTATGACAAAGAAAAAGTTAGATCATATCAGTGTTCAAAAAAAGTCAATGCTTTTTAGCACCACAGCTTCGTGATTTACAGCCTCTGAAGAATATAGTGAAGTGTTTGGGGAGAAAAGACAACCAGTCTTGAAATTCACAGTCAGATAATTGTTTTAAAAACCTGTGTCACCCATGCACATTTGGAGACCATGACCAAAATGTGAGTATTTTCCACTAGAAAAAAATACACTTTAAAAAAAAAAAGAAAATAGTCACAATATTCAACATTATTAATAAATTATTACAACTTTGTCAGAAGTATGGGAGAAATGCAAAAGTACTTTGTGGGACTTTAAATGGGGCTTAAACTCTTACCTTTCATTCACTCCTGTAGTGGCAGGAACACTCATTCAGTATTAGGAAAGCTGGACTGCATGCTCATCTCAGCCTCAGGGATTTGCATTAATCTTTTTAAGTTCCTAAGAAAATGAGTGCTGTAATTAGCAGACTGTACACTAACCAAGCCTATGGTTGATGATGGAACATTTTGCAGCCAAGAACACAGGTCCTAGAAAAGGACACAAGAAAAAGAAGCAAGAATTTGTAACACAACGTTATGACACTTAGAGTTGTATACAAATCTGTGAACCACCAGATGTTGGATATGACTGTTGAATCTATTAAGAACTGTAATATGTGTGAGTTATTTCATTCCTTGCTCTCAGTTTCTGAAAGTACATAAAATCACACACTCTGAAATTCATTAAAACACTATACCCTTCACAGATATTTACATGCTTTAACAAAATCTAGTCTTCTGTTTCAGGAAAAGACAAAGCTGAGAACAAAGATTCTGAGAATCCAAGAGAGCTCCAGCAATTAAAATAGATGTTTCAAGCACCCTAATGGTAGGTTCAGAGAGGAGGGACAAAAAAAGGTTTGTATAATGTATGGTCTTTGCTACACTTCCTAGAACAAAAGAAAGCATCCTCGCAACACAAACATGGCAGCAAAAAATGTAAGGTCGCATTACAGATAGTTTAAAGTTTGTCTCCTTATACCAATGCAGTAGATAGAGGAAAAATAAGAGGATGTGTGGAAAAAATCACAGTTTTTTCCACAGGTGTTTCAAAACCATGACAGAGACTGTTAGTATGAGCAAGCATAAAATTGTATTTTTAATTGCTCTCAGACTATTTAATAAACTAATGTGGACTCCCTTAAATAAACTCTACATTATGAGTGACATTTGTCACATGGGCATCAATGGTGTAAAAGTTAGCCATCAAACTTCCCCTCTGTAGCGATGCAAAGTTCTTGTCACTCTCCATTGACCACAAGAAGATGTTGAAACTGTCACACAAGGGCTGAAGCTTAAGAGTAAGTGAGAAAATCTGGTTTTGCCCTAGCACAACAGTGTTTTGAAATTATGACTGCTGAATATTGTTATTTTAGTGACAGTTTTTAGAATTTTTCCAAACAAATGACAGTGGGATGCTGAGAAAACAGATTTGTTTCTTTAAGGTAGAATCAAGAGACAGCAGAGAAGTGACTTTTGAAAAGAAAGAAATAAACTCTATATATTCAGAAAATATAATCAGATCTTTTTTAAGCAATTGAGGCAGCTCTATAGTCACTGAGCTATAAAACTATCTGAAAGTGGGAGCACAGGTAATTTTTCTTTTTCATGATTCTAGCATAATTTTCCTGAGCAATTTCTGCCATTATTTCTAACTTAGAATATGATTCATCAACTTGAAAGCATTATAAACCCTGCAATTTTTATTAGACACTTGAGTTCATTGACAAGCAACAGAAAAGTTGCTATCTATGAAAAAAAGTTGTCCTAAGTTTTCCTTTCTCTGTGTGTAATTAACTATCCATTGGAAATAGCCAAATGATGATAAACAATTCTGATTTTTGTGAAGTGAGTGTGAGAAAGGAAAAATAAAGACGTAAGAAAGAATATAATCACAGTGGCACTGGACAACACTCTGAGTATTTTCTGGCAGACTTTCCAAAAAACTAAGACAACTCTGACTTGTCAACCTCGGAAGATTGTGACTGGTTTAGGTTGATGTCGTTGCATTTAAGAAGACACACAAATTGGAGCCTTTTATATCCTTGGATCCCCTGTCAAGAGGGCTGGCAATGCTGAACTTTCATAGAAAATCAAACACCAATGATTTAAAATTATGTTATCAGAAGCTTGGCCATGGCCAGCTCTTCCAGAGCAGTTGTCAGACACATTTGCAGTAGGGTGACTAATTTGATATATAATACAGGATTATCTGGTGATCACTTCCTGGTCTTCACCTGGGGCAATACAAGAATTTAGAACAGACTTTTATGAAAAATTGCAAAAGTGTCAGAAATAAAATGAAGTTTATAGAGGCAATGAAAAATACTTAGCAGCTGATAGAGTCTGTTATTTAGGAGAACCTGATTAAATGAATTATTTTTGTCTTCAGTTTCTTCCAAATTGGTTTGTTTCTGCCTACAGATACAATTCCTCTTTGGAAGTGAGGAAGTGGAAATGGTGTTTGGCACTCCAATTGGTTCTTTCCACACAAACACACATGAAAATATGAATTAATACCTGTACCTCCAATATCTATTTTGGAAATAATGACATCTTTGTCTTCCACGTATGGAGCATGGTAGCATAGTAAGTTTCCCACCAGACAGAGTGACAGCTGTTTTCTGGCATACCAAACCTCCAATATACTCTAAGTGATCTTTTCCTACAGTGACTTTGTCAAGAAGTGTCTGATTTGTGATTAAGATCCACTGTAATAAGTTCTTCTTGCTGGTTTTAGCTATGTTATTTTTCAGTGAAGTTCATCTCAACCAGTGACTTCAGAACAGTAAATAAAAATAGTGTGCTGTGAAATGGCAGGAGCTGTGAGCTGCTCCTTCACACTGACATAAACCCACTGAAATCCAGTGATATAAGTCCACCACAGAATTGACGACTCACAGCAAAATACAAAAAATACCAAGGCTTTGCAGTCAGTAAAATTGTCTTTAAGGTTATATAGGCTTATTTTGTGGTGATGATAAAGCACCACATTAGCGTTAATGTGATTTTTTTTTTTTAAAGAGAGAATATTTGTGACAGGTTGCTATTAAAATGAGGATGGTGACCAGGTTGTTTTCATCTACTTTCTGTCCCATGTATTGTATGGTGGCTTAATTTCTCTCATGACACTTTCAAATCAGATCAAACCCTTCTTCTTGACAGAGTTGGCCATACTTGTCTAAGTATATATTGAACAAGTTCCAGCTGTTTGTTTTGTCTGTGAAACAGGTACCTGTAAGCAGAACTTGGTTGGCATTAATATTGCCGTCCACATCATCTGTCTTGTCAAACATCACACCAGGTATTATGAAAAACAAGCTTCATTAATAAGTTCACAGCATTGGTTCACAGGTCATTGGGTAAAATTTGGCAGTCTGTGTTACTAAAAAGAGCAGAAAAAATGTTTGGTGTATTACCCTCTGAGTTGAAAACCTGAATCTGACTGGGTTGCTCACAGATGACATTGCATGGATAAATGAAATTACTGAGAAAAATTATTCTAAAATGACTCAAATATCTGGTTTTACCTTACTTTGACAGTCAAACTGTAGCAAAGGAATTCCCATAACATCCCCATAATTTGGAAATAGAAAGCGGGTATCTTGTTCTGCATCATGCTGAGACCTCCCTCTGACAGCAGAAGAAGCAGGACAAAGTGATCCCTCTCTTATTTTCTGCTTCACTGTTCTCAGAAATCTGTCACTCTCCCAAACTTCTAATCTTGTCACTCTCCGGCAAATATTTCATCTTTCTGTAACGTGCAAAGCATAGCAGTACATTTCTGGATAGCATAACTAAAACATTTGCCTATGTATTTTTAGCACAAACCTGTGAGGCAGTAGATCAATTAAAGCATCCTTCTGTGGATCCAAGGGAGTATTTCTGGGAGCCAGTCTGCACATGTGATGAAAGCTACATCAGTAAATACAGATGCATATATTATTTGGTTATTTGCAAGGACAAAAAGACAGCTATCCAAGGATACTAGTTATATTGTCTGCTTTTGTGATGTTGATTATGCCCAGAAGTATTGTTAAACTCAGAGGTCATCTTTGCTTTCTTACTTTGCACACTGACCTCTATCTTTGATTTCTCTGTCTGCAGACACCAATACTTTTTTGTAACTCAATATGGAAAGAACAAATGCAACTTCATGAATTCATAGAATGTGCTGAGATGAAAGGCACTCATTAGGATCATCGAGTCCAACTCCTGGCCCTGTGCAGAGCACCCCAACAGTCACATCATGTGCCTGAGGGCATTGTCCAAAGACTTCTTGAACACAGCCAGGCTTGGTGCTGTGACCACTTCTCTGGGAAGTCTCTTCCGGTGCCCAAACACCCTCTGGGTGAAGAACTTTTTCCTAACACCCAATTTAAATCTCCCCTGACACAACTTCAGGCCGTTTCCTCGGGTCCCATCACTGAGGACCAAAGAGGAGAGATCAGTGTCTGCCCCTCCTCTTCCCCTCATGAGGAAGTTGTAACTGCAATGAGGTCTCCCCTCAGTCTCCTCCAGGCTGAATAGACCAAGTGACCTCAGTTCTCTCCATAAGGCTTCCCCTCCAGACCCTTCCCCATCCTTATTGCCCTCCTTCAGACACTCTCTAATGGCTTTGTATCTTTTTTATATTGTGACACCCAAAACTGCCCCCAGCACTCGAGGTGAGGCCACCCCAGAGCAGAGCAGAGCAGGACAATCCCCTCCCTTGCCTAGCTGGGGTTGCTGTGCCTGATGGCCCCAGGACACGGCTGGCCCTCACACCAGAGAACTTGGGATATTTTGAAGAGAATTTGTCAGGCAGTGAGTCCTTCAGACTTTCATGCCTGTTTCTGTATGAGATATTTTCTTAGTACTTGATACTAGGACAAGCAAAATTTGTATTATATTTTCTATGTATATATAAAAATTAGCCCAGTTTGATTGGAGACTGGTGCTAATAATATCAAGGCTGTGGGTTTGGTCCCTGTATGGACGATTCACTTAAGAGTTGGTCTTGATGATTCTTGTGGGTCCCTTCCAACTCAGAATATTCTGTGTTGCTGTGAACCTAGCAAGACTTAGAAAGTCTGAGAAAGTCAAATAGTATAACTCTCAGTATAAAGTCCATCACTATGGATAAAATACAAGTAAAGATAAGGATACACAGTAAGTGTTTCTACCAAGATCATGTCAAAATATAAGAAGCAATTAAAAGCCTTACTAGGCCAAATGATTTCAAATGATAAGAGAATTCAGATTGTAGTTGGAAAACAAATGAGTCAAATGTGAGAAATGAGGGAACTCATTTCAGAATATCTTCCTGCCCGTGCAACAATAGACTCATTAATGCAAGGCAAAATGAAATGTTTGGGGATGTACAGATATCTGTGTACAGGGGTCTGAATTAAGGGCTTTGAATTAGGCTACAGAGGCATGCATCTCCTCACTGACTCCAAGGACACTTAGGGAGCTCCACCTCTGAACCTTTTTGTCTGCTAAAGAGACAAGCGTGAATACATATATCCCACTGACTTCAACATATTCACGAATTCTGCTTTCTTAGGCTGTTATTTCACTTCTATAATAAAGAATTTCCTAATTTTTTAGAAGATTTTTCAGTAGACTTAAAGAACAAATGATATAAAGATGCAATGGATATTATTTATTTAATTACAGGAATAAACAAGTGATAATTTAGGCATACTTAGTAATTTTGCTTTCATTCAAAAAACAGGAATACTGCTGAAGTTTACATTAAGAACTTCAATGCTATTGTTCAATCAGTGGCAGTACACATCTAGCCCAGATGAAAGGAGAGCAGCTGTATGAATCTGCTAATTAAGAAATTATGAATTTTTTCACCTTAGTCAGATTTCTTTACATCACTGAATACCTAAACACAGAGGGCTGGCCCTAACATTCAGTTTGACATTTCAGACACTCACTTAGTCCCTAGAACGGGAGCTGCAACATTTTCATGAACTTACTGGAAAATTCAAGTGCCGGTATAAGGGTAAATGCACTGGAGTAATTACTCTGTGAAGCATGAAAAATGCTTACCCTGGATTTACCAAATTAATAAAACCATAAGAACTAGAGAACTTCCATTTTCAACATTCCTGAAAAAAGATTCAATTCACTTCAACAAGGACTTACAAAGGGTCCGTTTCAGTTTAGAGAAGTTGTACCTTTAGGAAAGTTAAACAAATAAAATTGTGTTAGACAAGCTAAATATTGGTAGATAGCAACATATATATAAATACACACATATATTCAAATGATAGTTTAAAAAAAGTGCATATTAAACAAGTAATCTGGACACATCCAAGCGCAAATCCAGGGAATGAATGTGGACAATGATTAGAGAAGCAAAGGAATGGGGGCTGGTGGTTCATTTATTTTCTCCTGAACAGAAGACATAAGTAATTGACATTTGTATACAGTCTAGAATCACACCAAAAAAACTGTCCTAAAGAGGTGGCAGGATTTCCTGGGACTGGGCCATCTGAAAAGAGAACATAAACTGCCTTTAATTTTGTGTTTTGGTACCTTAGGTGCCAGATTAAATAAATTCAAGAGAAGAGACAAGAAGAGCTGCTTCACAATTTTCTTTCTGATTATACAAAGGACAAGTTCCCTATAGCTCAGACAGCTGCCACAGGGGAGATTTCTGGGTGAGAAACTGCTCTTTTTACTTGGCCTGAAAATGACCTCTCTCCTGTCTACCTCTAGACTATTGTTAATCAACCAGTTCAAACAGGGAAACAAACTGGAGGATCACTTTCTCTCTTCATGCCAACATGCAATTTGTACCCACTTAAAACCCGTCTGGGATGCTTGTGCGATACAACCTACTGGCAAGGGGAACATGGCATAGTCTTTCACATTGCGGTAATCTGTCATTTAAAAGACTTAGATTATAGTCTTTGTTAAAGTGAAGGAAAAAATCAGTGTTTATCTATTCTCACGGATCCCATCAGGTAATTAGATGACCATTTTTATTTCTAGATAAGAAGAAGGAAAGCAATCAGAATTACTGTGACTGAGCTGCTTAGAGACTATTAATTAACTGCATTACTGTGACTGAGCTGCTTAGAAACTATTAATTACCTGCATTAAGATTTTGATATGAAGTTTCATAGCTGTACTGACTAGACAGAGCTGTGGAGGGTTTACAATCCTCCAGAGTTCTGCAGTCTTATGTGCCATCCAAATAGTTTGCACTGCCAGTTTGCCTCCATGGGTATGAGGAATGCTGGCAGCAAGAGCAAGGGATAGGTGTCAGCTCTAACCAGTGCTACAAAGAGCTGATTAAGACATGCTCGGAGCTTTGACAGCAAACAGGCTTTGCCCACCTTCAGTAAACAAACAGGTGAAGCTGGTCTGGTCAACTGGAGCTTCCAGAGGTGTCAGAGGCAACCAACTAAATCAGAGCAAAAGATGACTTTTTAGCCCTTTTTAGTAGTAAGGGCAGTACAGCTCATTCTTACCCTGCTGAAATCATTCTTCAAAACAGTCTGCTCATACTGAGATTAGCACGATGACATGCTCTGGGTTTTATTGGCACGGGGAGAGTAACTAAGATTTCCATACATTGTAAGTGTGCCAGAAAAATTTGTGTGTGCAGCCACTATTAATGAAAGAAACACTAATATTTGAGTCAGCCTTCGTGTTTTGAAAACGAAATGTGGAGTAAAATGAAATGCCCACATGGGGGAGTTATTGCAGAACAGTTAGGCCAATTTCTCTGTTAAAGCAAGCACTCCCAGTCTTTATAAAGAACCGCTGAACTAACAGTGGTATGAAACAGAACAGTATTATTCTCTGTAAGCAAAGCACTGGGCACCTCTCATTTGTGCTTTCCTCATGGGGCAGGTTTGTCCAGATCACTCTTTTCCACATAGGTGAATAATATACAGTGTAGAATAAAAACTCTGAATGTCCAAATATGACCTGAATGTGCCCATGAAAATTATTTACACTTATTGAAAAAGTCATCATTCTTAAAAAAATTGTGTGCAGCCATGCTTGGATATCAGCTTCTGATTGAGCAAGAATTTTGAAAAGAGCCTAGTACCATCTATCATTGTTAAAATTGCAGACAACATAAACTGGAAGTGACATGTAGCCGAAAGGAACTTCACAGAGTTTGCTATAAACACAATAGAGCTGGCTGTAGCTGTTGAAACGGCTCTCTTCATATCCAAGAGTCAGAAGGACGCATGCACTCATCTGCTGGGGCACTTTGAATGCCCCAGGCAAAACAGTGATGCAATAGATATTGTATGTCCTCAAATCAAAACCAAAAACATGTCATCTTTCTGGGTAATTCCAGACAGGAATAAAAGCAGGCAGCAAGAAAATGCATAACAGAAACAGATTTTACTTTTTAAAACCTCACTGTGGCAAGAAAGAGAAGCCTCATAACTATGGAGAACTAGAAAAAGTAGGCCATGAAACAGTTCTTCTGCAACTGGTAGACATCAGTGAGATACAGAAAAATCCCTGGAGAACTTCATACTTAGGCATGAGCAATTTAAGAAAAGAAGAATTTTAGGCACCCAGATCTCATATTCTGGGGATTAGAAATCAAATTCACTTCAGCATTTATGTGATATTCCACAGATGAATATGATTTTTTGGCTCTGCAGAGATAAATCTACAGCTTATTAGCAATCTGCAACAGAACAAGCAAATGAAGATCACTGTGAGGCTGGAAAGGCATGTCAATGTCATGTCTTTGAAAATGAAAGCAAAATTTTGACTGTGTAATATTTACATTTAATGTTAATATTTATGGCACTTATTAAAAAAGCAAATGAGCACTTGCACTCCAAAGTGACATAATCACCTCTGACAGATAAATCATCAACTTTCCTGACACTGCTGGTAGTCACGGTGTACTGGGTACACCTTTGGTATTCCTGAGTGGTTGAAGCTATTGTTTATAAATCATATAAACTTGTATTGCTACTAGATGGCAAGATTTGTGTTTTCATTCATTTGCTCAAATGTTTGAGATCTTTGCACTGTGAAAAACTCATGAAGCAATGTGCTGCATCGACCTAATAAAAAGTCAGCTGATTTCTCACATTTGCCCTTGACCTTTCCTGAATAAAAGTCAGGAATGTGTCTTCAGCAAGAAAAGAGGAGAAAGATGTTAGATGCTTTGATAGAATTTACCCGTTGTATAAAAAGGTATTATTCAGGTAATGCAACTTTTAGATGATGATGGTAAACCTTGCTTTGAAGTGTTGATCACAGACACTTTCAAATCACATTTTTAAACAAGCACAAGAAAAACTTACACCAGTACAAGGCCTGAGTGCAGAAAACATTTCACTGACACATCAGATATTTAGTGGTATAACATCATCCAACCAGCTTCTTCCTAGGGGAATGAATCCAGGTATGTGCTTCTGATCCCATTGTTATGAACAGACTTGTCATTCATTCTGGAGAGACCAGAGCTTATCTCAGAGTGCCCACTGTCTCAGTGGAATGCTGTGTCATTAAGGATCACTGAAAATCCCCAGATTATATGACTTTGATATGTGCCTACTCTGTGGCAAAACTTCTAATGTGGCATCCAGATGATACGCCAGTTAGACAGATAGACTAAGTCCTGTGTCCATTGGTGCATAAACTAAAGCCTCAGGGAAGATGGGTCCAGCCCAGTTATATCATGGAAGTCATCGAAACAGAGATAAAGTCAGAAGCCAAGAGTGCATAATAGCACATCTACTGGCCAAATGTTTAACGATGACCTGATCCAGAGATAGCTGAAGTCCATGAACAGACTCATACGGCTTTTGCAGGACTGCAGTAGAACTACTATTTTGTTCATATTTTTTTTTCTTAACATAGGTGTGATAGAGCTTTCCTATTTTTAACTATTGGTTAGAAGTAACAAAACCCTTGATACTTACACCCTTTGCTCCTTTTAGCCTAATTTCAAAAAGTCTGAGTTAGTTGTCTGTGCAAATTTCTATTTTTGTAGCTGAGGAATATATCTAAAATTTAGTTCATTCTGTTGCTAATGAAGTTTTAGAATATCACTCCTACTCATATTCCAGTCTAGCTCATATTTATTTTAGTATAAAAATAGCAAAGGAAGTAATAAATTTAAACCAGCCTTATATGTCCAACAGCACTTGCTCTGTGAGCAATCATGCTTTTCAGCTAGAAGCTATGTAAAACCAGGAATAATTTAAAAAAATAAAATCAAATACAAGTTCTTTATTTTGGAGTAAGGAAAATATTTTAAAATCGAGATATATCCTGTAGCTAGTGATTGTAGGGCAGTGATTGAATCCATAAGTATGATCAAATTCAAAGAACATGACTGCATGTCTCTGGCATGCAGTGTCCTTAATTAGAGAACAATGAAATGTTCACTGGAGGACTTCCAAAGGTTTGTCTTCACCGAGAGGATTTCCAAAGGTGTCTTCTTGTGTCTGCTGGTGGACACTTCATGCTAGATGGTGCTCCAAGGCTGACTGTAGTTTCAGTCTGACTGGGTATCACAGGCAGTGAGCTTCAGCCAAGGCATTAGATATTTTTCATGGGAAAAATAGATATAAGAAGCACTCCTGTGATTCTTAATTAAGTTTGCCAGCTGGAAATGCACTGTTGTGGTGACACTGCTAGTCTTCTGGAAGTGTATAGGAGAGACTTTTCTCTAACAGAAATTGAAATCCCTACTTATATATCAGTATGTCTTCTGTCCTCAGTCAGGTGCTTCAGGGTTAGGCTTTGAAGCCTGTACTGCTCACTAACAGTCTTCTTTTACAGACAATAGAAAGAAGTGAGTATCTTCAAGAGAGTTCATATCACTCTAAGACAGATGACTAAGACAGATCTTCTCCTTCAGGAAGAAATTCTTTACTCAGGTAGAAATTCTATTTTACTGTGAGGGTGGTGAGGCACTGGCAGAGGTTGCCCAGATAAGCTGTGTATGGTCCATCCTGGAGAGTGTTCAAGGCCAGATTGGACAGTGCCCTGAGCAACCTGGTCTAATGAAAGGTGTCCTTGTCCATGGCAGGGGGTTTGGAACTGCAGGATCTTTAAGGTGTCTTCTAGCCCAGGCCATTCCATGATTCTGTTCTGTGATTCTATGAAGTCATCTTATTTTTCTCATTTGCCTACAAAGGAAGCCAGGGTGAGTAGTGAACTTTTAAACTTTTTTAAACTTTAATTTCTTTAGTTGAGTAAGATGAATTCCACATAAAATACAGGAGACAAAAGCCATTAGTGTGTTTAGGACATACGGGGTAGTGGAACATATAGCGGTAATGTGGCTGGGGGGATTTCTGCAGATTTAATTTGAGTCTTTAACATGATTAAATATACTCAGGTTTCCAATATGAGTGTAAACAGACCAAAGAGAGGAGGAGCTTCACCTTTAAACAACCTTCCTTGTATCAGCATTTGGGTTAATGACTGGTGTCATTCATGGGCTGTCACAGTCACATTTTCCTTCTTATCAGAAAGTGCCTGCAAGCCCAGTTTGCTGGCATATGCACAGATTAGCCCACAGGAATTGCTGATGACTCTCTTCCTCATTTTTTGTGGATGTGAAGCAGTGAGCATCTACAAGCAGTTTCTTTCCCAGTATGCCCATCTAGGCTGAGAGACTTTTTCTCCTCCCCCTCTTGAAGCCCTTTCTTTGTTTAGGCAGTTTCTTTGTGTGGTTAATCTTCAACATGCTTCATCTGCTTCCCATTCTCCTGCCTGCAGCCTAAGGCAATTACCTCAACTCGTTAACCAATGGAACAGCTTAGTAATGATCACATTTCTTCTGAAATAAATGATTGTTTGTATAATATTAACCCTCAGGCCATAAATTAAGTCTGGATTGTGCAAAGAAGGACCCCAGGAAAAAAAGCAAATGCTTTGTATTCTGTTTAGTAAACAACAGAAAATCCAAATATTTATACATCTCTTGCTATGTTGTTTTTAATCATACTAAAAAGACCTTTAAAGTGGAGAGTAAGGCTCATTTCAGTGAAACAATCACATAGAATTAATTAGTGAAGAAATAAACACATCTCTTCCATGGCCACTGGGAACAAATATATCAAGAGCACTTAAATCTTTCTCCTAGGCAAGAAGATCTCAGCGTAAGAGGGGCAGGAATAAACAAACAAAAAAAAACAAGGTTTGTTTTCTTTATCCGGAAGTATTTGTTAAGATTGACCAATTATGTCAGAAGGCAAAATTCAGTACACCACTAGGTTTTCAGTAACTAAATTAGTGTAATCTGTAATTTGTGTCGGGGAAAGATTGAAAATGAGCTTTTGAATTGTACAGTAAATTGTTCAAATAAACAGCAATCAGGTAATCTTCATTCTTTCTGATGTTCTCTGCAATTAATACGTTAATATTAGTGCTTGGTACCTTTTAATAAGTTTTTCTTCTCTTAACTCATTTATATTGAAAAATAAACGAATGCAGAGACAGACCTTTTGTACCAATCTTCTCACAGTGTTTAAATTAGGTTTAAATGGTCCTTGCTTGAAGTTGGAAGAGAAAGAGCTTGGGCAGCAAACTTTTGAAATATGACCCTTTAAGGAAAACTAAACCTCAGCATCATAAGTTAGATGGATTTTCAGCATTCCGAGTCCTGTCATGTGGAACCAATTTAATGGGCTAAACCTCAGATGGGGGCCAAAGGCAGAGCACCAGTGGAGGTGACTGCTGTCTCTGGTAATTAGATTCAATAAGGGAAAAATCTCATTGTTAAAGTTGCATGTTCTGTGTGATTTTCATTTACTGGCAGAAGTCCAGTGTAATAAAAGCTATGAAATAGCCTGCTTATAGTTAAATGCCTGAGTGCATATTTCTAGAAGACTTGTTCTGTTACATTACATTTTAATCTCCACAATCTTCTCATTGGAATGATATCCTCCCCCAGCCCCTTTTGTATTTAATCCTGAGGACCCTTTCTAAGGATTTCTAAAAGTGGAAGCAGAGGAGGAATCACAGTTGGAAGAAACCACACTGCTGCACGTGTGAGGGAAACGCATGAAAGATAGAGAAAGTGTTCACTGTTGAGCAACTTCCATGATTTGTCAGGATAGGGTTGCCACAGCTTGATTTGTCCTTTGAGGTACATGGAGTATTTGATGTTCATTCAACTGAGGAGAAGAGACTTCTTTCAAAGAGATGGCCTTTTAATTCAGAAATGCCTGGTCACCCCTACGTGAAATAGTCCCAGATTACATGAACTTCTGACTAGACTATTATGAAATCATGATTTTTATCTTTGCTGAATTAGAGGTTTCAGCTCCAGAAAACTGAACAGAGCATTTGCTCATCCTCTTAAAATATATTTCCAAAAGCGGGCAGATTGTCAGATATCAGCTCAATGGCTAGAGGATGTTGTTTGGTAGATTCCTGTCTTTGCTGCTTTCAGGAAATTCAAATCCTCGCTGCCCCTGAAAATGCCAAAATTGTCACACAAACTCTTTAATGTTGTATCACTACAACAGCTTCAAATGATAAAATTGTTGAGAAGATTCAATCGGGAATACACCTGAGTGCTCTGGGAGACCATAAATTGGCACTCCAGGAAAGAGTGTTTGCATGCCCTGGGATTTCCCAAGGAAACAGAACTGTCGTTGAGAGCAGAAAAGGAAAGGTAGCCTAACGTGTACAAAACCTACACTTAGCAAACATGTTAAAGTGACTAAGGAACCAGTAATTTTGTAAGATTTTTTCTGTCCTAACAAAGTAGAAGATCTTATTGTGGTGAGACAGGAACACAGAGATGTGGCAGCTGTGTGGTGAGTGGAACTCTTAGGTTTCAGGAACAGACCTGACAGTCTCGGCTCCTAAGAACCAAGGCTTGGTTCGGTCTTGGTTGTCAGTCTTTGACAGAACCTTTAGAAGGCACCAGTACTGCAAAATCCAACTTAAAGATCAGATTTGGAGTTAGACAAACTCAATCTAGAAGTAAAGCTCAACTTTTTTAGTAGAGTGTTACTGAAGAAATTTTTGCATCTTTGCAATCATGGTTAGTAACAGGAATGCATTTATAAAAAAATTATGTCTTTGTTCTGTTCAAGTGATCTTTTCTTGCCTTTGAATCCATAACTTTAGAACTAGAGGGTGAAAGTTTATAGCATTGTGATTGTTACTTGCTGAAGTTCTGCTTAGTGCTAATGGAATGCACAGGTTTTGACAAAATAACAAGTAAATCTTGCTTTAAAAGCCACCTTTTTTTCTATTTTGATTAACTTGAGCATCTGGAACAGCATACTAACAATAGTACTGTATTACTTATCATAATTATTTACTCTACAGGAGTAAGTAATTCCTGGTAGTAAAGTCTCAGGCAAACTCAGCAGGAAATGGGATAATGGCATTCATGTCATTAAAAAGTCTGGAGGAGAGGAAAGAAAATTAAAATAATAAAATCTCAGTACCAGGGTTTTTCAAAAAGTGGAGAAATTATCACTTTTGGTTAAAAATTCCTTCATCAAAATATAGTTGCTTTGCTAACCATACAAACCCGTATGTCTTTATATGCTGGTGGAGGATGACAGACTCATGTTTTAAAGATGTTAGTAGCAGTCAATTTTGCTAGAGCTTGAATGGGTGTTTACACACTTTTTTGATGATTGCTGAAAACTGGGTTATAAAAAACTTGTTTTGGTATTGAGATTAAAAGTTTGTAATATATTTGTTGGTTGCTTTTCCAATCAGCAAAGTGAGGATGACTTGTAACATCTGACACCTTTTAAACAAACCTACAAAGATGAAATCTGTGTATCTTCATCTTTGTATCTTTAACACCAGGTGGAACTGCATGACTTAGAAGATTAAGCAAGATGCTTATAGTAGTCAAACCACTTATCCCCTAAGTATTAGACAGAAGCATGTGGCTAATGCTGGTCTCAGAAGGATATGGATAGGGAGTCCTTTGAGGGTACAGAAAATAACCACTTGTTTATCCTTGAAAAACAGCAGAGATGGGCTTGCTGCTCTGTTATGTTTGTCTTAATATTGGGCAACCTTGAACTACATTTCTGCCTCATCCAGGGGAAAAAAAATGCACATCTTAACCAAAAGTTTTGTAATGCTGTAATATGTATAACTTTGTGTAATTTCAGAGCCCTGTTACTCTCTGCAAAGCAGGGTCATGGTGACACATGGTTGAAATCCTGGTTCTGAGACTACAATGCAGTGCATTATGGTGGGGAAATTAACATTGGAAAATGAAATGCTTGGGGATTTTAAAGCTCTCTACATTAAATGGGCAAATTCCATTTCCCTCAAGTTGTAAACACTCTTTGAGCAAAGAGATGTTCCAGCATACAGTTTTCAAAGCAAGTCCTGACCTGACTGAAGTCCGTGGGAGGCCTGCTATGAAGGTCACTGCAGATGAGGCTAGGAGTTCTCATTAAAGAAGAGTGGCTTGAGTTGTGCTGTCTGCATAAAACTTTCTTTCTTCCTTGTTCTGGAAAAATTCACTCAACACTGATGGCTTATTCAGCTTGTAAATCTGTAGATAGACAGCAGATATTTGCTCATGATTAAAAAAAGATAATGTTCTCTCTGCTTATGTGTATGTATGTCTGTGTGCTTGCATTATCTGCAAAATTGACCCTCACTGGATCAGGACTCCCACAGACATGACATGCTGAGGGATGATCCAAAGTGTCCCTTCTTCTCCAGATCATGAGCTGCTGGCACATACTGATCTACTTCTGAACAGCAACTGCTTAAAAACACAGCTGACAGATAAACACATGAACACATCAGACCTGAAAGTGTCTAGAGTAGTAGTTTTCAGGCTGTGGACTGCAAAACTGTGGGGGACTGGAGTCTGCTTTTAAAGGGTCAGTGAAAAGGGACAAAAGAGAACGAATCTGTAAATGCTTTGTAACAATCAGTGTTCGGGAAATTGGTCTATGTTCCCACTGGGAAGGTTTCTGGCATTCATATATAGGAAGGATATTGAAAACTACTGAACTAGAAGACAAAGAGTTAAGAAGGCAAAGATTAATAATGCATTTCAGAAATAATTCAAGCATAACTTTTACTCCTCAGGCCATGTGTTAACCTAGGATAGAGAGATTCAAAAATCCAAGTGTATTTTCATTTGGCAGGTCAGCCAAAATTTCTTCAAAGCTATAGCCATGTGTCAGAGCAGAAGTTGTCCTTCTCTAGATTGGTAGGGTTATCATTATGCAGTTTTCTGTGTCCCTCTAAAGAAAACAGCCCAGCAAATGTTTTGTCTCATTTCACATATTTTCACAACTATAATTATATGCATGGTAGCACTGCAAGTAATTATGTTTGGTTCTTTCTTTCTACATGAATATACACAGATCTTCCAGAAAGAGTGCCCTGGTTTTATGCAAGAGTGTAATTTCTTTGCAGGGAATGGAGATGGTTTCTCCCATTTTACCTACCTGTTTCCTTGCCATCCTTCTAACACAGCTGACTGTAGCAATTACTGAGCCTTGAGGAAAATCTCCCCAGTACAGGCCAAACACTGCAATTTATCTGATGCCTTGGTCTCCATTTCAACATATATTTTGGTGATACTGACCTCTTTTTTCTTTTTTTTTATGGTTTCTCTTAAAATAAGTATGCAGGATATTTGCAATGTCTTGTCTGCCAAGAATTTATAGGCTTTCTAGTTGCCTTGAGAATAAACTGCTCCTTGGTGTAGCTTATGGGATTCTGCTTTCCTTTTCCTAGGTACACACAGAGAGAAGTACCTTGCATGTAACACAAGCTGTTTTCAGCTCCATTTCTCACAAAGTGGCCCACGTTTCCTTTCACAGACTGAGTCACACAGTGAGAGCCTGTTTCCTAAACAGATGCTGTGAAACCTGGGGAAGGACCACATCTGTTTTTGACTAGGGAACTCTGTTTTCTGAGAGGCAATTTTTTTGTTCAAAGGAATGCAAATACAGTTCATTGGATGTAGAAAACGTATTTTCATAAAGGTTGGATACTGCTGGCACCATTGTCACTCCTACTGATAAGGGAACATGAACACTGCTTGAAGCTCAGTGAAAAACCATCCACCCAGAGGAACACCACATTTAAATGTGCTTGGATGGAGATGACAAGATACAGATTTCTAGTTAGAACAGAGCAGGACAGCTCTATATATGGGCAACTGATGGGTTTTGAGATGGGTGACACATATATTAAAATAATTGTACCATGTATTTGAGGAGCATTAAACATAATGACAACAAACTCTGCAATGTAAACATTAACTTACAGCTATTCAGTGTTCAGTATTTATTTTAAATGGCCTGTTGGTTGTTCAGACAGATCAAGATCGCAGAGCTAAACCATTTATCCTCATATCCAAGACAGATGGGATTGAAAAGGATCAAGAGTGGCTTCATATAATTATTTTATTCCAGTCTGTCTCCTTTCTAGGCACACAGCTCAGCTCTAACCCAACATGCCCTCCTATCAGGGATCAGGACCTGCTATAGACAGCTCACCAACAATTTTTTGCATAAAGAAAAACTGAATACATGTATTTCTCTCTTTGAAAATTCAGTGAATTACTCACGTATTCCCATTTTTGTGAGGCATAATGTTTGACAGATTTCATGATCTGTAGAGGAGTTAAAATATGAAAAAAGTTATAATGAAAACAGGATTTGATTCTTTTTTTTTTCTGTTCCTTCTCTGAATCTGTTACCTCTCTGTACTTGAGGGTACAGAGAGTTTTAGAGAGAGTATTATTTGAAAAGAGTGTGTTGGTGTTTCATCCAAGGTTGAAATACCATCAGCTAAATCCTTAACTGTCAGCAAAGTGCCTTGCTTTCATAACAGGAAGGTGCCTGACTATCAAATAGCAGGCTGAAACCTTGAACAATCTTTCTTCCCAAAGAATCCCAATAGATGTATAACCACTAAGATTCAATACAGCTGGAGCTCATCCTGCACTGAAAGAAAAGTATTTATATGCTAAAAAAACCCCTCCTCAGAGTAAATTCTCATCAAGAGCAATGTGTCTCTTGAACTATTAAGTAACTAAAATGAGAAAGGCAAATTACATCTTCATCTGTCCTTATTCTCACCAATCACCCTCCATATCCTCGGGAAGGCTTCAAGAATGAGTGGGGAATCAGTTTGTTCTCACACCTTTTCAATGATGCATTAGATGTATAATTTAGGGATTTTTCCTAGACATCAGTAGCTAGGATACGAGCTCTGATAGGGCTTTGATAAAATCGACCATTCTTCATAAGGTGAAACTAAGAGGCCAAATCTTGAGACTACTTATGTGAGTGAGGGTAGTTGGACACTTGTTCTTTATATTAAAGATAGCATGAATAAAATGTCTCAGGTGTAGGTAGTCAGCTGGAGGTGACCAGAGCTACAAGGTTTGGGGGCAGGATGCCTTTCCTGTGAGCTGCTCTGAAAGAATAGCTCAGTACATATGTGCTCTGCACACTCAAAGCAGGGAGAGGATGCCTGAGAAAAAGCATTCATACCACAGATCTATTTTAAGAATTGATTTTTAAATATGGTGCTTAAATTCAAAGAATGAACATAGAAAGGCCTCTGTGTTTGAATAAATGGCGCTAACAAGTTCTTTTTTCCAGAAAACTGCAACAGTACCAACACCACCCTTAACATTTTTTCGAATGTCAGCCTTCCTCTCTTGAATTCCAGTTTTCAAGGCCCACCTTCTGAATGATGACAAGTTCTGCTGCATTTTGGTCCTAACACATTGATGAAGCTTTAAACTGTGTGCTTCATAGCAGAGGATGTTTCAGTTTGTGTTTCATGCAGGACTGCAGCAGGGTGCTCAGATGCACTAATTTGTGTTATTATGTACACACTTGACAAAGCCTGAGGGCAAAAGAACTCCAAACACTCATCAAGGCACCACTAAATGGAAATCAAACCCAGGCTCTCTAACACAAGTTATTAATAAGCATTTTCAATAGATGTTGAGAGACACGAAATGCTTCTCTTGTGTAGAAACTGGTTCTTGACTGCTGGAAAAGCCATTTTACCTAGAAAAAGAGCAGTATCTGAAACCCACTCTTACTGAGAGAATTTTAAAAAATAGATGAAAAAAATACAATCTTTTAAGTGAAGTCTCGTAAGATACAGAGGTGTTTTCTAATGAAATAGGGATAGGATGTCTAAAAGAGAAAAATGAAAGATGTTTTTCAATTGTATGTTTAATTGTATCTGGTTTAGTTTGTGACTTCTTCAAGTTTTATACTCTCAGACTTTGAGGAGAGGGAAATTTGTCTGAATTATGCCTTTGTATTCATTATTTCCCTAGTGAGTTTAGTCATTCCTTATTTTAGTGACACCTGGAGTGGAATTAAAATTATAGCGAGCTCAGTAAGGAGAGAAATAGTTGAAGGAGTTCTATCAATATTTTGCACACTTAGCAGTGAGTCTAACTGTTCCAGAAAGTGACATGGCCATTTATATCCCTGAAAGGAGGTGATTTCTCCAGAATTTCCCTGGAGAAATCAGAGGAATTAGCATCTTTGTTACTTCACATTTGGGAAGACTCTGTCCGTGCTGTGCCCCAGCTGGGTGGGTACAGTGAGGAAGCACTCATAGCAGCACACTGCACGTCTATCTTACACTGAGCTTGCCTGTGCCTGTCTTTTGGCTGTGTACTCTGCTGCTTTAGTGAAAAGTAATCCTGATTTTTAAGGTGTGAATTTAGAATAAGGTTCTCTAAACATAACAATATAAACTCTATAAATAAGGAGCTGCAAACTGTCGGTCAAAGTTAGAAAAGTAGACACTGCTTTTGAGCCACATGGTTTCAGCTTCAATAAATCAGTTGAGAGAACAGGTCTAGGAAAGAACTGGAAAAAGTACAGAAAGCTGTGGCTAAAGCCTTCTTTTTCAGAACACCAAGGGCTGTTTGCTCTTGTGCTTGAAATCATCAGTTTCGAACACTTAAGATTTATTAAAGAAAAGATCTATTAAAGATCTATTTAGATCCATTTTCCCCTTTTGTTACTTTGCTGGGTGAAAAAAAAAGAAAAAAAAAAGGAGCAGTTTAAATGTCTGGGCTTCACAATCCAGGGGAAAATGAAAACTTCAGGAAAAACACAGTTCAAGGTTGGCAGGAGTGGAAAAACAAACAAAAAAACCCTGTGGGAACAAGTGAGGCAATAGGCAAACTTCATAGTGCACAGAAGAAAGGCAGATTTCAAATTAAAATGCTTACCAGGTGATTGAGATATTTTGCCTGAAAGTTTCAATAAACATGTCCACTGAAGAGTATCAGTTGTGTCTACAGCGGCTGGTGTGAAACAAAGAAACATCTGTTATGTATATATTTTGGACACTTTGGAAAACTTGGAGCCAAGACTGAGGGTCAAGAATGCTATATATACAGATATATATGAAATGCATTTCTCACATGTAAGCACAGCTAATGTTCTGGTTCTTTGATAACATCCCCTGCAGTGAAATTGCCACCAAGAGTGAGTTTGCAGTGCCTTCACTCTGCACACACAAAAGTACAACGTGGCTCTGTGCAAAGTCAGCCTATTTAAAAGAGAAGACCCCAGCCAGCCACAAGCACAAGCATATCTGGCTGAGTAGAAGGTGCTCACCTACCCTTGGGTCCACTTAGAATAAAAACTACAAAAGCTGCCTCTTCACCTTCACCCCACAAAACCTGCAACTGTAACAATCATAATTATTTTCCCTAAAAAATAAACACAAATTGGCTGCATATAGTTAAGAGCTCGTTGCTTTTTTTAAAAAAAATAGCAAGATGGATGCATACAAACATGGACAGGGTTTCACACTGTCTGTGATACTTCACATTTTGTTTACCTTGTTTTGTGTCTTCCCATCCAGCCAGCTCTATATCCACTGACTTGAAAAGAGTGAGAAAGAATTAAATCTGAGGAAGAAAAGAAAATACAGTTTTTGTTTTTTTCTAATAAATGCTTAGCCTAGATAATATTCAGTCTGGCTTTATCAGTCAACACACGTCAATATATTTTTTAGCCAAGTTATATTGAACAGGTTGATGAACCAAAATAAAAGGCCTGCAGTGGTACAATGGGATTTTCTTGGCAAGCTTTGTGTCAAGGTTGTATTAATGGCATAGCAGAGAAGGAGTTCAGGAAAATGAAAACATCAAGGGGAAACAGGAAGATTTAGGGAACTGTAGGATGGCTAGTTAGTGAGCCACCACATGTGCCTGCATATATATAAGCCAGTCTTGATCTGCAAAGGTGAAAAGGAGAGCAGAGGGAATCTTGTTAAAAGCAGAGATGAACAGAGAAAAGTATGATCACCTAAACTGTAAACCTCAGATGGTTTTACCCCCTTTTCTTCTGAAGTGTCAGGGCAAAAGGTTAATAGCAGAGGACGACGTGAGTGCAGAGCACTTGGAGAATCCTCAGTCAGTCTTAATTATCTCCACAGACCTACCTCACCACAGAGAGCCAAAAACTGCTAATAGACACTGCCTTCAAAAACCATTACCCAAATCTGGCTGGCTTCCTCTTACCCGTCATGGCTTGCCAACAGTGCCATGTTCAGGAATGGTGGAAATAAATGGCAGTGTAGCAAGGGATAATGTCTAATTGAGGCATTTAATCTGTGAAACACTGAAAAGAGGGGAAATAATCCAAATCTTAATCTGTGCAGTGATTCATGCAAATGACATCTGCTCTGTCTGACTCAGAGGCCAAGATAATTAATCCATGGAGAAGAGGTTTTGCTGCACATCTTGACAGAAATCTTAGAGCAATAATGTCAACAAATGAAACAAAATGTATATTATGGGATAACCTTTTACCTGAAAGGCAGTGGTACGACCAGTGGCTGCTAGGTTACAAGCTAGCTTCTTATCTAAAAAAGGAAGAAATCTGTGCTTCCCATAGCAATCACTTTACTCTGGAAGCTCCTCCTCTGTTTTCACAAATGTGTTTGCTACATGGTTGCAGATGTCTCTAGAAATGCATTTACTCCCTGAGAACCAGAGGGATCAGCAGCATAAGGAAAGAGCATATGGTAAAGTCTTAGCCCCAGGGGGTATGCAGATTGGACTTTGCTCTGCATTTTACATGATATATGATTCTTCCCAGGGAAATAAGTTGGATTCAGGAGAAAGGTTTTCTATCAAAATTTCAGAACAGAGAATGTTCCGAAAAACAACTGCTTTTTCAGGAAATTAATATTGCCTGCCCCAGTATGTATCTGGAAAGTCCTTGACTACAGTGCTGAAAAAGATCATATTTTTCAGAAACACTGGAGAATTATCAGTGAACTAGACAAATATATACTGAGGAAACAGAACTAGTTGGAAGAAGGTTTATCTATGGAGAAACTCCCTCTGCCTGGCAGAAAAGAGAAAACACCTCTGTTCCAAATTTTCTGCAGTAAAAGCTGATAAAAATTTTTTGGTACTGTCTTATCAAATAGCATTCATCATTTTTTTTTTTAACAACAAGTCTTTGATTTTTGGCACAATTTGAACAGGCTCTGTGCCTCAAGACCTGAGCACAGCCATCAGTGGGGAAGTCCTTCTGAGACTCAAAACCCTGGTGGGAGCACAGGCCCTCCTTCAGCACCACTGCTCAGCACACTGGCGTCCACAAGAGACTCAGGCATTTGGAGGAGGAGGTCAGCACCTTTAGAGTCATAACTGCGCAAATCAAAGTCTTCAGGCATGGAGGAGGACAGCACCTTTCCATGTATAATTGCTAAATTCAAAGGTTGTTGCAGTGAATATATACAAATTGGTATTCCTTATGGTTTGTCTCTGGGCAAAGTTCAGATGGAGTTTTCCTTGAGGCAGATGGATAGTATGGATATTTTTTATCATCGATGGTTTGCTTTTTCTAACAGGGAGACCATTATTATAAAACATCTTGACATTTCTCATTCAGGCCATTCCATATTAACTCAATCCAGTATCCATATTAATCAGATCACAGCAGAGATTCTCTCCAATTTACTTGGCCCTTAAATGCTCAAGACAGCAACACTGACCAACAGTAGGAAGATAAAATTTACATTTTACTTAAAAATGTGTGACAAAACCGAATACATTATACGCCTACCACTGAAACACAAACCAGTGATCATGACGTGGGTGTATGAATCTTTAAATTAGATCCTGTATATGCAAAAATAACTTTCTTTCTTTAGGCCTCATTTAAACCTAGAGGGACTGGATTTCACTTTTGCAGAGCAGAGAGAGTACAACATCAAATTTACCAGATAGGCTAATAATTTGTATTAATGAAGCAGTGCTAGTAGGTAATTACAGAATCATCTTTTGGGCAGTGCACATCCATTGGACTAAGGAAAAGATGTTTACATTTCCTTAAAAGTTATGCCACAGCTTAAACTTTACATGGCT
Source organism: Aleadryas rufinucha (assembly GCA_013397815.1). Lineage (NCBI taxonomy): Eukaryota > Metazoa > Chordata > Aves > Passeriformes > Aleadryas > Aleadryas rufinucha. The sequence continues at coordinate 231,508 of VZTH01005364.1, forward strand.
TTTAAAATGCCATATGTTACCAACAAATAAAGAGGTTGATCTAGATTTTACTGCGGAATAGCAGGAATTCTTCCACAAGACACTTCACTATAATTTATGAGTATTTAATGTACTTCCAGAGGACAAAATTATGTGTACAAGTTCCTTGAGCATGCACCAGTCCTTTCAAGAACCCTGAAGTAGTTAAAGATTTATAGTAAAATAGTTTCATATTGTTACTAAACAAAATTGAGAGTTCATGGAAAGGACCAATACAAAACACATGTTTGCAAAAATAGCACTGGTAGAGAGTAACAGTATTAAAACATGTCCATAAGATCTTTAATGTTTGTAAGATGCATCTGAAGGCTAATGAGATTTCAAACTACAATATATCAAATTTATGAGGTGTAGAAGAACATGTCCCTTACTCTCATGTAAAATACTGGACGATAAAAAAGTTTAAAACATTCCTGAGCTGATTTGAAATTTAAAGTTATGTCCTGACTGGGCTGGACTTTGGAGAAAGTAGGTGGTGTTTTTTCCTGCCTTCCAAATCTATCATTCTTCATATTTTCACAGCGCCGGTGTCTGCAGCATCTAATGCCAATGTATCTTCAGCAGCATGAGCTCAAGTGACTTGATATTTACAACACAAATCTCATGTGAGAATTGTCTATAGACACAGAATTATAAAACACAGTGAAAGGAGAGGCTCAAAAAATTCTACAGTCAAGACACATTCTTTATGCCCTCAAAGAGGAAGAAACACTATTTTATATATGTCAAAAATTGTTTTGCTTCTTTTGTCTGTGTTACACAGTTGCTGGCTGTACATTGTTACATGAATAGTAGTTTATTTTACTTAAGAATGTGTCATGTTAATGTATGAACACCAGAACACTCACTCTGAGCACCAGTACACTCTGCAGATTTGTATTTCCTTTAAGTCACAAAAAAAAATTCCATAAATCCATGAAGTTAAATTACTGTAAAGCTAGTGATTAAGTCTGGGTCTTTTTGAGTTGTGTTCAGTTCTCTTTTCTACAGCAAATTTAATTTCAGATCTTGACCAAGCCAGCTCCTTTCTTGCCTGTAAAGAGTGAAAAGAACATCTTCCCTGAAAGGTGTCTGATGATGATAATTACACTAAAGATTGTACAGACCCTTTTAGCATATGAAGGAAATTGGTTAAAAAATATTTTTAAGACAAAATAGAACATTCTGTTTTTCCTAAATGCTCTCTGTATTCAATAACCATACTCATAAGACTTCCTTAAAGCAGTAACTCACAGAAATTGTGTGGATGTGAAAGTTAGTCCAGACAATTCTAGAGCCTCTACTGAAAGAGCAGATAATAACTTTGAAATTCTGTTCTGAGGCACTATAGATTACAGTTGCCAAGTGGACAAAGTGTAGTAAACTTGAGAAACTCAAATTTAAATATAACTTCTGGGGTTTTTTTTCAATTAAATTATGAACAGGTACGTTTAGGTTATTGAAACAGCTTCCATTATGCCTTAGGTGCTATTTCAAGGGCTGGAAGGAATCTGCCTTTAAAATAATTTAATCTAATTTAGCACTCTGGAGACCAACATGGCTTAATCTTAATCACATGATAAAAACCACAGAGTATCACTACATATAAAAGTCATTATATGAATTTTATGGGCTTGTGATTTTTGCTTTGGAATAATTCTGGTAGCCATACATTATGTGTTTACCTAATATTGATGACATGTACTCTTGAATTCAGTTTTCCCATAGTTTTTTCTAAGATTGGAGTACATATTTTGAAAGTGGAAAATACATAAAATTTCACTTGAAATTGCTCTTTTATTTCCTCCTCACAGCAAGATTATGCATGCCAGATTGTTTCTGAAAATCTCAAGTATCTCTTTGCTACACAAGAAGCCTGACTTCCATGAAGGCATTCCTGACAGGCACATTTTTCTTCTCCTAGTTTAATCCCTAGTTCTTAATTTCATCCCTGTATGACATGGTAAGTGTCTGAGTTCCCCCTGTGTTGCTGTGCAGTCAAAGACAGTGTAACTCACATTGATTCCTTCACCTTGAAATCTGTTGTAGGATCTGGAAGTATTTGGATGTAATAGGAAACAAGGCAAGTGGATCATGGAATTGCACCAGGGGAGCCAGGAGAACTCCCCACTCTATATGCAAACAACAGCCGTGCAGCAATCAATAGCACAGACAAACACTGACCTGTTTTTTTTCCTGGAAAAGGCCATGTTCCTGATGCAATGGCTGCAGGTCTTGATCTTTGCCTTGCCAAAGGAAAGCCTGCGTGTTCAGAAACCAGCAAGGAGTAATTCAACTCATCAGTAAAGGAATTGCAAAGCAAAGAAAAGCTTTGAAAGCTTTTTTGCAATTCTTATTCCTAAAGAATAAGCAAAGAAAACAAGGCCATGTGCTGTAACCAGGTGTCATGCCAACATTTCAGCTCCAATTGCCTCTATCTTTTCTGATTCTTTAAAAGTAAAGGGAATTGGCATGCATGTGTAAAATCCAACTGCTGACTGTTGGTTTATTGTCTCTCTTACTGTCACTCCTGAACACCAGCACAGCCTACAGAAACTGTGTTTTATCTTTCCTACACTCATCTTTTTCCTGGAAGCTTCTCCCATTGTATGTTCTGGGAAATGTCTAATGCATTAACAGCAAGCACAGCTGACTTGAGCAGTTCTGAAGCTGAGCACTTGTCAGTTTTAGTTTGGGGTGTTATCATAATAAAATCCAGCCACTCTCTGCTAGGAATGCATGTGCTGCACACTCTGTTGAATCTAACTCATTGTTCAAGGTACAATACCTTACTGCTTAAGAATGATAACAGCAAAATGTGAAAACAAGGTCTAGACCTTTTTTAGGCCAATATCCAGCATGTTTTATATCAGACTTTGGCAGCATGCAGGCAGGGACAGCAGGAACTGAAGCAGTGACGGTGGAGAAAGGGATGCAGCCAGGGCTTTCTGAATGGTGACATTTGTTTGTGGAAGCTTGAGACTTTTTCACACTGATGCCAACACAGCTTTGAATTGTGTAATGGGAAAGAGAAGCTGCTGAATGAATGCAGGGATTCACAAAAGATGGTTCAGGCCCATTCCAGGGAAGGGGAAGAGGGGTGGATATGCAAAGGGGTATATCCGGAAGTGTATGTATCAGCATACGTACGTACGTACGTGTGTATATATATATATACACACATATATATATTTATGTTTATATGTATACGTGTGTGTTTATATATATATACGTCTGAGTAAGAGAGACAGAGGCATACTTTGGATGTGAGCTGCATGCCTCCAGATGCATACTGAAACAGAACTGTGCTTTGTTATAGTGTTAAAGCTGGAAACAACAGCTGGAGACCTTCCGAAAAGAAAAGGGAAGACTTTCTGAACATGAAGAGTGCTCCAGTAAGGATAACAGCATTGGTTAAATGTGGCACAGTGATCGTGGGACTCCTAAAAGTGCTCCTGGCCATGCCATGCAGGTGGCTGCTTTGGAGACCCTGCCTCATATCAACTGTGGCCTGTGGCAGCAGGAGTGCCTCCCTGGCTCCACAGCTTCCTGTCCCTACCAGCCAAAGGAGCTTGGAAAAGTGTTGCGAGATTTGGATTTGCTTCCAAGGGATCCTTGAAATAGCACTGTAAAAACTTTGATGGTGACTGAGTGATCAAACCTGGAAAGCTGAATTTCACTATTTTTTTTTTTTTGTCTGGTGAAAAAGCAACTGTAATGTGGTAAATCTTGATGTTGCGGATGAAGACGTCTTCTTCAATAGCATAAAACTTTGCTTTGTTTCTAGATGAAAATGCCCCTGTCATTTAAGAGAAAGCTTTTGCATTAAATATACTAAGAAAAGATCAGAGTAAATGGGCACATGTCAGTTCTGGGGGTGCTCTGGGTGGGGTGCTGTGAGTCCAAAACCGACTCTAGCAGAAAGTCGCTTGGCAGCTACTGCACACACACACACACACAAGCACACACACACCGGCTAGCTTTGACAGGTTGATGGCAAAGAGGCAGGAAGGGTCTTTGTGTGCAGATCCACTGCAGCCTTTATTCCAGCATGCTGCCCGTGACAAAGACGCAGTAAACGGGGGCACTGACAAAGACCCAAACCCATTCAGAGTTCCAGCTTAAATACGGGGGTCAGGAGAGCTGAGGGTGTGGGACTGTACATAGGTGGGGCTAAGGTATGGGGACGAATAGGAAACTAGTGAGGGAGCGACTAAGGGACAAGGGTGAATGGGGAAACAGGGAAGGGAGAACATTCTGGATAGGGCCATATAGGGTAGAAAGGGGCAGGGGAGGCCAATGGGCCAATAGGAGAGACAGAGCCAGGCTACATTTCTGTAACAGAACAGGGCATTTTGAGAGAGACCTTTTTAGTCACTTTTAGTCACTTTAACCTGGGGAGAATTTCTCCACTTAGCTCCAGGGGGTTCTTATAATCCCTGTTGCCACGGGACACCAGTCTACAACAGGCACATAGGAGAGGAGACAAGAGATCTCTTTGTTTAGCCTACCTGCAAAATTTGATTGAAACACAGGATCTGAAGTAAAGTAATTTCAGCCAAAACAATACAAAACTCTGTTTTATATTAAATAGATCTATCTAGAGTGGTGGTGGAAGTGAAAACAGAACCCATTCCAGAAAAGATGGCTGCTGCAGTTGTTGTCATTTGGCCAGTCTTTAACAACACATTAGGATCTCAAGGGTTTTTAAAAATTATTCAGGTATTTTATGCCCAAATGATAAATTTATTTAGATAAAATACAGCATAGGTAATAGCTGAATCAACTTACCAAAAGACACAGTAAATTCTACTCAACAGCAAACAAAACAACAAAACAACAGAACAAGGTTACTCTCCTGAGGACCCAGTAAGAAGACTTAAATTCCACAATGTGACAAACAAAGTACTGAAAACCCATTACGGGTGTGAGGTCAGCAAACAGCCCTGCTGCTGCTCCTCCTTTTAGTGACAGGATTTCAACCATTACAGAAGGTTTCTCAGCATTTAATGAACAGAATAAATGAACTTTAGATGGGCTAGTGCTTGAAGGAGCCTCTGAGAATACAATAGCTGCTAACGGATGTTGCTGAACTGCTAAAGAACCCAGGGAATGAAGCCTTGACACATTTTTCTTAATAGGTACCCAGTGAGGAAACAGGCATCCCAGGAGCGGTTTTGTAGGGCTGGGTTTATGTACCTTTTGCAAAAGATGCCACCAGGTCACCAGCCAAAGAGGTGACTGACACAAGAACCAGGATCTAAACTAGAGACAGACTGATTTCTGTTTCTTTGTCTTTCATATTTAGCAGTGTGAGATCTCTTGCCATACAATAGCTCCTCTCAAGCTTTGCTGAGGCCTGCATTGCTTTTCCCAATTTGCAGATGGCAAAGGTTCAAAAAATGTCTGAGTTCAATTACTTTTTTTTGAAGTGTCATTTTATTATTTTTCTAGTTCCCATTTCCTTCACCAGAAAAATGAACAGTATTTTTTGCAGTGTTGAATTTCCTGCTCTGAGGGGGAAATGATGTGCAGATGATGTTTTGCAGGCATGGCCTCCCAAAGGCTGCATGCACAAAACCTCCCAGGCATGCTGCAAGGAGTACTGAGGCTCTGTGTGAGGCAAAGTGGGAATGGTAAGTACTTCTCATAAACTATGCTAGAAAAATGAGTTAACTGTATTGATTTTCAGCTCAAGTGCATATTACAAACTGGCCTATGACCTAGAACAAATTCCTTTTAAAAATATGGAAAAAGGCTCATTATTTGTCTTCTCCTCAGCATGTAGCATAGAATGCTTAGAACAGTGCAAGTGAAGAACAGTGCTTAGAACAGTGAAAGAATCAAGTAAACAAAAAACAAAATTAAAAATTGAAACAAAATGTCCTGTCCTTTTAAAAGTAGTAGTTACAACTGACACAGTTTCTCAAGGGCCTAAGCTGGTCATAGGTCTTTGTACCTGGGCAAAAAGAAATCAGTGAATCACAGAACCTTAGGACAGCCCAGGCTGGAGGGGATCTCAAAAGATTGCCTGGTACAACTTTTTATGGGAAATGAAGACTGGATAAGATTACCCAGCACTCTGTCCAGCAACATCTTGAAAACCTCCAGTGATAGGGTCTTCACCACATGCCTGGGCAAGATTGTTTGAGTGAATGAATATTCTCACAGTTAAAACTTTCTTTCTCATGAAATATCAAAAAGGAATCCTAGACTCGGGAAGTAGAAGAGAATCAGAACTTTTCTACTGAATTTCAAAATGTAACCCCTTTGCAGTGTGCTGTAAATCCACAAGAGTAGAGACAAATTGATTTTAACTCCACAGCAAAGGTAAGACCTTGATTTTGCAGCTGTTTTTCAGCACGCACAGGTACCCAAGTGCGAATGCAAAAGGACGGGGCTATAATAAATAAAAGTAAAAATCTTGTACAACTGAGGTGTATGCAACATTGCTGCTGTCCTGTCCAGAATACTGTATCAATTCTTCCATTTTTTCCACTAGTTAAATACTCCTCAGAGCCATAAAGATGTGGGACTTTACTGGCCTGTCAGTTATCATCTGCAGAAGCAGATGAGTAAAAGTGGCTTCTGTTTGCTCCTCCTCCTGTCTTCTCCTAGTCACACTTTCCCATATAACATCTGTAAAATTTTCTAACAAAAATTGCTACCTGCAACTAAATCAGCCAAGATATGTCTCTTGTTCCATCTCATGAGCTGCCACCAATGTGTGTCATCCTTTCAGATCACCGAGCTCACGTTGTTTCTGACAAAGATATAAACTGGAAAAAGGATGTAGGTTTGTTGTCAAGACCCAATACAATCTGAAGCTGAAAACCTCAGTCTTTGGTCTGTAAACTGAGCTAATCTGTCATGGAAATGTTCAGATGTATAAATTTTACATCAGAATATTATTTCCATTAATTTGTTTAACAGTGCTTTTAAATGTTTTTAAGTATTTCCTCTTTCTCTGTTACAAGTGCCGCACGTAGCTTCCTGCTTTGCTGTGGTTTAGATGCCTCCTGAGACATGCAAGTGAGGAGTTTGGAGCAGACCCCACTGAACTTGCTGTGATCACCACCGCAGGATTCAATCTTCTCTGTGGCTCCAGCTGCATAATACTAATGCTTCCGTTCTCCTGTGAGATCGCCTCTGTGGATCCTGGTGTTCTAACCCACTGTATCTAAATGCCCCTTATTTATTACCCGTGTGAAGCAGTAAGTGCCTTCTGCAAACTCTCTGAGTCTCTGGAAGGTAGAAAGAAGAAATCAAATATCCTGCCTGACTTTTTCTGTAGCATAGTGCCAGTAGCAAAGCCTTCAAGTTTCCACAGAAGCGGGAGTAGAAGAGATAGAAGGTGCAGCATGCTAGTCTTCAAGCACGCTGCACCTTCTGCAGCCTGAGGGAAACAGAGAACTTGGGAGGAGAACAGAAAGCCAGGCTTCAAAATACATCAAAGGTAAAGCCTGTGCAAGTGAGAGACCTCCTAAAGGAACTGCTACAGGTCAGGGAAATTTGAGCCCAGTCTCATCAAATTAAGTATTCTGTTGCTCAGTATCTCCAGGCCACTTACAGATATACCAAACACATCATATATTTATGATTTATTTGAGTACCAAGAGTTTCTCTCTTAATGATGTTAAGACTGCTGGTGGTCATGTTTAAGCAAGAGAATGTCAGTTTTTCCAAAATGTCTTAAATACATACTATCTATAACACTGCTGCATTATAAACTGTCCATTATTTCAAGGTAGAGTTCATGTCAAAATCAACATTATTTAGGTTAAAAACATGCACAGAGCAGTGTGCTTACTGGCAGTCTGAGAACTACTGCAGGAATAACAGCTGAGGACCACAGGAATTTTTTTAATTTGCAGTGATGGAATGATTTGGGAATATAAAATATCTTTATGAGTCCACTCATTTTCTTCAGAAGATATTTCAGTAGTCTGACAGTATTCAACAGAAACAACTTTAACCACCATGGATTTTAAAGCTTACTTTCCCTTGAAAAAGATGAAGTGTGGCAAACTGGTGCATTTTAGAGGATGTTGTCTCTCGAAATGAGAGAACTTTGCAACAGCAAGGAGGGACAGACTTGCGCAGAAGACTGTAATCTTACAAAACCTAAGTAAAATGGACAGCGGATGCAGATGACTTTGGCTTGGAAAACATTGTTTTGTTAATGAGGAGCTGCTCTAGCAAGTAGAGCAAATCTTCCCATGTCTTTCTATATTTAAATCTGGAGATTGAAATCTAACCATGCCACATGTAGGGTGGTGAATGGGCTGCAGGGCAGATAAAATGCCAGTGCGAGCAGCCTCAAGCATACTGCTGCCACTGTGCATCAACAGAAGACCTCAGGATCCCCAGGAGCATTGGGGGATATTTACCTTAAGAGCTACCCGACTTCCACAGATTTCCTCCCCAGAAAAGATTAATTACTAATTCTGCTGTCAGATCTCCATTTGGGGCCAGGCACGAAGGCTCACCTCTGAAATGGAACCAGTGAAAGTCAAAGATTTTTTAGTGTCCTTTGGAGTCTTTTGATCAGCACCTGTAACCACAAATTTCTTTCCTGGCTTCAGTGAAACTACAACTGAAAAATCGTCCACTTTTGGCTAATACCTGACAGCTGTTGGACCCTTGAGTGTGAGTAACATGGCCATAATCCACATACTAAAATTCAGTTCATGGACACTATGGAAAAATACGTGTTAGATCAGGACTAGCTGTCTTCTGGATCAAGCAGATGAGCATTTCTTTCAGATGCAGTCTGTGCTATGATACAGCAAAGGCCCTTTCAGCTTTATCCTCAAACTGCCTTTTGGATTTTTCCTCTGTGAATAACAGTTTCTTGCTACCTTTTTGCAACAGCAGTGGTTTGATCATCTGAGAGCAACAAAATCTTTGGGGGAGATGGGGTTTTATGGGATTTTTTTTGAGATCAACTATTACACTTGATAGAGTGGTGTTACTGATCTATCTGATAGATGGTTTAGCCCATCATCATGATTTTTTTTAAAAAAAGGACTCCCTAACCATATAAAGCCTTACCTCTGTGTGTTTTCTGTTTAAGTTGTTGCTACCTTTAAAATTACACATTCTAGTATATTGTATAGACATGCTGCAATCAAAAATGGATTTGCACAAAACTAGATTCTTTATAGTTTGTTAGGCAGGATAAAAGCTAAATTTCTATGCCTTTGCATTTGTTTTTCAAATTAGAAAATCATATCTGCAACCAAATGAAGACTATCTGTCAGCTTTACTTTGTAGTCTTTTGATCTGTTGACAACAACTACAAGGTGAATTTTTATTCAGGATGTCTCTCCTCTTTTCTCTGCAGATTACCCAGGCACTGAAAAGTTGGAAGTTACTCCAGACCAGCAAATTTCATAGTGCTTAATTCAGCAAACTAGACTGAAGAACAAAAATAAAATACTATCTTCCTCTATCTAAGGTGCTCCATTCTTCAATTTACAGAAAGTTTAAACTGCCCATGTCAAAGGTGTCCTTGCTGGAAAATGTGTTCCAGTTCTTCAACAACGATGAAGTGGGAACAGGTGATGTCATTTTCCTGTTTCAGTTCCTAGAGGAGGTTGACATTTCTATGCAAGTCCTAATGTTACTGATATCTTCTGTGATCATACAAAAAAATGGACAGAGCTAAATTTAGAAGACTAGAAGAAGAGTGTATATCCAGATTTAAAGATGTTTTCCAAGAGGATGAGATGCAAGATGACTTGATGATTAAATTACTTGGTGGTAGTTGCCCGGAGAAGTGGTGAGTGCCACTTCTCTGGAAGCTTCGGAGTGGATAGGTCTGTGGGCAGCCTGGTCTGGTGGGAGGTGTTCCTACCCATAGCCAGGGTGTTGGAACTAGATGAACTTTCAGGTCCCTTCCAACCCAGGCCATCCTATGATTTTTGATTCTGTGATTCTGTGATTCAATGATTCTATGATCCTATGATATGACTAAGAAAATACAGAATACCCCCTGCACAAAATATTGATGAATGTATCTAGCAGGTTTTTCTTTAATTATCTCTTACATTAAATTTCAAAATAATTCAGTAGAAAGTTACACCTCTCTGGAATCTGGAGTTTATAGTTATGGCAATTAAAATCCCCACTTGATGACATTTAATTTTTCCCATACGGGATATTACATTCATCTCTAAGGGAATCTGCCTCTATGCCTTTATACATATATACTGCCTTCTAAAGACACCTGCTTAAAAGACAACCACATTTCAGTCATAGAACTAGTGGTGAGGGAAACCAGTCTCTGATTATTAATGACTTTGTGAATACTAAATGAAACACAGCTGCTCTGCCATTTCTGTATTAACTTGCATTCATAATAATATTTTATAGACATTTACTGAAAGTTATGCTAGTGGGAGTTTGCTAACTGCAAAGTGGCTAGTTGTTCTAGTTACCCCACACCAGTCAGCACTTACAAACTAATTTCTGGGAAGCACAGTTTGAAAATATCCATACATTGTTCCACATTCATTTGCATGTTCACATCTAGCAGTCCCTAAAGACTTCTGACAAACCCACTTGTGCTTTCACTTCTGTGTTTGTGGCTCTACATATGTTACTCAGCCTTCCTTCCGCACTGAATTTACCCATGGTCAGTGGCAGCTGTGTGGATCAAGCCACTGTCAGTTCTTCTACTCAACAGCTGCTCTCAGACAAGCTAACACAGAAAATAATGGGGAGTGCAACACCAGACTTGTTCAAAGTAATTTCTACTTCACAAGTATAAGAACATCAGGTGGAAACACTGCAAAGATAAGGAAATCTATTATACAGTGGCAACATAGCCCCTGCCTTCCAATGTCAGCCTCTCTGCAGACAGTTGCTGCAGTAAGGCCAGAGAGGAAAAATTTGACTGCAGAGAAATTTTCTGTGTTTCTTCAACACAGACAATTTCTCAGCCTTTTTCAGGCTGAGACCACATATATTTGAGGTGCGAGTCTTAGACTGATGATTGTAAGAACAACTGATGGTTGTAAGAACAGGTTGTGATGGTGTTCGCCTTTGAAAAGATATATTTTTCCTTTGTGTCTCTCTTGCCTTCAATAGATTTGGGCTTTTGATGAATTGCTGCTAACCAGTTCATGGGCATCCATTTCATTCAGTTGCAAAGAATTTAGCTGTCCAAATGAATAATTAGACCTGAACGTAACTGATGCCACCCTGGCCAGCAGTAGCAAACCTGTTTCATGAAGAATAGCTGTTATCTGCTCCCCACGAGAACAGATTGTGCAATAGGGCTCCAAGGCAGCAGCTGGCAGCTGATCATATGTATCAAAGGACACACAGATTTTTCACTAACTTTTGAACTTCACTTCAAACTTGGAAATGAAAATTACAAGGAACATTACTCTTAATATGTAAGTTGCCACCATGTTAAGGTGCTCTATACTTTCAGGCGTTCTAGGGGGGGTTGTTCCTTCAATCAGAAGCGTTTCTGTCTCTTTAAAAACTGTGGTTAGTTTTTCCTAACATGCTATGACTGTTTAATTCAAGCTTTCTAATCCTGCTAAGCTCTTTGTTTCAGTACAACTTTTTAAAGTGAAGCCCATGGATTTAATTTCTCTTGTGAGAGTTAAACCCTTTTTTATGATTTTTCTGTTTGTTCAATTATGTTTATAAAGTAAGTACCCTGCTCACTTTGATATTACAAGAAAACATGATGAGAATTTGTTATGTCTTCATTAAGCCTTTCATTAGTTTCTGTACTTGCATCTCTTTTTTCCTTCCTTAGCCTTTCTCAAAAGCTGTTACGTTTTGTCTCAACTGACTTCATGAGAAACTGTGAGGTTCTCATGGTGCTATTCGGAAATCCGTATTGTAGAAGCTCATTTGAGTGATTTATGCAATTAGGAAAATGTACAAGCAATGGCTCCAGGTCATGCTTCTAATGAAATCCAAATGCAGGTAATGAAGTTGTATTTGAGAATAAAAATTTTGCATAGCTCATCTGCCATCAGCATAAACTGAAGCAATTCCAAATTAGCTTGGGAAAAATGATGTCAAAATTAAAGGCAGAGAAAATGTCAGAGAGATGCAGCTGCCTGTGCAGTCCCACAGAACTGTAACAATTGTCTCTAATCTGTCTCACCTGTCTCCATGAAATGTTGTGTCACAAACTTTGATCACCTACAGTCTGGTTGTTCTAGAACTGTCAGAGCAGAGTATCTCTGTGTGTGTGTGTGTGTCTGTGTGTGTGTCTGTGTGTGTGTGTGTGCTTGTGTTTAAAAATGAGAACATTTATCAAAAAGTTTCTACTCAAACACAAAGCCACAGATTATTTTCCCACAAATGAAGATAAAAGCATTCTGAGGAGCAATCAGTCAGAGTTTACTCAGGAGCTTATAAAGAGTTGTTTTTTGTTTTTTTTTTTTCAGACTGAGACAAAGACACAATATTGAAAAATGAATGAAAATGAATGCCCATTGAATTGTTTCTTCATTTGGTACTCAGATCTGCTCTCTACACATGTGGTTTAGACCTAGGGAATTGTCTGGGTTGTTTTTTTTTTTTATGCAAGTAGTTCAATGGACTGAATAAGTGGGTTCAGATTAAAGATTGCAGAACTGAACCAGAAAATTTTACTGTCACTGGCAAAGTATTGCTGTCAGAAAAGAAAGATTAACAGTAACATGACCAAACTTACAATAATACCAATTTAAAAAGAAGATAAAAACTTGAGCAAAAACTTTGGCCCTGAGAACCTTACACATAGACAAATGCCAAAAGAGCAATGAAATTAACAGCAGTCTAAGAGCATGATTAAATGCAGTAAGATAATAGAGAAAAAAAAGAGAAATAAAAGGAGTAAAAGAAAAAGAAAGAAATATTGCTGTTGGCAAGTTTTAGGGAAGAATCCCCATTATAAAAGTGCTGTAGTCTGCAGAGGGTGCTGAGTCAGTCATGTACTACTGACAGCAAATGTAGCTGAAACAGGCTTGGTAGTTTAAGGATGTTTTAATAAAACTAACATCTTTCAATATTGTGCTTCATCACAGATTTCCAGGCCACCAGGAACCATTGGGGTCCTATTTTTTTTATCACAAACTGTGATATTTCCTCCATTTTTTCATTCAGCTTGCATTCAATTAAAACTTGTGGTTTGAATTCAGTTTTGACTGTGAATTTTCAGAAATTAAGAATCCATCACATTGCATGGTGTTTTGGTCTCATTATTAATCAGCTTCTTTGTCAAAAAGGTCTGTCTCTTACTTAAAATTTTGATGTGCATGGCTGTTATGCAATTTTTTCTAATATCTTTCTAACCGATGAAGCATGCGTTTCAAAGCAAGTATTTTGTCAGTTCCGAAAACAGATCTTAGGTTGGTTATTTTGGTTGTTGGGTTTTGGGGTTTTTTGAATGAGAGCATTATGCTTTTCTTAAGAAAAATAGGCTCACATCTCACCAAGTATTTGAGCCACTTGTCTACTATTTTATCATCTGCATTATAATTTTACTCAATAGCATCAAACTGTAGGAAGACACAAACATACTCTAAAGACTTTACTTGTAAGCTACCACCCGGGAAAAGATTCAGGAGGCTCCACATGGATATGACATAACAATGACATCTGAGTGTTAGGATGAGTGACAAGTCCTTAATAGAGGATGACCCCTAAGCAAGATCAGCAGAATGTGTCTCCCATTTTATAAAGCTGCTGAATGATTGATGATTTTAATCCCCTGAGGGAACTTAACACAAGCAAAGAAAAGACCCAACTCTGCAGACTTAACAGGATGATGCTCAGTCCACCTCAAAACACTTTCTGTTTCACACAGGGTTTGTGCATGAGAAGGTTCAAGGTTATTTTAGCCATCTCTATTTACAAACAAGTAAATTGTTCTGCTTCACTCCAGCTCTGACCTTTTTAATGGACAGCAGAGCCCAATCATTTGCAGAACAGTTATTCATCACATAATCAAATTATTGTCTCTATCCCCTACCATGTCTTTTGTTGTTAGAATCTGTTTATCCCATTGATAGTGTCCATACATCTTCTCTGTTTTCCTGTAATCTGTATGTCAGGAAAGCACAAAGTTTTTGGAAGGGAAGACATGGCAGAGGAAGGGGTTTTTCTTAAGTTGCTTTGCTTTCTGTTGACCCAAGCATAGCCATGGCCTTTGCCTTACATGGCTGGTCTTCTGTCCCTCAGTGGATGAGGACCAGAGAGGCTGCAGGCTGCAGGAAGGAACTATAGCAAGGCAAAAAAATCTCTGAAGCAACAAGGTCAGTGTCCCTGATACTTCCCTTCACACCCCAGAGCCCAAACGTAAACAATCTCATCTTCATCTGCCTTGTATAACATTGACTTCACAACCTGCCCCTGCCCCAATAGATCTCATAATGACAATAAGTCAGCAGAGTCAAGTCACTGAACTTCTCTAGGGTTGACTGAGGAGCATAGTCATGTCACTTCGTGCCATTTGGGAGACAGCAACTTGTTTCTTTGTTAGACATCCCCTGCTGAAGAATCGTTTCCTGTTTAAAATACAGGATTTATTACTAACTTGCTCATTACTTGAGGGCTGTGGTAGTGATGGGGTTGTAGATCAGATGACAACTGATAAGTGACTCATCCATTTCACTGGGAACAGATGGCTAACAATTCTAGAACATTTAATGGTTGGAATGTCCCCATTTTCCCCAGTTTCTGTTTTCCTAACACTTTTCAGAAGCTGAGTTCCTAGAAATTTACAACTTTTGGAAATCAATCCACTTGGCACTCTTTGATTTTGATGGTGTGTCATTTTACGGTTAGTGATTCAGTTGTAATTAACCCACATAATTCCTTGGTTGTCTGTGCTATAGCTGCCAAGTTGTGCTGCGCAGAGACCCATCACACATCACACTCCTATCACTTTCAGATTTTAGCATGTCAGTTCCCTTACCGCTCTCTACAACCATCTAAAAGGATGCTGTAGGGAGGTGGAAGCTGGTCTCTTTCCCCAGGTAGTGCAGGATAGGACAACAAGAAATTACTTCAAGGAAGTGGCGACTGATAGGGAGAAGACTGAGGTATTGAATTCTTTGTCTCAGTATTCATTGGCAGTCAGGCTTCCTATGTCTCTTGAGTCCCTGATCTTTTGGGTGGATGTAGGAGCAGTGAAGACGTTCTCATTGTAAGTGAAGAGCAGGTTCAGGACCAATGGATGAAGATGAATAGCCCCAAGTCTATGGGACCTGATGAGATACATTCCGGGGTCCTGAGGAAATTGATTAATGCTGTTGCCAAGCCAATCTCATCGTATTTGAAAAGCCAAGGCAAAGTTGCTGGTGGCTGGAAAAAAGGAAACACCACTCCCGTTTTTAAAAAGAGGAGAAAGGAAGTTCTGAGGAACCAAAGACCAGGGAGCCTCACCTCTGTGTCTGGGAAGATCATGGAGCAGATCCTCCTAGAAGCTGTGCTATGGCACATAAAAGACAAGGAGGTGACTCGATGCAGCCAGCATGGCATTACTAAGTGCAACTCATGCTTGACAAGACTGGTGTCCTTCTGGGATGGAGTGATGGCAATGGTGACAGCAGAAGACCAACAGATGGCATCCATCTAGATTTTGGCAAGACTTTTAATATGGTCCCACATGACACGTATTTGGTGGATGGACTATTCAGTGAATAAGGAATTGGCTGGATGGATGAAGCCTGTGGTCAATGGCTTTTTGTCCACAGAACTCAGAGCTCTGTCTTGGGACTTGTGCTCTTCAATATCTTTTTCAATTACACAGACAGTGGGATTGAGTGCACCCTCAGCAAGTCTGGAGACAACATGAAGTTGGCTGATGAAGTTAACATAACAGAAGGAGAGGGTACCATCCAGAGAGACCTGGACAAGTTTGAGAACTGGGCCCATAAGAACCTCATTTAGTTTAACAAGTCCGAGTTCAAGTCAAGGACTGCATCTAGGTTGGGGCAATCTTGGACATGAGCACAGACTGGAAGAACTCGTTGAGACATCCTTGCTGGAGAGAACTTGGGGGTTCTTGTCACTGACAGGCTGCACGAGTCAACAGTGTGAGCTCTCAGCCCAGTAGGCCAGTCGTGTCCTGGTTTACATCCAAAGCAGCATGGCCAGCAGAGCAAGAGAGATGATTCTGCCCCTCTGCTCTGCCCTTGAGAGACCCCCACCTGGAGTGCTGCCTCCAGCCCTGGGGTTCTTAGCACAGCAAAAATACGGACTTGTTATTATAGATTCAGAGGAGGGCATGAAGATAATCAAAGGGATGGAACAACTCTCTTATGAAGATGTGCTGAGAGAGCTAGGGTTGTTCAGCCTGGAGAAGAGAAGGCATCAGGGAGACCACATTGTGACCTTCCAGTACCTTAAGGAGACTTAGAAAAAGGAGGGAGAGGGAATTTTTGTGTGGATAGATAGTAACAGGACAAAGGGCAATAGTTTTAAACTGAAAGAGAGGAAATTTAGGTTAGAAAAATGGAAGAAATTTTTACTCAGAGGATCATGAAGCACTGGAACAGCTTGCCCAGATATGCTGTGAATGTCCTACCCTGGAAGTGCTCAAAGACATGTTGGGGATGATGGGGATGATGGCTCAAGGATGGGGCCCTGAGCAACCTGACCAAGTGAATGATATTCCTGTCCATGGCAGAGGGGTTGGAATGACGCAGTCTTCAAGGTCCCGTCCAACCTGAATCACTCCACGATTCTATAATTCTAAGTTGCACCAAGGAGATTGATGTTGGCTATTAGGAAAGTCCTTCTCCAAAAGGACTGTCAAGCCCTGGAGAAGTCTGTCCAGTGAAATGGTTGAGCCACCATTGCTTGAGAAATTTAAAAGATATTTAGATGTGGCTTTTAGTGACATGGTTTTGTAGCGGACATGTCTGTGCTCTGTTGGTGGCTGGACTCAAGGGTCTTTAAGGTCTTTTCCAACCTAAAAAATTCTACGATTCTTCAATTTTTCTCCTGGGAGAAAACCAGGTAGTCTGCCTGTCTGCAGTTTTCAGCTCACTGCTCTGTGCCAGTTTTGGGCATAACTACTTCTCTCGAAGGCAAATGACATTTCATGATTTTTCCATGGCTAGGGTGACCAACAGGCCTGAGTGAATTGAGATTTCCTTAGAATTCAGTGTGGGACTCATCCTGCGGTAGCCCGTGTCTGCAAAGTCTTGAATATTTTGCTTCCCTTGAGTTTATGGGAAGAGCTGATGGCAGTCAATACCTTTTTGGGCTGTGTTTGTGTGGGACTTGAATGTATCAGCCTTAACAAAAAGGGAGGAAGAGGGGAAAATAATGGCGGGGAGAGTGGCACAAGGATTCCACCAATGATCTCTTGGATAATCAGGATAAAAGTTTAAATACAACAAACATGTAGCCTGTACACTTTCAGAGAGATTTGCAGCTCTTTTTTCATCCTTGTCCTTTGAAATGACAGTTTCAGGAAGCACACACTTGCTATATAGCCTAAATGGCTGATGTTTAAAAAACAAACCTAACAACCCCCTGCAACGTGACATCCTCCCAGCCCTTTTGAGCTACAAATGCTTTTAAAATGGAACTTTGGTATTGCTATTATCTTCTAAGAAATTCTGAGTTCTTTGAACACAAGGGTATCTGATAAAAGAACAAAAATGTAAATTATGAGACCCACTCCCTCCTTCTGTCTTTTCCATTTGGGTTTGAAATAGCAGTACTGTGTTTCTCTCAGCATTTGTTAAGAGAAAGTAAAATTTTTTGCTTCAAACCTTGAAAACACTGGGCTAGTGTACAAGTAAAATTTTCATTTTCAGCTCTATAAGAGATGAAAAAGGAAAACCTCTATGTTTTTACCACATTTTTATGTCATTCCTTAGATTGAACTTCAAAACCGCCTTCTGTAGTACAGGTTAGTCTGCACTTGTACACTGAAAGACTTTAAATATCTGGAAAGCAGAAACAAATCATTTTAATACTAGTGAATTAAAAAAAGCAAAGAAAATTATTTATTTGGGAAAGTAATATTTTGTTTTACAAACTGTAATAACAGCTTGTGTTAATCAGCCAATATATTGCTTTTTCCTTTCTTTTTTCCCTCCATGTTTTAATTCTATTTCTTTTATCCTTAAATGAAATAATCTCTTTTTATTTTTTTTTCCATTAATTTAATTTCAAAATTATTTTTATGCTGAAATTAAATTCTGAGGGATTTTTCAGTCAATGTTATGACTTATGGTAAATAAACAGGGCTGCATGCAAAGTTTAAAGATGACAATAGGCACTCCAATTCATGTAGTTGTTACCAAAATCACGAACAGTCTGGGAATGTAGGAGTTTAGTTTCTCAGTAACCTACTGCAACACAGAAATAAGCCTGTGCTCGTCAGGGAAATATTAGCAGGCAATTGGCTTGTGGGCTGTTAGTCTGTAAAATAAGCAAACCATTAATCAGCCTTTCCATGGCTCCAGTGCTGAATCAGCTGAATGGTTCAAACAAACCAACAGTCCTTCATGGAAATATTTAAAAATTATTTACCAGGCTTGAGGCCTTTAGGGACTGCTGTTACAAAGTGCCAGCTGTTGGACTGGGGTCTGGACAGCTTTCTGTAGACAAATGCCTCTAATAAGATGTGTGTATATATAAGAAAAGGTGACAGATTCAGCCAGGCTAGACAATGATCCTAAAGAGTTTTTCCCAATGTCTTCTGGCTGTAGTGAGAACATCTGCAGAGATATTTTCTCATATTTCTTCTTTTGCAGCAAAGTGAGCCTGCATGAGGGCAGCCTGCCATTTATGTTCATTTGCTCAACACTCAGAGGGCAAAGAGCTTAGATGACTGCAGGGAAATGTCATATCAAAGCAGAAGCTAGGAGACAGGGAGAAAGGAGAGAAAAAGGAAAGGAAAGAAAAAGGAAAATGGAATTTAGGGAAAATCCCAAAGAGTTAAGAAGGCAGCTGAATGTTTCTCTGGAATACAGAGGGCAAACAGAGTATGCACAGTCCTGTTCACAGGGTAAGAGAGGACCCAACAGCCCCTGCTGCACCCCACAGGCTCAAGCACCATCTCAGCGTCTGCTCTTGGTCTAGGAACCTCCATCTAATGCTCCTTAAGATGTGTGTCCCCACACAGAAAATCACAGTGAGTGCAGGGAGCTTGTACCCCTGTGTGGAAGCTAGATTTTCCTGTATAGAAAAGAATCATTCGGGTTTAGCCAAAAAAATTATGAACTTATGAACACTTTTTTTTTGTGATTGAATCTATAGATCATCAATCATCAGTAAAGAACAAGCTTTATATGACCATCTGGAAAAACAAAATGCTTCTCATTCCTAATAGGTCCTGAGGGACTTCTGCAGAATTAAGTGCACTTTACAAACTGGAGTGTAAAGTAAATAGGTAAATTTTTTGCTGAATATTATTACGATCTCCAAGATGAAAATCAGAACTTGCAAGTACACAAAGAAATCAAAATAGGAATTCCTGTATCAGAATTTCCTGCCTGGAGAACAAATGGTCGAATGAATAAAAATGTAGTTTTATTTTAGCATAGCTGTGCTTTCTAACTGGACTGCTATATAACACTAAACTGACTTTTTCTACATTCTACACGTGTACATGCAGGAAAGTAACAGGAAATTCTTTCACTCACAGCATTTTGTGGTGTATTAACATTTTGGCCATAAGGATTGAGTAATATGCCTCTAAGGGTTTTTCTAAGTCTTCATATAAGCTGGGATTTTCCTCTTTTTTCTTTTTTTAAGGTGTATTGTTCTCATTGCTTTTTACAATTGAGATGGTACTTTAAGTTACTTATAAGTGGTCTAGAATTAGGCTTCATGGAGGGGGATGCAAAATTCCCATCTTCATTGACACTTCTCAGTGAGAATTTTGCTCAATCTCATATTGCATTTGGGAGAGAATGTTTTTACCCTCTGTCACCTCTGAGGTATCAGGTATTTTATTCCCCAGAGTTGTCATGAAGGTTTAAGTCTTGAAGTCTGGTGTCAGAAGTCAGTGAAGTATGTCACAGGCTTGACTCCTAGAAAGAAGTCGGGGGTGATATTTGCTGCTTGCCGGTGGTAATTGTTCCCTGTGAAAACTTGCAGTCTGGTAAAAGACATGAAACAAATTGTCTCAGTACTTTCAAATTGTCTTAGTACTTTATTGGGTAGGTAGGAGTTAATTGGAACTTCTGGTAACTCAAAGTACATAAGTCATACTAGAGACTCTTTGAAAGGTGAATGCATTGTAAGGCACTGTCAGCTATTTCTTCTACATTTCTTGGACCAAACTTTCTATTAGTTTATACGGTCATGGAAACTTTACATTGTAAATGAAAGTGCCTTAGTTTATATCAGCTAGAATCTGAAGTTTGACATGCTCACCAGCAGTGTTTCCTAATGTATCCAAGAAATCCACAATGAAAAAGATGTTACTGATGTGTTAAAAACCAAAAAAATCCTGAAATTTAGGAATATATCATTTATTGGGTTATTCTATGCATTTTTGGTTCATACATTTGCCTAAAAATCCCTGGCAACATTCCAGCTTCTGACCAGGGAGGCCGCAGGCAGTTGTGCAGCCACCAGCCCCAGACTCCACAGGCAAGGAGGGATTGGAGATTGCCCTGTGCAGAGCCAGGGGTTTGACTCTATGATCCTGGTGAGTCTCTTGCAACTCAGCTGTGATTCTGTGGCTTGCTGTGAGATGTGAACCTGTGGCTGGGTGTCTGTCACCCCACAGAGGGTCAGAGAGCAGCCACACAGCAACTGGGTGTGTAGCGCAGAGAATCCTCGGCTTTGCATGGACACAGTTCAGGCATAGAGGTGTCATCTTCCAGACTGCAGCAATGGCATTAGTACTATCTGCAAACTCATACTTTGAATTTGTGTAGCTGAATCACCAGTATATGTGTCCCAAAAAATAGATACTTGCATTTTTTCTTACAGTTATTTCTACTTACTGATCATTTATACCCCTTCAGCTGCTGAGGATATCTCTGTGAAGCTAACCATTTTGAAGCACAGTTGACAGAGAGGTGTAAATCTGCAGATCATGATGATGTCAGTTCCACATTCCTATGTTTTCAGATCATATATAAAGAGCCACATGGAAATAGTCATAGCTGTAGTGCAGAACAACTGAAGCAATTCAAAATTCATTTCCTAAGGACCCACAGACTTATGACCTCACATGGGTTAACCCTGTGCTTTATTTAAATTTATTTAGAAATTCAGATGCTAGGCAGATGTGCTCATAAAAAACCAAAACAAACATACGCACAACAAAACCCAGCAATTTCCTATGAGAGCTGAGAAACTCACACAACAAACATAATCTTCCTGAAGAATAACTAAAAGACTATTTTTGTACTATGTCCTATACTTCTCTCCCCATGACACATGCTGTGACCTATGTCATGGAAACAGAGGCAGACTGCTGTCAGATGTCCATGAGAACAATGGGAAGGAGGTGAATGTACTAAGCCAATCCCAACCTCACTGAAAATGTTCGAGGAGAAGCTTGCACTGATCTTTAACTCAGTACATACAGTGCCACCGTGGGAGCAAACTGGCTGTCCTGAGCCTTCTGCTTGCATTGTGAGTCTGTAAGACAGATTATCTGCCTAAACACCCCTCAGCTCCACGTGCTCATCTGCCTCTCTGCTCCCCACCAGCTGCTGAGGGGAGAACACAGGGAAAGGATCTGCAATGCCAGCTCTTCCCACCACTCCACCCACGGTGCCCTTGGGGATGAGAAAATAGCCGCATGCTTTTGTAGTCAGGCTCTACCCCACAACTGCTCGCCCACAGGCACCTCTGGGGGAATATTTGATCACTTCATGGCAATCTGCGTCTGCCCACCATGACAAGTCCTCACTCAGGTGCAGATCCTGAGCAAGCACTGCTGAATATATGCTGTGCACTTTGGGATCTCAGTAATTTGGTATCCAGTTCTTTATCAAAGACATGGATCTCCTGTCTTCACGTTGAGTACTTCACTCTGCAAGTACATGTTTATCCACACAAGAGGTAGGAATACAAGCACCAGAACTGTGCAAAAGAAAACAATATGTAAAAAAGTTGTTGGTGACATCCAGCATGGCTTCTCTGAGTAAAAGTCATGCCTGACAAGTTTGGTGGCCTTCTACAACACCATTACAGTGCTAGTGGATGAGAGAAGGGCAATTGACATAATCCTGGACTTGTGCAAATCATCTGGCACAACATCCTGCTCTCTAAACTGAAAAGCCATGGATTTGATGGACAGTTGGTGGATAAGAGGTTGTCTGGATAAACAGATTCAAAGAGCTGAGCTCAGCAGCTCAATGTTGAAGTGGAGACCATTAACCAGTGATGTTCTTCAAGGGACCAGTGCTCTTTAGCATCTTTGCTGATGATGGGGACAACCTTCTTCAGTGAAAACAGGCTGAGAGAACTGGGGTTGCTCAGCTTGGAAAAGAGAAGTCTCCATGAAGACCTTGCAGCATCATTCCAGTACCTAAAAGGGGCCTGTAGGAAAGCTGGAGAGGAACTTTTTACACAGGCAAGGAGTGATAGGAGAAAGTGTAATGGCCTCAAAATGAAAGATGGTAGGTTAAATTAGATAATAAAAAGTTCATTACTGTGCTGCTGGTGAGGCACTAGAGCAGTTTTCCTGGAGCAGTTGGGGGTGCCCCATCCCTCAAAGTGTTTGAGGCTGGGTTGGATGGGGTGAGAAACCTGATCTAGTGGAAGGTGTCCCCAGCTGTGGTGGGAGGCATAGAACTAGATTATCTTCAAGATCTCTTCCAACTTTAACTAGTCTATGATATTATTCTATGATGAAAAGTACTGCATATTGATGAAAAAAAATCTTATGCTACCTAGAAATCCAGTACTTGTCACTTAATTAGGCTCCATAATTATAACTGTGTTCCCAAGAGCATGAGATTACAAAATTAAGCCCCTACTTTTGAAATATCATAGCCCTAAGCACAATGAGGCCAAACTGAGGACAGTGTTGCTGTTATAAATTTCATATTGTAATCTTATACCCTATAATTGGACTAAAAGTCAAAATCAGAAGTGTAGTCAGGAAGATTTGTAGCTAGCCAAGCATTTGGTTATCTAAATTTTTAAATGAAAAATCCTAGTTTGTTAGTTGGAAAACTACATAATTTCCAAATTATTTCTTGTGTCGTTATGTGCAATAACCCTATGGAATCATGTCAATCAAATAGCAGTTGATCGTATTCAGATATGTGATAGATTAGGAGAAGGTGATCTGGGTCATGCATTCCATCATCCCCAAACATTTTTTTGATCCAAGGCATATTTTAGATGCCACTTCTTGACCCAAAGCAGCGGAAACTGCATGTGTTTTGCCCTGAATGACAGAATTATTGATAACTAAGGTGCCACTGATTGCTCTGATGTGCTTGATGATAGATGTGTTATCTGAAGAAGCCAACATCTATCTACAACAGTACATGCCAGAGTGGAGTGTGAGGGTGGCTGAAGAAGAGAGACATGTTCTTTTCTAAACCCAGCAACCTTCATATAAGCTTTCTTTGACAAGAGGTTTTGCAGTTTGTGTTGCTGCTGCTGCCGACAATCAGTTAAGCCCCCAAATAGATCTTGTCTGAATCTCTACATCCTTTGTCTGGTAAGATTATTTTCTGATGCTGCTTTACACAGAAAATACTCTGTGAAGAGGCACAGCATCAGTATTTTCGAGAGAGAGTAAGAGAGAACCAAGACAAACTCAGAGCTTTAAAAATGTCTCTTTTTAATAGAAATCAAGTTTCCAAAGAAAGATAGCCCATTGCATTTATTTGGAAGATTATGCAGTATAGTTACATTTCCAAACTAAATAGATTACATTTACAGCATGATAAAACACATTAGAAAAAAACTGTATCAAGTACCACATAACTCTGATCTCAGACGGTTTCCCAGCAGGAGCTCTCAGCCACACTGATTTAATGCCAAATTGCTGCATTACTCTTCTGCCTCCATCTGATAGAGAGAGATCAGACTTTCTGTCCTAGACCTCAACTTCCTGCAGCCACCCTCCACCCCTGCCATCCCTGTCTTCTGTCAGCACTTTCAGAGACAGCCCAACAAATTCCTGTGATGTTTCTGGACCAGCAACCAAAAAAGCACAGGTTACTGAAGGCTATTGATGCCATTTAGGCAGAAGGTCTTTAGAAATACAGGGGGAAAAAACTGGAGGAGCAGCAAATTGCCCTCTTTTTCCAGTAAAACTGTAAACACTTTTTTTGTTTGGAAAATCTTGGAGACCAGCTGTTTGATGCAACTCTCTTTTACAGCAAATTTGGATCATCCTGTTCTCCAAATACACTCCAAGGGTCAAATCTACAGAAGGCAATGATAAAACACTCACTTGTTTCAACAGTAACCAACTGTTTCACAGAACAAAATAGAGATTGTAAGAACAACTTAAACTTTTAAAATGTGAAATAGAGGAGTTACTGTCCCACTGAGTGTGCACAGAGCTTCTCTTCTGGGCAGAGAGAGCCAGGAACTTTGTTTCTCAAGAAGCACTGGGAAAATAATCTGCCTGTTTTTTGACTCTTGCATCCAGAATTCCAGACAGTAATGCTTCTACTGAAGGTAGATACTACAGAAAATGTTTTAGAGTTCTCCTGGAGAGTCCACACTGTAATATGCCAGAATGAACACCTCAGTCATTTCACAGCCTCACATGTGCAGATGCAACTTTGTTAAAAAAAACCAAAACAACTTAAAGAAGGCCCAAGAACCAAATTTTGTGGGATTTTAAAATTTTTATCTGAAGGTGGCTAAAGTAGACCGTGAAAGGTATGTTTTGAGACAGCATACCTTAGATTTCTCTCCTAATTGAATTTAGATGCATACACTTCTGACCTGATGGAGTAGCAGGATACTTCGTTTTTAAATACTTGCTGTTTGTTTGTCATATCACACAAATTAAGTTCTTCTTTTTGCATTTGTACATTCATTATTTTCTCTCCCTCCTGCTTTATCTTCTCCCATACTTTTTTCTTGCAAATCGGTCTTTCACCTCTCTCTTGCAGCTATAGATTTCTCTCAACACTTTTGTCTGTATTATGTAGTCATATGTAGTAAAAAGTCATACTTTATTTCACTTTTTATTACTTTTATTATGGCTTTGCTTGTTGTTTTCAACCTCTGTTAGCCACAATTTCTTTCACTCTTCTTTTTCTTCTTTCTCCATTGCTTCAGTCTATCCCCTCTCCCATTTTGCTGTAATCAGGTGAAAGATATGCATTACAGGCTGACATTTAGGACCACAGGTCATGGCATTTTAGATCAAACTTTTATTTTACATTCCTAAACTTCTACCACATTCATTGCCAAAAGTCTTGAATTGTGAAGTATTGCTGTAATTAGTACAATAGTTTTAATGGATGCAACCAGCCTAATTGGTGTTACATTGTTTGCCTGAACTTGTGGAAAGTCTGAAATACTGGTCTGGAAGATATTCTTTTGTTCCATGTCTTGCCTCCCCATTGCCCTGCAGGAAAATGAGGAGAAATAATGCCACTTTTTCTCATAGAGAATTTTGGAAAATGTTTGCTTTTACGTTAGTCTGTCTTGGTGAGAGATCAATACCATTGTCCTTGTATATGTGGGGCTGTTGTGTCTGATCAGACACTCCGTCTGGCTGATGCCAGGTTGCCTTACTTCAGTCCTGTCCATCTTCATTCCCTGCTGATCAAACAAATGTGGCTCTTCTCTACCTGGCTTTCTCCAAATCCTCTGTCAGAGGCACACCTACGTGTCTGATGTAAGAAGATGGCCATCCTTCATACCAGAGACAAGACCTAGGAGGCAGGCAGAAAAGTCAGATCAGAAGAAGGTGGTCAGAGAGAGGCTTTGGTGTGAATGCAAGACAGGGGCTTAAACACACATGTTAATAGATATTTAGTAGACAGCAGATGGTGCTCCAGTATTAACTGCCACTGTTATTACATTTTGTAGAGGCAGCTTTTCTGGACCACTACATTTTCTTATCTTTCAATCCAGGCCTTACACAAGTCTGTGAAAAAATAAAAGGATCAGTGAAACCATCTCTTTGGAGGCTACAGGCTGGGAGAGGATGGAAGTTTAGGTTTGGCTTGGAGACATAGCCACAGCTGCTGGAGTCAGGATTACTGGGTACCTGTTTCTCTGGTCATTGCCTCTGCACATGAGAGAGACAATTGCTGCCCTGTATTCCTTTCCTCAGCAGTAACTTCTTGGGTCTACTTAGTCTTAGCTATCTCAGTTCATCAGATGATTATAAGGTTGGAGCTCAGGGACATCTCTGTGTGTTGTGAGAGTAATTTGTGCTTCTGTAATTTACTTTATTTTGATGAATTAGGGAGTTAGCAGATTCATGTTTTTCTAGTTGAGCTCTGTGTACTAATAGCAGTGTAGTGAAATGTCAGCGAGCATGCTTCATCATGATGTAATTAGTGCACATACTAGCCCTTCAGACCAGCAGCCAGCTGTGGCTCATTAGGATCTAGGCTGAAGGCTACATTTCATTTATGAGCAATGTTCAACCCTTCATATCTGATCAGCTCATCCTGGTGAAAATAAACCCCAGTGGCAAGTCCAGGTATGACATATGGGGTTCCTGGACTGGCCAGTAACAGGAGCCAAATGTCCTGGTAGGGATGCACAGTCCTTCACATCTGTGAGTTATCCCCTGAAACAGAAGCTTCCCACTGATGCTCCTGTGAGGGTCACTGGGCTGTCTCTACCACAGCTGTTTTCTTGTGATGGAGGAGAGCACTGACCCTTTTGTCCTAATGTTTTTTCTATGCCAATACCTGCTCTGTTGGAGCTGGAAAAGCCTATGTCCTTCTCTTTGCCCTCATTTGCTGAGTGTCACCTCCATGTAGGCAGCTGTGGAGAGACAAAGTACAGCTTGCAATGATCCCCTACAGCCATCAAGACCCCAGAGAAGGCCAAGGCAAGGGCAAACCCCTGCTTTCTGCCTTTCTTATGTGCATGCTTACTCTGTGAGTGGCTGTGTGGGAAATGGAGGCTGTGTGATCTTAAATCCTGCCCTAAACCCTCTGATGATCAGCCACAGGCACAATCTCTGGCAACCCTCAGAGCTGGGGCAATGGCTTCCATAGGCAAGGGTATGCAAAAAGGCTCACCATTCCAAAACCACTCTGACTGCTGGGTGACAGGTGTTTTCAGTGGGATCTGCATGCAAGGGGATTTCCTGTCTAAGGGTTTAAAGAGGATTTGATTTTTTGCTGGAATTTCTGCAGCTGAGCTCAGTAATTGAGATATTCCTTTGGCTGCAGTGGGGCACACTACAGAGTATCCTTTGGTTTATTCTTGAGTTGGAAATAGAGGAAACTGAGCTGTTTAGGCAAACAGCCAGTGTAAACAAATATCAGCATATGCAGCAGATAAAGCCAGACAATCAAATTGCTACCTTCCAGAGAAATAGCAGAAATGTATAGGAAAATACCCCTATCACTTTAATAGACTTTTAAAAATTATTCCCTCAAGCTGCGTATGGACAACTTAGAATCCATTGTTAACCTCTTTAGAGTGTGTTTGGTTTCCTGGTACAGGAAGTAATAACCGTAAAGCAAACAAATGCCTTAATTAAACCAGCACAGGAGAAGAGGCAAGGGTGATGTCGTAATATTGCATTCAATGGCACTAGAAATACTAATGAAGCAATAGTCACTAACAAGTAGTTTTAAGATGTGGCAACAACACACGTTATCAGCCAGTGTTTCTACTAAAAAAACACATTAAAAGATAATACTGCAAAGTTCCCCAGGGTAAACAGGGTGACAGATGTCTTAGCTGAATAGAGTTGTGGTTAAGGGACAAGGACATAAAAGAGACATGAAAGAAATTCCTGCTCTGCATGAGAAAGTGTAAAAGAAAAGGCATGAGGCATTTCCGGAGAAGTGAATTCCTGACTGCTGCACATAGCTGTGCTGTGCTACTCCCTGTTCATAGGAGCATGAACAAGGGACCAGAGGATAACGTATTTATTTGGGTGTGTTATCCTGTATGTGATACCTTAAGACATACTGCATGTGTGGTTTGATATATACAGATCCTCTGACCTTGGCCCGGTAAGTGAGAAATATGTCCTTCTGATTCTACACTTCCTCAGTCGTAGGCCACCCATCAGTTTATGACCACAGCTAAGAAACTGTCTGAGAAAAATCAAAAGTGAGCAGAAAAACAAAGTTATGGAAGGAAGAGTCTGCCATGTCCTGTGTGGCATTTGCTTGGAGCACGACCTTCAGCAGAGCATCTGGGTCCTGTGCTGGTCTTATTCCACAGGCTGACTCTGCTGTTGATGGACCTGCTTCTATGCAAGGGACTGAAACAACTTAAGACCACATTTCTTTTCCAGACACTGTGTAGATAAGGTACTTACTATGGTTTTTTCGTAGCTAGTTGTGAGGGGGTTAGGAAAATAGTGATTTGTTGGAACATAACCTGAAAACACATCAGCAGTATTCAATCTTGAGAGGAGGCTTCACAGTGACTGGCATGTCCTCTCCCTTCCTGCACATATGGGAGGACATGAAGCATCACTTCCTTGGGCAGTGACAGTCATGGTTTCCTTACAGCTGCCCTCTACCTTTCCCTGCTGGGTCTCAATGTTTTGAATCTGTGTTAGCCTGAAAACATCACAGGTAAAACCTGAAGTTTTTATTGGCCGTGGTGCTTCCTTCATGGTGCAGGTGCAGCAGAAGTGTTTCAGTGAATTTAAGCTCTTCCTCTCTTATGAAGGAAAACAGAAACTAATGCAAAAAAATTACATCTTTTTAATGGTGTGGTGAATCTCTCTGTGTTTTTTGATCAATGAGAAGCATAACAAAAATGTTAAATGAAAATCTAGAGTTAACTGTATTCCACATCTTTTGGATACTGTTTTCTATTGCAAATGAGCTTCATGTGTCAAAATGAAAGAAT
This sequence comes from Aleadryas rufinucha, assembly GCA_013397815.1. Lineage (NCBI taxonomy): Eukaryota > Metazoa > Chordata > Aves > Passeriformes > Aleadryas > Aleadryas rufinucha. The sequence continues at coordinate 260,467 of VZTH01005364.1, forward strand.
ATTTATTCTTATAGTTTTTATCTTCAGTGGAAACTGGGCCTGGAAAACCATGTCAGTAAATCAAAATTGTATCACACTATATTTACACATACGGTCTGTATTCCTCCCATTGCAATATGAAAAGTTCACAATTTTTTTGTTGTTGTCCATGCCTGTTAGAAGATCAAAAAGATCTGATAAAATGCATATGCAAGCAATTTTTTTTTTCAATTCAGACCACATGAGCCACTAGCAGACAGCAGATAACTATTTGGAAATGTATGATTTGTAAGCAGCTTTAGAGAAAACATATACCAGATTGTTGTATATGACTGGCCTTTTTCCTCTTGTTAAATGATACAGTTCTGAACTCATCCTCTCTACTTAAACTGGGAATTATAGTGTGCACTTAAACTGTCTCAGTGGCTGGTGTAGTGGTGGAGAAAAAAGACCAGATCATTTGAGTCACCCATTTAATTCTCTGTCTTCGATAGAAGTTTGCTCTAACTTTCTGTCTCTTGACTTACTTTAAAATAATTTAGTTTTTACATAATATATTCCTTCTAAAAAGATAGTTGCAAATATTGAAGACAAAGAAAATCAGATTAAGAAAGGAAGTCTTATTTCATACATACAGCTTATCTTTGGCTTCAGGGCTGTAATGCAAGCCTTTAACTTCTGTGCTGAATAAATTGACTATCAACCAGTACTCCATTGGACTAATTTGGAGCAAGTTACTGCTCCAAAGCAGTGCTAGACCATTTCAAGCAGAGAAAACGCTGCAGGGTATCTTTTATGTTTCTGCATGAAGATGATATAGAAATGCAAAAAGAGTAATAACTGTTAGAATATAATTTGGGAAAAAAATAGCTGAAAAAACAGATGTCATGTCACAAGTGTTGAGAGTTTTATTCTGATCGGCAGTCCAAGAGCTTCCCAGAGATGTCTTATAGATATGAAAGAAAAGAAAGCTGAAAGGTGAAAATCCTGATCACATTTATACCATCCTGGACTTATTTTGACATATATTAAAAAAAAAAAAAGAAATGTGTGTCTCTGTGTAGACATGCATGGCAAAATATGCCTGTTACAGCCTTTGCTAGAGTGTAAGGTTTTCTATGTCGTTGTAGAGGAAGAAACCTAAGCCCTCAAATATGAAGTTCCCTGACAAAAGTTCCACAGTCTCACCTCAAAATATAATTAGAGAGAATTTAAAGTAATTTTCAGAATAGAACAAGCTGCCAAAATGGCTAAAGGTTACCACATTGTGATGTGACAAACCAGGTAATCGCAGGACACTAGATATTAAGGTTGTTCTCCAGTTTATTGCTGTGTGTGTCTATCCCATATGATATAGAAACCTTGAGCTCATGTGGTATGTCTTTACAACACAGTACAACGTCAGATAGAAATGCACACACAGCGTCACAGGAAATAAGGAAGGATCTAGGTATCTGCTGGTATGCTGTAGTTATTTGGATAGCTGTTATCACTGTGAGGAATCAGATAACAAACTCTTGTGAAGAGCACAGCAAAACTGAGACTGCTGGACTGACTGGTAGAAGGGATGAGGACCTGCTCTACATAATTTCTGTCCCCAGACCCAGACTGTTAGTCTCCTTCTCAGGAATATTCTATCAGTACCAATAGCTTTATCTATGTGTTCAAATCCAATCCATACGTATGCCTAAAGATTTGCACCCGAGTTGCTGTACTACAAAGGTCTGGCAGAACCTTCTGTGCTGAGGGGAGGAATGACACGGGTGCTTGGGGTGCAATGTCAGGCATTGTCATTATTTCACCAGAAGCTCTGCTGTAATTGGGAGTGACAACAAGGGTTGCCATAGAACAAAGGAGCATTTCTTTTGAGATCCAGCACAGCAGTGCTGCGCATGTTGGCTGGTGGGAATTGTTGAGGAGCAGGGCAAGTTGAACTCTCTTGCAGGGCTGGTGTGCATCGTCCCCCACAGCACTCCCTCCACCTCGGATCATCCTTTCAGGAAGGCTGTGTGAACTCCACCAACACAGGACGGGTGCTGCCAAAAAAAAAAGCCATGAACTCCTCACTTTGGGACAGAAACAGCATCTGCTGAGTATTTTCTTGATTCTGAACACTGCAAGGTCTGCAGTTTTTCAGCAACTCTTTTAGTAGAGGAGGGGAAAAGTCTTTAAATCTTTTGGGAAATCTCCGGACAACAGTTTCCATTATTATTTTTTGAGGAAGTCTTGAACCCCTCATTGACTAGGATAACATTCCCATAGTGTGTTCCAACTTCTGCAAAAGCCATTAACACAGACTTCTTTGAACAGCACAGCTTTATTGGCTAGAATAAAACATTTACCATGCAGAGTATCTAATTGGCTCTATATAAATTGAATGTGCCATAGAAGAGTTGGAAGGGCACAGCAATCTTTTACCATACTTCACTCTACCTTTAAATATGAGATAAATATGGGTTTTGTTTAAGTATAAAATGCTGGTTTCTTACCTCACGTTTCGGCAAGTACATCAAATGTTGTAGAGGAAACAAAACTAAAACTCAGGAGAATGTGTTGTGTGTTCTGTATTCCCTATAGCAAAACAGCAAAAGGACAACAGGTAATTGAAGCTTCGTCACAGGGCAGTATATAGGCAGTAGGTAAGATTTCAAGCATTGCAGCCAGGTATTCCAGAATGAGCTGTAATTAAGTGGTTAAGATTCTCAAAGTATCACAGATACCTATGAAAAATTATGTAGGACTGAGATATCCAAAATGAGGGGCTACATTTGGAAAATCTGAATGTCCTTGCTTTATTTTTTGAGTTATAAAGGTTTCTGAAGTGAAAAATAAAAGGGTTGACAGAGACTCTCTGATCACCTTCACACCCTCACATATTAGTAAGACAGAAAAGGTAGTAGAATGACACAAAAGGGAGCTTTGGGCAACTGGTATCTTTGACAGGGCCTGACAGAGGAAAGTGAATAAAAATATACAAATCTCTATTTATAGACACGCTATGAATGCTGCAATTGTTAAGAACTTTCCCTTCTGACAACAAATGACGGCCTTTGAAAATATTTTGTGTTATCTTCAGTAACATCAGTTATACAACTTCAGGAGACATCAGTTCTTCCTGAAATTTAGTACAGATTTATTGGATTCCTCAAAGCCTCTAACAAGAGGTAAGCCTGATATAAACATAACAACGAGTATTACAAAGATCTGTGCTCTTAAGGTTGTTGATGGCAGTGCCCTTCACCTGTGATTCACAGTAGTGAGCCTAATGCTGCAATATACTATTCAAGGTTCTCAGTGGCAGTTCACAAGAAAATATGACTTAGTTGACCCCACTAGAATCTATTCATTATACCTTAGCTATCAAATCTATTATAGAGAGGCAGCATATCCTTCAGTTTCCAGATGATGGAGATTGCTCACTATCTATATATGGAGATACAGTACATCATAAGTACTTTTTTAGTGCTTTTAACACTGTTCTCATATGTGTTCCTAAACTCAACAAACTGGTGCTGAATGTGCTGTGGAATACATGCATTTTGACTGTGTTACTTCATTCCTTTCACTTGTGTACACCTATAATCAGATATGTTCTACTTAAATCAATTAGTTTGGTGAATCTCATTAAAAATAAATCAGACTGTTGTCTACTAGCTTGCTTACTGTTATAATCCAAACATAACAGGAGACAAATTCAAAGCAGATACAGTTTTAAAAGAGGGTTACAGGCAAGATTTAAGATCAAAAGAAAATAAAAATACAAACAATAATGGCATAAATAGCATTAATTTTATTTGTTTCTTAATTATAAGATCTGATTCAATATGGGTTTCACACATTTAAATCCAGAGAAACTTTATTAGAGTGAAAATACCAGAAGCTTTTTAAAGTTCTTCTATCAGTTACACTTTGGAGTTGAGCTGTTTCCTTTATGTGCAAGGCAGCTTTCACATTATCAGTAAGCGCCTGCTTTTCTCAAGCAATTAGGATAACGTCTAGCGGTGCTCTTGAAGGCCACACCCATCTCTTGGAGAAATTAATTTAGTTTATTAATGTCAGTGTGTTGAAATCTGTGAAATGATGAACTGTATATTCTGTACTTTCCAGCAGTCTGCAAACAGATTACATTCCCATTAAGGCATTGTATGTGGCAATTAAACCTTCCACAAGTTACACTTTCAGAAGAAGTAATTTTTCAATTTCAGAGTAATGTAATATGCAATCAGCGCAGTAGTCTCTTCACACAGCCTTGCTATTTTCTGTTGCCTGTCTCTGGTTAGTTTCCAGACAGGACTGCTGACAGTGTAATGACACATGTCCCTCTACATTACCGTTATGCTTGTGAAATCTCCTCTACTCTCTGGAGATAGGGAGGTGCAAGCAGCAAACTACGAAATCTTCCAGCAGTGTTTCATGGAACATTCCTCTGAAAGGCTGTAAATCCAGAAAACTGCCAGTCTCTGTGAAGAATATGAGTCTGTTCAAATATAGTTTGATTAGTCAGTCACTGTTTTAATTAAATGCTTCTGTCTCTTCTTTGAACTGTTTCTCTCATAGGTGATTTCTGAACTTCTACAAATGAGCTTTGTAGGTGTTGCCACATGCACCAGTGGTAACACAAGACCAGTGGGCACAAGAGGATGTGAGACCTGAGTATATGAGCAACTTGCCAAGCAAGAAACAGATAGGAAGTGAAACTATGGCTCAGTTCCCCCAAGAATACAGCCAAGAACAGTGATTTGCCCTGTGAGCCATCAATGATGCGCTCTAAAGGATATTTTGTGAGCTCTTTTCCCTGCCCTTTCTCTCTTTTCCTGTTTGGAGAGAGGCAAAATACAGAAATTCAGCGCCTAAGTCCTCATTGCCTCCTGGAGCAACCACTCTCCATATTCTAGGCTCTGATATAAATGAAGGCATAGATAAAAAAGCAAAGATAATGTTTGCTGCAAAGGTAATCTTGTTGCTGCACTTATGGAGGAGACAAATTAGAAGGGGTGAAAGAATGTGGTATGACAGGGCTCTGGTTGAGACTTACAGCTCTGCTATCAAAAAGGCAAGATCAGACCTTTAAAAATTGAATAGGGACAATAACATTTTAGATATGAGTGATCAGGGAGACAAAATGACCTACAGATCCATCATTATGAATATTATCTTAATATCAAATCTCAGAATCAGTGGGAGGAAGCAAAACCTCAGGAAAATATTGGCAGTTTTATCCAAGCCTTGCTAAATACAACCTGATATCTGCATATCATGTCGGACAGAGACCAAATGGAGGAGTGATGTCAAGGGCTACGAATTAGGGAGAAAGGGAATACTGGGGAGTCACTTGTGATTGATACTCACTAGTTAATTATAAAAGTGGACCAATCAATTCAAAGAGAGAAGAAAAGCAAAAGGCAAGGGTGTTAATAGGAAAAATATTGAAGGACAGTCTAGAACACAGAAGCATGGATCCCTTATATTTAATTCACAGCAGAACTAAGAAGAGCCAGAGGAAGATATGTGCTTTGAGTGAAAACTGTGTTGAAAGTTCTCCCATGACACTGGACAGATCATGCTATAGTGTCTAAAGAACCCCCAAAAGCCTTCTTGCCTCATTTCTCTTATGCTTTTCTCCCAAAATAATTCAAGTTTTGTTTACTGGAACCCTTATTGTGTTTGGAAGAAGTGGATTTTTTCAACATACTGTCTGGTAGCTGAATACTCTGGAGATTTGTTTTTATCTATGGAAAAATTCTTAGTAATGGAGTGGGGGCAGATCTATCAGTATGGAGGCGTGTCACAAGTCCCAGCTCATGCATGTCTGTCTCATTATCACAGAAACACCAAACTGAGTTATATTAGTGAATTTTTAAAATTGATCTGGCATGAAGAATATAAGCAATAAAACCCTATTGTCCTACCTTGACTAAGAGAATCATAAAGTGTCTTGGTGTGAGGTTTTCAGTGATAAATGATACATCTGTGTGGCTGGTGGGTCTCTGTCTTCTCCTAACATAGATCCATGGTCCCAAAGAGAATCACTCAAAGCCTGCAGAAATCAAGATGGGCCTTTTTACTTTCTCTAGCCTTGTTTTCATTGATATAAATGCCACAGCTGGAAAGCATGTGTTAACTGCTGTAAACTGTCAAGATTTGCAAGCTAGCTCAGAAAACCAGGTGATTTATATTGTATGTTGAAATAACTCTGTGCTGGTTAGTAAATACAAATCAGTCAAAGCTGCACACATACCATTGCTTACAAGGGAAACAATTAAAAACAGGTTCCAGCATTTGCTGGACTCTGTTACCCAAGAGTTTGTGCTTCAATTCTCAGCATGTCCTGTATTCATGGGAAAAAGTTATTCAAAACAGGAAAGTATTCTTCCTCACTTAATTATGGTGACAGTGAAGTACATTTGTTTAGTTTCCTTCTGAAAGTTATTCTACATACTTTAATATCAATGTTCTAAATATTGCCATTTCTTTCAGTCTTTCATAAGGTGTTAGTAAAACATGCATTCCTAAATCACAAGTCATGCATATCAGCTGATACCTAAATCTTGATAAATTAGTTTTCAGCTCAAGCCATACAAGAAACTCTATGTACCAGTTCCCACCAACACAGAAATAAGCTGTGTGGTTATTAGAGGACAAAAAGTCCTCTGCCTCTTAGGCAATTCTCTTCATCATAATGGTGAGCTCTCCAGTCTGTTGCCTTCTGGGAAAATTGTTATTTCTCATGCAATATATGTTTCTTGCAGTACTTACAGTGCCACCTGACTAAAAATTAAATATTGCCTCAATGAACCTACAGAACTTTGTAGTTTTGTTATGTTGATCTTTGTTTCAGTGTGGTGATGCATTTCCCATAGAAAATTAAGGCCTTTATTGGGTCTTAGCGGCCTTGGATACACATAGTTTCTGGAAAGTCAAGGTAATGAGAAGTGAGCAGCCTTCAAAACCTACACACACAATACCAATCAGCATCAGGTAGGCCCCAGTGGTTTGCACTGGACTTGTATTTTTGTGCTGAAATATCCCTGAAATATTTGCAAGACCTATTGTCCTGAGAAGCTCTTACCAGGAAGAGTCATTGTAAGAGGCTGTTGTCAAAGTGTGAAGTCTTTCCTCAGCTCAACTTAGCTGAAATATGTCTGAAACATCTGTGCATTGCCTGGTCCTTACCCCAGCTCTTCCTGGTCCTTACCCCAACTGACCTCTGACATTCTCCAGACTCCCAGATGGTTTCTCTTACTCTTCCTTAAGCCACCATATCAACTTCTTAGTGCTCATTCCTTTTCCTGTACCTTTACACTGCAGACCTTTTCACATAGCCCTTCCCTGCCAGCCCCTTCCTTCCTTTCGTTATCTATAGCACTTCAGAATGCCTTCAGGTTCTGGCACCTGTGAGGATAATTTGGCAGGAAACAGAATTCTCATTTCACTTCAAGCTCATTCCTCCAAAAGACTTAATAAGGAAGTACATCAAAGTTCAAAATTAGTTAAATGTTGATTTTTGATTAACAGAGTCACAATGGTGAGATACTGCATGAACAGAGCTGTGAAAGTAAAATTGAACCTTAAATTGTAGGATATTAATAATTTCCAAAATATTTAGACAGAGTTCTTTCAGTCCTTTTGAGAGCTGACAACTGATGACTGAAAAAAAGTACATCTTTTTACTGGAATGTGGGACACAGAGACTCTTTACCTCTAAATGTAAGATAATTATATCTCACCTAAAATACAATTATATCGTATAACAAGCTTGCTTAAAACAAAATCGCCATTTCATGAAACAGAAGACAGGAACCCATGCCCATGGTTTTCCTATGATTTCAGTGTGTTGCACTTATGCTGATAATCTGAGACCTGGAAGTTATCTGCTCAAATGTTTTGAAGAAGGTACACACAGTCTACACACACATTACAGAAGATCAAGTCCAGTTGTCAGATTTCAAGAAGGATATATACTACTCACAATTAATAACTAAGCTAGTTTTGTCCTAAACATTTAAAAATGTGGTTCCAATGATTGCACAAATCTTTCAAGAAAAAGGTCAAGTCTTGGACTTCTAGGATCACTAAAAATTTATATTTAAGTTTATATTATGGAGCACAAATGTATATTCAGTCGGGGATTCTGATAAATAATTAGCAGCAGTTCTTAAATTTTATACTACATTTATATGTTTGAATCTAGAATCTCTTCTTAACAGCATTACAGAATCTACATTCTTAATTACTGTTCAAAATACAATCAACTAATCACTAGATGTCAAATATCTCTTCTGACAGTTTACAGTTCAAACTCTGCTTGATATCAGAGACATACTCATTAGCTTCGGCTTTAAATCTTGTGAAGATCCCCAAAAGAGTCTGATTCAGTCCTCAATGCAGGTAGCAAAAATGCCACAAACACAAGAACGGCAGAAGCAACAGCTGGCCTTGGGTTAAAAGACTGCTTAACTAGAAGGGATGCCATCTTGCATCAAAATGTTTGAGGCATAGCAATGTGATTTATTTAGAAAAAATCCAACTGAAAAAAATAGGAAAGTCAGTCCTATGATACAGCAGATTACCATCTGAACTCTTGCCAATTTCCAAAATTATTCAGTAGTTGACCATTCATCCAAACCTTTATTGTTTATGAAAGCACAAACCTTTTATTACAAATTATTATTTATTGCATTTCCTTAAATTTCAGAAAAATGTGAAAATCCTTCTAGCCATTCTAATTAATGGGTGATGTGCAGGACTTGTGATATAAGTATGCTTTCCTACAAAACCTCAAAGTGTGCTGTGAATATGAAGCATATGCAGTTATTTAGAATGATAAAACTCCTCCCTACACCCGAAAATGCACCAGAAAGCTCTGGAGTCACTTCTGTAGCTGATGAGCTATGGGGAAAACCTCTCCTGACACTGCACCTCAGTGTTTGTCAGTGTTGCTCTAAACAGGCCGTCTGCCCCTCAGGGGACTCAGGAGCCATGGTCTTGCAGTTCTCACACATACACACCGTTAGTTCTCTAATAAATCTACAGCAATTATAACAATAGGTTCTCAGTGCTTCAGAATTCATTGTGCCAGTATTTCATCCCAAAATCTCTCTTTTTGGGGGCTGCACTGCTTCTCTGCTTATGCCTGGATCTTTGATTTGCTGGAGTTTTCTCTCCATAATCTTGGGAAACTACAGGGACTATTTTTACCAAATACCTCACACACAGTTTCCAACTTCTGTCTTGCTTTGAAAATTTGTAAATCTCTTCTTTCTCCAAAAGGAAAAAAAAAAAAAAAAAAAGTAGTGCAAGCAAAAGCTGTTAATTTTCCACAGTCAGATCAAACACTGTGTCTGAAATTTCAATTATATATATTTTGTTATATATTATATAAAAGCAAAGAAAAAAATGCAGTCAACTAGGCTTCTGGAAAGAACATTTTATTTTGGTTGATGCAATCAGATGTCTTTTAAAGTTAGGCTGTGATTATAGGTTATGCATGGACAAGTACAGAAAGAATCCCAGCTGCCCAAAGCAGCGCAGGCTACTCAGACTGTGGATCTATGTGCATGTAAATAGTCAGGTCTAACCATTGGCTTTATTCCTGCTTCTTTCCTAGATGCATAGCGAAAAAACAAGGAAAAAGAGCTACCTTTTTCTAAAGGTTTACAGTTGAAAAAAACATAAGAACTTCAAGAAGAAAAAGTGGAAAATATTCTTTTTTGGACATTACTCCTGCAATTGAAGCATACCTTCAGTGCACTTACCAAGAGGTGTGCAAGTATGCATACAATGTGGAAAATGATACCCTGAAAAAGAAAAACAAAATACTGAGAGAACAGGAAAATTCCCTTCCCCATCTTTTCTGTAGCTTCTCCTCAATAAGTCATGTTTCTTCAAAGTGAAAAAGGAGCTTATGTCACCTTTTTCACAGGAGGAATATTTCCAGTTCTTAAGATAAATTAGAGAGAAGATACAGAAACACAGACATTTTAAAGATTGCAAAGACAGACTTTTCAAAAGGGATGTTAAAATTGTGTCAGAATCAATTCTGTTGTATAATTTTTACAGACCTCATGGAAATTAGTGTTTTCCTGAAGATTTTGTGACAGTCATCAGCAAGTTATACTATTAAAGGCCAAATCATTGCAACAGATAAATAGATTAGCAGCTATCAACAGCAACTGTTACAAGGGTTAGTTAAATTCAGTGCTCATTTAGGCATTTATCAACACGATGTTGCGTTTCTGTAAATCCTTGTAAATTTTTGTTCTGAAATTGTGCTTACATAGTGTACTTCATGATAGGTGCCTGGATCTGAGATCTTGTAATTCATTTGTGGGACACATTTGTGTTAGAGGTACAAATTCAATAGTGTAGAAAAGATTGAATTGCTTCACCTTTACTAGGCGGAAAAAAAAGCCCTGAGAAGCTGGGCTCTTTCAAATAAAGTTTAGCAGCTCCTCTCACTACTGTCCTACAAGTCAGCAATCATTGTTGCCATTATGATGGTAGCCATATGTCCCTTGCTTTAAACCAGCACTTAAGGAAAGCTTCAAGAATCTTTATTGAAGAAGCTGTCTCTTTAGACAGATGAATATTTTTTTCCTAAATGACATGATAAGACTGACAAAAACCTCACCATAAGAAGTTGTGGAGCTTTTAAATAGCAGATGGTCCAACCTGATTTGCTATTGACTAAGTGCACCCATGAATCCTAAAGTACATATAAAAGCACATGGCCCTTTGGTTAAAGTACAAATATAACCCATGAACTTATCTCACTGCTCAAGCAGCATTTAATGTCTACTAAACAACAGATGTTGAAACATATGGAGACATGGCTAAAGGCCATAAAAATATAAATAATCCTCAAAGTTTTCTGTTATTCTTTAACTATATTGGTTCCATCTGACACCTCAAAATGCCTGCTTGGGCATCATAGGGAAACTTGACTCCCTATTATGTGTCAGCTGTGTGAAGAGATCACAGTACAAGTTGTCAACACCAGGAAGAAGTAAAGCAAGGACTTAGGAAAGAAAAGAGAATGGGAATCATTTACTTAGGAAGAAAAGACATGGCTTGGGTTTTGAGAGCAATGAATAAGAAACAGACTGAACGGAAAAAATTATGCAAAAAGGGTCGGTGAGAACATAGATTTAAAGACCAGGCACTGTCCTTTGAGCACCATACTTGCAAGGAGAAATCTAGAGCAAAGCATGTGTTCTGTTTGTCCCTGCTTCCAACTCATTTTGTTTATTTGCTGCTGTTGCTGGGGAGTGGAAAAGGGAACAAGGGTTTGTTGCCGCAAGCATTTCAGTTGAACTTGATTCAATTTCACCTTTTTTTTGGCTTAGGTTCTTCTCTTTCTAGATGTCTTTTCTCTTTCCCCAACCAGCAGGAGAATGCTTGTTTTTCAGGTATCACACTTCTCCTCATTCCCTTTTGCTGGCTGTGCTCTATTCCTTATGAAGACAGAAAAGATGATTTAGCCCAGGCCTGCACATGTGAGTGCCTACCCTGTAAGTGCTGCACCATGACAGTTAGTGGTTGCCTTCAGGGTACTGGGTTCCTCAAAATATTTGGCTGCTTTTAGACTCCCTGAAGGGAGACTAAGATGTGAGGTAGGATCACACCACTATCTGCATATGTGAAATTACTTCATTTGCATTAAATAGCGGGAGCTGAGACAAGCCCGGGAAGGTCTGGGCACCATCTGACTGCCTCTTTTGATGTTTCAGCTTTGCCCGTACAAGTTCTTGCTGATTAATGTTTCTCATAGCACATGTATTTGGTATGGGCCACAGACAGAAAAATTAAAACCTAACTTTTTTCTTTCACTGAATTTTGGTGCCATATGCTGCCCTGGTCCACAGAGTGAACTTATTCAGAGCAGTAACAGCTAAAAACAAGACTGGTTTCAGACTGGTGAACAGCACTTATGAGAAAACACTAAAATTACACCACCAAAAAAATTACCCATGTTCAACTTAAAGAAATAGGCCCTCATTATAAAATAAAGTGAAGAACAACTTACAATTCAGGAAAGTTTTACAGAAATTTATGAATGCTTTTCTCCCCTTTTCTGCCCCACACAGAAAGGTGAGCAAATAATGCCCAGCACATGGGTCACCTTTCCATCTGTCTGTGTATCTAAAGTATATTCAGAGCCTTGGTCCATTAAAATAAACAGCATGGCTACGCAGAACAGAAGAGCAAAATAACGTTGCCCCGTGGATGGATTTTTTTGGAGGAATTTTCTGGCTAGGATTTGTTCTCAGAAGAGTTTTTTTAGGAGGGGTAATCTAGCAACATTTATTTTTACTGAGCTCCACATTCTTCTGCTCTGAGTACTATGAACATCCACATACATTTTTCATTCATGGAAACTGTGTCAAACTGCTTCCTGCTTCTCATCATCCTACTGCTCCCTGTGTCTTCATTACCACTAGTATTAAATCTGTGTGTATTCATTAACTAAGAACCAGAAAAATCACAGATGCACAGGGAGTAGAAGTTTCTCACAGAGATCTAATGGTTGAAATGTAAATCTGTCTACTGCTGAGATGTAAACTCAAACCCAATTGCAGCCAGTTCCCTAGAAGGCATTTGGAGTCTAAGTCACTGCTGCTAATCTTATTTTTCCTTCTCTTTACTGGGCTGGCAGGGTCAGCACGTGTGCCAAGCACTGAAAGGAATAACCGAGGTTTTCAGTTTGTCTTCATGTTCAAAGTTTTGTACGAGCATAGATTCATGAGGAAAGACCAGAGATCTGTATATCTCAAAATCGGCTATGGGGCTCAATATTCATAAAGATTCAATGTTTATAGTATGAGAATAAAAGAAGATAACTGAATTAGAGGCTATGGTATAAACAACAGGAGGTATTACTTAGTTCGAGTTATTTAATCATTATAGAATATATTAAATGTTGAAGGCAAGCTGGAGAAAGTCCAGTCAAAACAGTAGAAGTGATAAAAAAAGAAGAAAGATATCCTGCAAGGAAATGTTGAGGGGAAAAAAACATTTATTTTGTGTAGAAGACAAGGTGATATGATAACAGTTTCTGGTACATAAAGCTTTGTGGTTGAGAATCTGGTGACCTACTGCTCTCTTATAACCATAGAGGAAGGCAAGAAGTGAGCCTAAATAGTTACAGTAGAGATTTATAATAGATGTTATGTTTCTTTTTGGTGTCAGGAAAATGGAATGAGCTAACTAGTTCAGCAGAGAAACCTGGGGATATCTGTAGCATAATTCATGCAATATAGGTTTGGATAACTTCTTTAGAATGAGGCAAATCACGCCCCTGGAAGTACCCATTTCTCCCTGTGGACTCTGAGGCAAGTCTGTGGTGACTAACTCTGATGTAGTCATCCTCATTCCATCAGATGAATCTCCACACCAGATGTCCAGCTTGGCTTGATAGTCCCAGAGCACAGGGGCTGTCTTGGCACTGTGACAAAAAATAAGGATGTTATTTTTTTCCTGAAGTTTTGTCAGGACACCAGATTTTCCCTGTCTCTTCCTGTCAAGCTGCAACCCTGAGAACAAATTCATTCCCAGCACCGTAGCAAGAGAGATGTCAGGACCTCTCCCGTCCTTGTTCTTGACCCCGCCACACAGGCCAGCACAGGATGGGGGTGTCTCCACCTACCTTACGCCCTTTTAAAAAAAAAGAAACAGCACTGGGTATTTTTCAGAGGTGAGCAGAGAAGCATTACTTGGTATAATTCATCCTTCTTCCGTCCTGGGACTACATTTAAACTCATCAGCTGAGATCCCTCTTTTTCTGCTGTCATGGTTAGTAAGGTGAATCTAATGGAAAAGACAACAGAATACAGTGAGTTTCAAAATCATGAAAAGGTTACCAGTAGTAAGATCAATCTGGTCAGACTGCAGTAGAAAATGATCTCATGGATCGAGGAGAAACATCAGTAAAATGGATTGAGATCAACATGGAATAAAAAATTGCAAGTAGTAATCTCAGGAGGGCCTTGAGAGCCTGGACCAGAAATAATCTAGCAGAGCTTTCTGAAGGTTAGCATCAACAAGTTTTAGATTGCACTGACATAAAGTATCTTTTTCTCACAGTTCAGTAAAAGAAAAAATACCCGCTTTGAAACAATAGTTTTCAGCTGAGTAAAATTCCGGTTCATAAGAGGGTGTTACTGTCCGTCTGGTAGTTAACCTGACAAATTCTCATTGTCTGACTTGCTGTAATGTTACAGAATACTCTGACTCACCTGCAGATATAGTCCCACAGGTACAAACTTTTTATTTAAAGCAGTTTTCCTCAGCATTTAAAAAGCTGTTTTCCAAGACACACCTTTATTTTTTTCAGTTTTTCAGAGCTCCAGGTAAAAACTGAACTGCCTTTGTTCTACAACCTTCTGGAATATGGCCAAGCACTTGAAGACTAAATCATTGTAAGTCAAGGTGGGCTCTGATCATCATCCTGGGTTTCCGCTCTTCCTTCTCTCTCATTTGCTGCCCGTTCTCCAGAGACTGTGGCTTATACGGCAACACGTAGGTGCAGCTGTTTCCCAAACTAATTTTGACAAATGGTCCTTGGCAGCACAGGTGCTCTAGAGCCATGAGTGTTTGCAGGGGCACAAGAGATGGCAGCTTTTTGATGCCTCTCAGTCAAAGCCGGGACACCACCATTAATTCAGCATAACAAAATGCACATTTATGAACTGAGCATGGAGGAAATGGATCTGAGCAGAAACATGAGGAGTATGACAGTGTCCTTTTCCTCCTTATGGCAGAGCACTTGCTACACCTATGTGCTGCCAAGAGCTTCCTACTGATCTTCCCACTCCCTGTGGGGAAAGCTGCCCTCAGAGTCATGGCACTTCTGCTTGGGATGAGGTACACTACAGACAGTGATGCTGGTTGATGGGGCTTTTTCTCCAAGGCAGAGCCCAGTGCAACTGGCTCAAGGAGTGGCAACGGTCCTTTCTGGAAACTGTGGATTTGAGTGTAGGGTGTATTTGTGACCATTTACACTGGCACCAACAGCTTCCACTCAGTGATGAACATTTAATTCTTCCCCATTCCTAATTGTGTGGGGTGCTGGGCAGCTCTGGAAGAGCTCCTCAAAATCCTGCCGTCTTCAGCAGGAGCTAGTGAGATAATTTCTTCAGTACTAAACTGTTGAAGTAACAAGACGTAATATTATTTTTAATTGTTTTTCCAGAACCAGTCCTTTGTTCTCCTCATGAGGGTTTCAGGACTGGTGACTCTAAAGAGCAATGCTCCCTTGTTATTCAGATATCTCAGTGGAAAGATTCACATGTCCCAAGATGAGTACGAGCTTAAGTGGTTTGATGGATGAAAGCCAGTTTGCTCAACAGCATCCTTGTTGGATAAGGTGCCCACAAAATAGACGGAGAAGGCAGACTAAAAATCCATCCATCACGCACAGAACATTTTACCTATCCAGTATCCTGCTCAGACGCATTAAGTATATGTTTTAATTTCTCAGATGCAGAGTCATTCTGCTCTTAGTAATTTCAAGCTCACAGAGGAAGATATGCTTTCAGGGAAACTCTTAGTGAGCATAACATACCTATTGGTACTCATAAAGGTATACATCAGGAAGAGATAGAGAAGTATTAAGCACATTGGGCCTGAGTCAGAACTCACAGAAGAGTTATAAAGAGGCATAAAGCTTTGGTCCTGACTCACATAAATGAATGCTGGATGGGAACTGCTGTGTTTGTATTTGGAGTACAAAGACTTCAATAAGGAGACAGCTAATGCAGTCATGGCAACAAAAGAAAAGGCCACAAAGGAATCAGTAGCAGCACTTTGTACTAAGATGGATGCACTCCTACTCATTGCTGAAGTCCTGGGTTAAACTGCGTTTGTTTTCCTTTGTGTTGACCTTGGATTTTTAATTCGTTTTCTGCAACCTTTCTCAGATGTCCTAATTACTGTTGTGTTCACATATGGGTTTTTTCCACAAAGAAGCGTTTATTATAAGGATTTTCATAGCATTTCCATACAACAGGAAAAGCATAGGCCTGATTGAAAAATTATTTCATTGGGATTCTGTTTCCATACTCTGATGCTTATTTCAATAGTCACTTGAGTGAATTCATTAAAAAGTCAATCTTTCAAAATGTGATGCTTTTACCAAGTCTGATATCCAGAGAGTTTTTTGAGATATTTCACAAATGTTAATGAATCAAGAGTCATGTAAGTTACAGTTAGATAAATACAACTGGTGCTTTTGGAACAGGCTTTTGCAACAGGAGAAATGCAAGAAGAAATGTGTGCAATACAGAAACAAAGCAGTTCAGGATTAAATTGAATAACACCAGTTGAATAACACCAAAGTGAACCAAGGTGAATTTCTTTCATTTCAAGAAAGACAACTGAACTGAAACCCTGGGAAACTGCATCTCATTCTTTAACCACCAAATAAAATTCTCCACATTATCTTTGACTGGGATATTTTTGTTAAAGCTAGTCTATAGAAACCATAGACTTCACATGGAAATGGGAAATGCTAGTGACTGAAAATGTGTCAAACTAAAGGCAAAAACCTGAAAAAGTAGTAGCAAGCATTTAAAACCTAGGGGAAAAAAATAACAAGAAGAAAATAATTAAATTTTTAATTTCAGCTTAATGGTGGGCAATGAAAACATTAAGTGGACAGGGGACTAGTCAAGATGTACCCTTTCCCACACACATGACAGTGGACCCAAGAAAAAGGCAGAGCAGGGAGATAAGAGGAATAATTTTATGAGGCACTTGGTGTAAGAGTGTGCAGAAACAGCAGCATATTATTCCCTTGTCCTATTTCTTATATATCACTTTGAGCTGGAGGAGGTGCTGGGATGGGTAAGTGACAGAAAAAGCAAAAATGCAGAAAACAGAGTGCTTTCATGGATGGATAGGAATGTTTAAGGGTTTCCCCCTTTCCTTCAGAGGGATATTAAATTTATAGTTTATTAGTATTTTCTTTCTTTTATAAATGAAGCTATCAGTCCTGAATCCATGAAAACTGGATCCCAGACTTTTGCAGCATCTATGTTTTAAAAACTGCAATAAAAGGGACTGTGTAGCTGTAACAGTTTACAGCCTCCTTACAGCAGGTGATCATCCCTGATAGCAGCTGAGGAATTAATCTTCTTTAGACAATCCAACCTCCAGCAATTCCAGATTTCTAGGAATCTTTTCCAAAATTTCCTAGGACTGCCAAATACAAACTATGAACTGGCATCAGATCACCACCCCTTTAAGCTAGCCCCAGATCCTGTGGGGCTGTTTTTCTCTTATGGATATCAAATTTGAGGGAAGCTATGGCTTTGGAACAGCTATGCACATAGGGATTTTTGTCCCAACTTTCCAAAAATAGAACAGAAAACCATTGTCCTTACTGCTTCTGGAGCAATATGAACAGTGATGGCAGATGGTATAAATCAAATATCAACCTTCACTGTGTGAATATTTCACAGCCCACTAAGTAGGGCCTTATCAAGAAATTAATTCTGCTATACATCTCCCTTTCAGCCTTGCAGCAACAGTGACGCTCATGGGAGACATAATATATAGAGACTACAAACTTCACTGTCTGCACACTGAGGTGCTGACTTATACACACTGTAAAAACAGTCACTGCTCTTTTATGGAATGATAAGATTCGGAACCCCGAGTTCAACAGAGAATAGCCTCATAAAGCTAAATGATGAAAGGAGCACAGAGAAAACCTTAGTTTTCTCATTAACAGCCAGAGGTTTTTTTATCAGATATAAGAAGACAAAAATCCTTGCAAAGGCAGCTGTCACCAGTTACAGCTACTCAGGACATGAGGTGGCTCTGGCCATGCAATGCCCACTGTGGGAAGCAAATACCCCTTCCAGCTACACCTGCATCTGATGGGCTGCAAGCCTCAGTCCATGGTTAGTCTTTGCAAAGACAGTAGCTACAAAGCAGCCATTTGGACCAGTCGCTTATTTTGTACTACGTCAAGGTTTTAAAGCATGGGACAGGAAACAAAGAGATGCAGGAGGTGATGGGAGAGAAGAGTATCGGACTGAAGTACACCAGGTGATAAGGGTGTGGTGTCAATTCTGTTTGGAGGGAAACTGTAGAACACAAACATACAGACTGAAGAATATCATCCACATCTACCCATAAAAGAGCCCAAAGAATACCTTTCTGCAGAAGACCAGAACAAAACTTGTCAACAGCTGAAGTCATTATGTATTTATTGATCGGAAGGCAGGGTATTTTCAGCCACTGATCTGCATCAAAACATCGTGTCTGCAGCTCCAGCTGCCTCCAAATTGACTGGATCAGGAGAAGCAAAGAACTGCATCCCCACTATTTAGAGTAAAAGAGTAACACAAAGGAAAAGAAACATAGCAGAAGTGGAATTAACTTTTTTCATGGATTAAGGAAGAATGATAGAAATGCTTCTATCTGCTTAGCAGAGGTGCCAGTTACAAGTGTGCCTGTCCCTCAGAAGGAGTTAGAGGCCTTTGAGTAGATAAATAATATCTTTGAAAAAAAGGAGAACAGGATGTTAGTAAAATGGAGAATGTGCCCAAATTGTGTTTGAAGCAAAATTCTCTAGTAAGGTTAAATTTAATGAGATATTGGGAGTCATCCTCACCCATTAGCCACAAAGACAGTGATGAATAGTAAACTAATTATACAGGGCATTTTACACATCTCAAAATAATGCTCCCACTCCATGTATTTTCCAGTCTGTGGATGCTTGTGTCTCCAATGCTACTCAATTGTTGGATAAAATATTGAAGAATGCCCTTTCTCTTTTAATTTTGAAGTCTGTTTATGTTTACCACTCAAACAAGTAATTTTCCACAGAATTTACTTGTGGGTTTATAGAAATTTTCTGAGCAGTAGCTGGTAGAAAAAATTACAATCAGTAGTTTAGATGAAGTACTTCTCTGCAATGTTTGCTTCTTCAAATGTCATTGATGACTCCAACGGTTTACATCACTGTTTTTTGCATCTGAACTTTCAAGTCTTGTGTAAAACTGACTTGTCCCATTTTATATTGGAAGTTCATCTCATATAGCTTTGTCAGTGTTAGAAACATGAGCTTTCCTCATGTTCAGCAAGTAAATGAAAGTAAACTCAGCTTCATCACAGAGTACTTCTGCTTCAGATCACTGTGCATACAAACCAGAGGAAAAGGATGAAGCCCAGAGAATATGCTTGTGAAGACTGTCTCTGCCTCTTTGACTGAGAAAATAAATTTATTTATCCTTCAGAGGTTTTCACATGCTGGCAATACTCTGGGATGCAAAAATGTTCTTACATATTCATGTTACAACAAAGATCAGAATGAGTGGGTTTTAATCTCTGTCAGACTGGGAGACTTTGACTGCTTCACATGACCAGTGTCTCAGTTTGAGACTGCATGAAAGAACTACAACCTAAATTAGCCTAGCCAAGAAATCAGCTAGGAATCTGCAGTTTGTATAAAATACAAAACTCTATTATTTTTTTTTTAAATGGGATTCATCAATCTATTGTGGGTTAGCTCTCTGGACCCTTTCACCTTATAAGAGCAACAAAATAGTCACAGATTTGTCTTGATGTTTATCTGAAAAACAGAAAATGCATTCTGGACACTTTGGGAATCCCCAAATGTGTATAACAATTTGGATCTGATATTTTTTGCAGATTTAATACAATAGAGGCCCTTTAACTGTGATGTGAAAATATTGATTTACATTATGGATTGCAGCTGTTTTAGAAACCATACTCCCTGAGGCCAATTAGACCGACTGACCCAACATCAGCAATAAACCAGACCTTTATTGTCTGGTAAAATCTCACCCAGTTTTCTTTTTTCTTGTTCCTCTGTCTGCTTTTAAAAAGTGGTCTTATACTGAGCACTACATCTCTCTGGGTTTTCCGGAGCAATCTGCTAATAGGATGAGGTTTCCTGCAAGGAGACAATCCTTGTTTCAAGAGCAATCATTTTCTTAAACCCTGCAAAAATTTCTTAGGCCACAGTAATTTGTCAGAGAGAAGACAGCTAGCAGAAGTTTTTGCTAAAATTCCACTAAATGTTCATCATCAAACAGCTGCAATGTGTCAGGAACACAGAGAGACAAAGTCTGTGATATGTTAGGTACAGCTCCTCATCCTAGAGAATGTCCAAGGTGTCAGCCTCGGGGAAAAACCTGGGACAGCCATACTCTTCTCTTCCTCATACAGGATTTATCAGGAAAGTCTGAGAAATAACATTCTGTAGCCTAGTGGCCAGGATGCTTTCCCTGAATAAAGAGTTCCTGGCTGCTTGTGAATGAACACAATAACTGATTATAAAATTATTTGGTTTTAAACACACTCAGGTCTTCCGCCTCTCATACAGAAAAGAAGCATTGCTTGCTGGGGCTGAATATATGCAGGTGCTCCAGGAGTTCCCAGAAGCATAAGCTCTTGTCTTAGGGGAGAGAAGTGAAGAGATAGGTGTGTCAAAGAAAAATTTCTAATGCTCTTGGCCACCCCTCTTCCACTATTGTAATTCTGCTCATCATATGTGGCACAGCTGACAGGCTTTGTGACTAAGGCTGATTTAATCTTGCAGCTACTTGGTATAGTTGGCAGCAACCATATTACAAGGAGATGCCATCAGAAGTATGTGAGCCACTAGCAGCAGTGCCCATGTGGGTGTTTTACAGACATCTGAAAGCAAATAGGGGAAAAAGCCAACCAAGCCAACCAACAATAATTTCTGTTTACACTCCTCTTCTCTCTTCACATGAACAGTAGACAACAGAATTTTCCTCAGCTGTTTAGCAGCGGTTTTCCACTTGGAGAGCCATGCGTAGGACTGTCCTCAGGTGTCAGGGAACCTACAATAGCCATAGCAGAGAGTCCAGTGTTTAATTGCTCTGTTTCTGACACAGAGTATATTGCAATATTCCCACCTCCCTTCTGCCTTGAGACAAGGCAGGGGCACATTTAGCCCCTGCCGCATGGTGGCAAGAAGGCATGACAAAAGCTGCCTTCTATTAAGTCAAGCCCAGTAAAAGCCAGATTCAAGTACCTAGCAGAGGCATGAATTTATACCTTGGAGTATGTTTTGTGGAGCTCTGATCTACTGCATCAGCTTTTACCTAGAAGCAGTATTTTATTTAGCTGACAGGAATCCAGACTTTTTATTTTGTTTACTACTATTACTACAAGGCTAAGTGTTTATTGCTAATCAATAATTTTTATTTGCCAGGTTGGCTCCTGAGCAGGGAAACAAGCACCTCAAAACCTCTAAACTACAGCATCAGAACAAAGCAGGCGCTCAGCATATGGGAATCTAACGCAAGACTCCTTCATGGAGTATTGGTGTTGTAGTAAAACTCTTTGATCCCTTACTTCCACAGCACATGAGCTGCAATGGAACAAGCAGGCAGCAGATGTACTTACTAATTACTACTAATTGCTGCTGTCTAGACACCATGTGAACACTAAACTACCAGACTTGTTTACAAACCAGCAAGTACCTGCACACTCTTCTCATGTTATTCTGGATCACTGCGTGCTAAGTCCACCAGTGCTGAGCTTGCATACATCAATGCCAATAAGAACAACAGTGTATCATTTTTGCAGCAGACTGGACAATTGCATAAAGTGAAGAGAACTGGAGAATCGAGTCCTCTGTTGCTAGCAACATTCATTTTCCTTCATCAAATCCTTACTGTGTTTTTATTAGTGTGTACCATAGGACGGAGCAATTTTCTGCACTAAATTCGCAGTCAAAGATCCATGAATGAAAAATTCTCACAAAGGCTTCCTTGAGCAAGCAAAAACCTCACATGAATTTTGTGGCACAAAACATTTTATTCAACATCTTTAAAAAGCAGATCATTCAGTTTAGTTTGGTTTCATTTAAACTGATATCAGCTTAAATAGTAGATGTCAGTACCTCCCAGCATCACCATCCTCTTGCAAAAACACCTCCCTGTGATTGCTTTCACAAAAGATATAATGTAGTACAGACTTCCACAAAATTGACATTTTTCTGCTGTGCCTTTCTCAAAATAGTTTGCAATTGTTTTAAATTCATGAGATTGTATTCATTCCACCTTTTCTCATCCTTCTTGCAGAGACCAATACACAGGCTCAAGCATTAAGAATCAGCAATATCAAACACTTTATGTAGGGTGTCAATCATCTTATCTCTGCCATGTGTTGGTGCATCTACCACTGTTCTGCCTCATGATGTTTGCTCCCTTCTTACCTGTCATGAAAACTGAACATAATATTTCATGCCTCGGATGGACAACATTTTAAAATATATATTAATAGTACCTGCACAGGAATTTTCTACTAGCACCACACCAGTCTTGCACAAGAAAACCTCCCAAATGAGACTGCACAACAGAGAAAGTTAAAGTGAGTAGTAGAAATAACAAATTAAATAGAATAGCATGGAGGTATGTGGACATGAAGGATGTAGAAAAGAGTTTTAGAAGCAGAAAAAAATTATCCAGAGGAGCCAAGTTAATGCATTGTTCTTTACATGAAAGTAGAGACTTTTCACAAAATTTTACTTACCTAAATGAGAGAAGAATTATCATCAAGAAATGGTACCAGAATTTAATTCCAGAATTTAAACTGGAATTATTAAAACCAAGGTCTTTCTTAAAGTGTTAGACTGTGGAGGCTAACAGGGAGATAGTAAGGTCTGGAAAAAGGTAAGTAATGTTACTGTTTGAACGTGGTTATGAACTGATTTGCCTGACCCGAGGCTGGAATTATCCAAGTCAGCAATGACTGAGGCAAACCATTGCCAGCAGCCAGCCAGACATGCACGGATAAACCCTGCCTTGGGAAATGGTGCAAGTTGAACAGTAAGGTTGCAGGTAGCTGCTTTTCAAATTTCCCAGGAGAACCAGGAGAAGCAGCAAACTGGTGTAACCAGTGACAGTCTCCTCTGTCGGTACCCCTCAGCCAAAATATCCTCATTGCATAGCATGTCTGTGTTGGTTAGACTTGCCTTGTCACTGCATATCTGGCAGCCCCCTGGGCTCTGGCCACGGCTGGAGGCAGGATCTGCACCCCAGATTGGCACACGGCATCGGCATCCAAACATGCAGAGAGGGAGAGGAGGTGTCCAAGGTGTCACTTACCTACACATGCTTTTTTTCCCTACTGTCATACATTCAAGAACTCTTGGATTTTTTCCTTCTTAACTGCAATACACTAACTGTGAAACATCAGTGTTACTTTTCTTGACTTTCCTGATTAGCTCAGCACTTGGAGGTTTGGAACTTATTTGAATTAAAAAGAATAATTGGTGAAAGGACACAGGATTTTTTGGGCACTAAAAAATCTCTCTATTTACATGAATAAACAAAGTCATGTTTTCCAGGACACACAGGGGACCCAACATCCAGGAACAGCTTTCCAGTGGATGGCTTTCTGCCTCCTTCAGAGAAATCTGATCTGAAAGTCCTTTGTTATTTAGTGCCAAGATGGTGTTTTCCAGAAGCCTTGAAAAATGTTCCTTGTCTTTGAAACTTTTTACATTTTTCACTCCTTCTCTCTTCTTCAAAGTCCCTTGTCCAATCCTTTCTGCCCACACCATCTGAATTTGTGAACAGCTTTTTATTCACCTTTTGTTTTGGTTGAAATTACATATTTTATTCTTTCTTATAGCTTCCTGAAATACAGTACACAAAAAGAAACTTAGCACTTCCTAATATATTCAACCTACTCAGTTATTCTCAAGACCCTTCTACTTCAGACCAAAGTGCAACTTCTGTTGTATTTTGAAGCCTTAGCCCACATTTCCTTAAAAACAACCAAAGAAGGAAAAAAAAATAAAAGAAGAACGTGGGTTGATGTTCAAGTTCACACAGTCCCTCTGTCCACAGCTGGCCTCTCTCCAGCTCTCACAAGTCCCAAGACACATCTTACTCTTATTCTTGATGTTTCCACTGATGCCAGGTGGCTGTTCTTCTGTGTGTCTGCCTGGGACCAACTGGACTTTGTAATACACAATTATGTGCCTCCAAAGCAAAAACTTTCCTCAGCAGGAATTGTAAGAAACATAAGAGAAAAAAAACCCCCAAGTCACAGTCCATATTCAGGGTCTGAAATTAAGAGTAATTCTTTATGAAGGACAGAAAAATGACATTGAATGCTGAGGGCCTTGTAGAAGGTAAATGAAACGTACCTTGTTATGCCTGTGTTAGACTGAATCAGTCAATAACCTGTTCGGAGCAGAAAATACTGGGTGCTGAAGACACTGGGGCTCTGCAACCAACTGTCTTGTTGAACCTACCCAGGGGCTGCTGCTGTAGGCATGAGCGAACCCACTCTCTTCTCACTCAGCCTAGATCCAAAGGGGTAACAGCTGTTTATATCTCTTCTTGATCTCTTGATCTTAATACACACTAGAGGTCTTCAGAGGTCTCTGCCTCTCTCCATTGTTTGTCTTGTGAATTTACACCTTTATTTCAGGAACCCCACCAAAGTATCACCGAAGCACATGTCTATCTGCTAAGGTACTCAATCATTAAGAGAAATTTTTGTTTCATAATTAGCTAGAGTTGAACCTAGCCTTTCAATAGTTTATTGACGCATCTATATTGTAGCTTCACTCCCTCTGAAAAAATGCAGTTTGCAAACCTAAGCCATTTTCTTCTCCCAGAAAACCAAATAGACATTTTGCCCTGCTGTGGCTCCTATACATGAGTCTGGTGTCACCCAAAGATCATGGAGCTATCTCTGCTTTTATCATTGTTACACACATTGTTACAGGCCATGCCCACTGCATGTGTTCACAGCCAGTATGAGCAGCAGCCAAGGTAGGCTGCTATGTGGAAGGCGGGACAAAGCATGCAGCTTTATTTTTGCCTCACTTCCTCTTAGAACATCAGGCATTTCAATGGAAAGCCCCATCCTCAGCACAGTGTGAGACAAGGTGGTGTGCTCCTCCCACCCAGGTGCTCATCCCTCTGCTCTTGAGACTGTGGGCAGCATCTGCTCTTATGATGGACCTGACTCCTGGGATCAGCAGATGCTAGTGTTTATAAAGGAACTTTTTTTGTTTTCCAGAAACAAGCTTCCAGAAGACTATAGCTAATGTTTAAGTAATAACTTTTTCCCCAGGGAAAACTGAAGTGCTTTGCACTCAGTGTAAGAGAAGAATAGACTGGCACCACAACAGTGTGCAGGCAGGAAGCAGTTAGTGCCTGATCCCCATCTTCAGCCACCTTCCTGGTGCAGCTGTTCCAGAAGGAATGACTGTGTTTTTACAAACATTCTGGCTACCCCAATGTCAGCCAAGTTTACCTGCCGCATGAACTGCCATGGAGGGGATAAGAAAGCCACCTGAGTCTTTGACCCAGGGAAGATGTTGAGCCTGGGTCAGCACAGACCAGGGGAGAACACTCACAGGTGAGAAAATGAGAGTCTCCCTGATGCCACGGAGATTTTGACAAAACGGGTCCTGGGCTGCGCAAGTGCAACCAGGTGCACACAAATCCATTCTATCCCAGATGTTCATTGCAAGAGAATGCATTAGTGGGAAATATCCTAGTCCTTATTTTTATTTTGGCTCTGGGGTGCTCTGGATATCCATGCAAAATGCTGAGCTCATATAGTCCAGGGAGCATAAAGATGAGGACAGCACAGACCAACAAAATTATATAGTCGTGGGTGCTCTCCCCATTGTGATGTTAGCCAGATGGCCTAGATGTAGCCTAGTGTAGATACAGAGATTAGAGAAGCAGTAAATCAAGATGTGCTATAGCTAACCCCAGACATACAGAAATCATGAATCATGCCCAGAATAACCCAGAGATCAGCTTTAAAACTGTGCCGTTTGAAAAGTGCATGACAGATGTTGTACTGCTTTTATTTTCCTGCCATTTTTTAACATTTCACATGCATTTTGATTGGATTCCAAGTAACCATATGGTTTAAAACTGTGATTTTTTTTTTTCAAAGCTAGATCTGTAAGGACCCTATAATAACCTGACTGATGAGGCCAGGACTTTTACCAAAAAAAGCAATATTAGCAGAGGAAACTTCAGTACAATTGCAGAGGCCGGTAGCGTTGAAATGCCCCCAAGCTCACACTTAATGAAGACTATGACAGTAACAGTGTCACTGACTTGAAGTCAGAGTAAACATCCGTGGAGAAGTCACTATGTTACAGTTACCTCCCTGCATCACAGTATCATCTAACATGCCAACAACTTGAAAAGAATCTTTCTTTTCCAGGCAGCCTTTGCCCCTTTATCTTAAAACAGGGCTGGATGTTCCTGTGTCCCTGGCTTTTTAAGAAATACCAGGCTGGACTTTTTAACCTCCCTGTCCCAGTTCTCCTGATAGTTTCAGTGATATAAATAAATCACATGCTTTTAACTCATGGCTCCACTGCTTGTTTTTTTTTGTGTCAGTTCTATAGCTAAGCTATTGCTAAGAAAGCTGAAACTTAAATGAATACCCATATAGTCACTATATTCACTATTGCTGCTCCACTGATGAAATCTGAATACAAGAAAAAGTTGGAAAGCCCTTGAACTGTTGTGGCCCCACTACACTGAAATTACATACAGAAACTGTTTTGCCTCAAGCAGCCATAAAATAACTGGCATCCCAGCCATTTGTGGTCTAGCATAAGGGGGCTTCAGGTTTAGCCACTCCAACCAAACAAGTCACTTTTTAAAATTTCACATGTTTTTAAACAAAGTCCAGCTCTCCCAGGCGCTGTGGAAAGTAGCAACCCCAGAGGTCCTCATTTTCTGTTTTCTTTTAAAAGTTGGGACATACCCCTGTATTTCCACCCCAATCACCTCTGCTTTCCTTGCATTTGCTTTGCAGTGCTGCCTCGTCTGTTGGTCCCAGGGAAACTTCCTCTGCTAATGCTCCCGGGAATAGAAGAGATTTGTAGCCAAACTGGTAGTAAGGCTGCGGTTGCATGCATGTTTGCAAAGTTTGTTTTTGTGCAGGTTTGAAAGCAAACCAGTGACTCCAAGTCAGAAATACAATTTAATAGGGAAAAGGTAAAATAAATGCAATAGTACAAAAGCGAACCACTGACAAAGTCAGAATACAACCTGGCACCCTGTCAGTCAGGGTGCTGGTAGCAGTTCAGATGAAGTGGTCCTGTTAAAGCAGTGATCCTTTAGAAAAAAAAAAAAAGTGTCTGGTCTCCGTCTGAAAGTCCAGTGGTAGCTCTTGTCCTCTGGAAATCCAGTGGGAAAAGGCTGTCTGTGGTGTTTGGAATCCTAGTTTATATTTAGGATGGAATGCTTGGTTTCTCCCTCTGGGTGGAGCTTCTCACAATGGGATGATAAGGCATTGATGGGCCCATTAACAAAAGATTGTCCAGAGGCAGTTATCTATGAGCCATGAGCAGGGTCCTTGATTGCCCATTAAACAAAGATAGCTCCCAGAGGGAGGAGGCAAGGAAAACACTGCCCCACCTGGATTCAATATTTTATGAAGATGGTAAAAGAATAAATGCTTTTGAGCATGTCTTACACTGTAACCTAGGACAGTTTTGTAAAGATTTAATCTGAGGCAAAGCCACTGGATGGAAGTTTCTGCTACTCTGGGCTGTGCACAGATGCTTTGTCTGAAGTGTCCTTATCTTTGCCTGAAAATCCCGGCTCATATGACTTTGCATTCTGAACTAACATGATATATGTAAGGTGAATAATCAAAAGAAGAAGAGATGTTCAAAAATTTTTCAAGCTTTTAAAATATTTCAGACTCCATCAATCTCTGTAAATATACAGCCAAAAAAGACCTATGTGGGGCTAAAAGAGAAAAGACCCCATTCTGTCATGCCCTCCTCTTCTCCCCATCAGCTTGCTCTGCACGAGAGGACATCTGTCCACATCTGGCAGAGAGAAAGACACAGCTGAAAGGAGCCAAAAGCCAGACTCAAAGCTTGTTTATTTTTCAGAAGCTGCTGATCTGGGTCAGGATGCTCTTCTAACAAAGTAAAAGCTGGAGGTGCATCAGGAGCAGTGGGAAGTTTACAGCAGCCACAGTTAGAAA
This sequence comes from Aleadryas rufinucha, assembly GCA_013397815.1. NCBI lineage: Eukaryota > Metazoa > Chordata > Aves > Passeriformes > Aleadryas > Aleadryas rufinucha. The sequence goes on from VZTH01005364.1 coordinate 288,451, forward strand.
CCTGGGCCACCAGCGAATGTGCACATGTGCCCTTCATTAGTGGTTCCCTTGTCTGGGGAAAAGCTCCTTGCATTGAGGCCTAGAGGCTAAAATGAAAAAGAGAGAATGAGAGAAAGAGAGAAAGAAAGAGAAAGAAAGAAAGAAAGAAAGAAAAATAAAATACATTTAGAAATATTCAGAGGACTTAGTAGAGAAAGGGTTTTGGTGCTACAGGGAGTTTTAAGAAAGAAATTCAATAGTTGGAGAAAAAAGACACTGCTAAAGTAACTGAGCTGGGCCTTTGTAAATTGGGCAAATTAACCACCTGGGCAGCAGGTAGTTTAGTTTAATTTTCTTAAATCTCTGTGTGAGAGCTTGAGCTAGTCTTTTATTAGTGATACCACAAATTTGATCCTCCCCCTTTCAAATCTGGCATCTGAGTCATGGCATGGGATTATTATATCTGTGAAGGTGCAGCTAGTGTGCATGAACTGCAGTTTCCAGCTGAGCACTGCTTTGTTCTCTAGCATGTTGTTCTCCATTTTTATACATTGTGATAGGTAATGATGCAACACTCCAGTCTTTCAATACTTTGGATCAGCTTTTTTTTTTTTTCACACTCAAATCTTCTTCTTGCTTATTTAAGTAAGACTTCCACTGCCAGCTTGCAATATCTATTAAAAGGAGTTCCGCTGCTTTGCAATGTGCTGCAAGCTAAATGAAGCTATCAACTTCTTGTTTAGGTCAGGGTCCGCTCAGAAAACAACTTCCTCTCATCTTGAATTTGATGTATTATGATGGTTCTTTCCACTGCTGCAGTTGCAAGGCTGTTTTAACCTCTCATGCAGCAGCACTGGTTATGTGTAAACATCTATCTGTATGCTTCCCCAGAACTGAGATGGCATGGCATATCATCAGTTAAGAGAGAGTAAGATTGTGGTGAATTTCAGACACATAACTCATCTTTCTCTTTCTCATATAGCACTCCCTCTATTTCCAGGGATTTCTCCCTTTGACTGTGAACCATATCCTCCTGTTTTGCAACAGCATAATTCCTTTGACCTCACCCTTATTGTAGTATGTGCTCATTACATACTTATTACAATATCTGGGCATTTATATTGGCCATACATCTATGGGAAGTTCTAGTTATACTTGTATTCTGTCCTTCCTTGACTGTCCCACAGCTGAGGCACAATGCACCTTTGTCTACAAACAGCCCACCCTGCTGCATTTGTCATCTGAGCTCCCAAAACCATCTTTTTTATAAGATGGAAAAAAGCAAACAAAAACTGGTTCGCCAGTCTTTCAGGCCAAAGGTTGAGTCCCTGTTTTTTCCTATTGCAATGGCATCCACAGTTTGCTTGGAGGGTACAGGCATTACTGCAACATAAACATTAAGTGATGATAAAGATACAATAGGAGAATAGAAAACCAACTACACAGAGTAAATTCTTCCCCCCACAACAAATATTCTTGAAACACTGTGAGAAAGACATTTTCCCACTGAAAGATTTCACAGAAAATAAGAAAAACCATCATCATTTCGACATGATGGTCTAACTGAACTCTTTTCTCTTTGTATGGGAGTTTAATGAGTATTAAAACAGTTTGGTTTGTTAGGCTGCTACAGATGACACCAAAGACCTTCGTGACCAGCCCTCAGAGCAAATGCTTGCAAATGCTACGGCAGCATAAGTGGTGTTACTTAAACAAAGGCACTCTAAAAAGTCTCTTTAAACCACCCAACTTTCCAAACCCACACTCTAGGGATTACCTTCAATTCATTATAAATGTTTTTATTTTCTTCCTTGTATGGATTTCTATGAACACTAAGAGGTCTCACGTCCATTCCCACTAACTCCAGACTCTGACTGGCCATGTGTACACTGGCAACCAGACACAACACTACAGATTTGCTCGCAGTCCATGAAAGCTCAGGAGAGTAGACAGAGAGAATAGGGTGTTATTTTCAAAACTGTGGAGCCCTTAGAGTTTGGCCACACTGCCCAGTGTCCTGTTGTAGGTCATGGTACTTCTGGATAACACTAGTTACCCTAAAATGCTTGCAGCACAGGCATCTGTCCATTGACAACTTCTGTGCAGATAATGGAAGAATGCTGTATTTCTTTTTATGGGAAAATAAAAAAATATAGGAGCACTGGAAAGCAGACAGGTAGCCCCATCACTTAGAAACCATCACTAACACAAACCTCAGATGAAGCGAAAAATACACAGTCAAAATAAAGACAACAGTTACAAAAGTTTTAAAGATCAGTAAGAAGAAATAAATCCATAATTATATGTATCTATAGTCCATATCAGCTTCAGGAGACCTCAACCCTCTGCCTATGAAGCACTTACCTGAATTTAGAACTTATTTTTTGCACACTCTTCTTCTCTGTGCCTTAAAAGAGACGAATCAGATACAGGGAACATTTAATTATTATACAAACTGGTGTTCTATTCTTCTTTAAATCTGTCCTTCCTATCCCTGAATAATCCATATTTCACTAAAGGTATTAATTTTAACCTTTTGCTTCTGGCTAAAAACCTTTCTTTTTCCATGAGGTTTATTCAAAAACATTGGGCATATCTGGGGAAAGCCACCTCCTGCCCAAATGATGGCCTTCTGATTCAGAGGGAAGCCGTGAAGCACAAAGATCATCTCTGGGCACTGTTTCTGGAAAACATTTGCATTAAAAATAACTCTTTGCCACCTTCTTTTTTACTCAGATGTTCCACAGTGGTGTTAATGCCCTCAGCCACCCAAACATGAACTGGGAGCCACTTGATACAGCCCTGTAGCCTGGAGAAAAGACCACAGGTGTGGCCTCTGGATGCAAATGATTGAAACAGCACTGCTCAAAGGATCAAGCTTTGCAAATCACTGTTACTCTTGGCAGAGAGCCCACAGTGGTGCTCTGACACTCTAAGTTAGTTTTCTTTGTGTCCCCAGCTCCTGGCAATGAGGGCACTGGGACGTTATGCTTTTCCCCATCAGGGACCTCAATGCCATGGGTGGTGTGCATGAAGCTCAGTCCTGCATTGAAACCTCTGTGTGGCTTCTTCATACTGACACAGTATGATGTGCTAGTATTTATCCATCAAAAGTATTGATACTCAAGGCAAGATGTCAATAGAAATAGTTTTGGTTAAAGGTAGAGGATGTCTTTAGCCAAGCTATTTATCATTTTAGAGTCCCGCTGTTTAACCAGTAAGATTTTATTAACAGAACAAACCTTCAGCAGTTACTGAAGACAGAAGCCAGCTCACATCCAAGCACCATAGCCAAATATGTCAGCAGCAGTACAGTTACAAGCTCCTACACATGTATCATAATTTATGGCTATGTGCAAAACACTTAGCAAGAAAAGTATTATATTGAAAGAAAAGAGATGGATAGATGTAAGGAAGGATGAAAGCGTGAAGCCAGCAGTTAGGTGGGCTGTTCCCTGACCCTTCTTATGCAGCAGAATATTCACACTTACACAGAAATGGTATGAGTAGCATTGCCTTGGCTTGGATGCACATGGATTTTTGTGGCTGACTTACTTCACTGTCACCCAGTTACAACTTCAGTAAAGCATTAAAGACAATGAACTGCATTTTGAAAATAAGCATAAACAGTGTCGCAAACTAAAACCTCAGAAAACATTGCCAGAAAGGATGTGGTAAACATCTGTCAGCCTGCATCCTTTTAAAAAAATACCCAGGGGAAGTACATTTCATTACTGACTATGCATAATTACCACAAGCTTAACCTTTTCGTTGAATAATTGAGTATCCTTCATATTCTGAACCAGATGAATGGTTTGTGAGAGCTGTTAGGGAGATTAGATTGCTTGTAAATAATCCTGGCATCCATCTATTCTGTTCTCCCCTCTAGAAAAAAGAACTCCATCAATGAAGGAAGATCACTCCAGAGGGACCAGTTTCAAAGCAGTGGTTTATGTAGTCACAGTTGTTCTGGGGATGTTGAATCACTCAAGAAAAAAATTAGTTGCTAATGACTAAGAGTTATGCCTTATATTTATTTCAGAATATTTTGGAGCAACCTCGCCTTTTCTATCTTCCAATATGGCTCACTGCATTAAAAAAGAAAAAAAAAAAAAAAGGAGATGCCATTAAAATCAGTATTTACACATTATTTCGCGGACACTATTAAGTATACCTACAAAAAAGTATTAAGGTTGCTTGGATTTCTACTAAACATTGTATAAGCTGAAAACTTCCTGTCTATACAAAGCATTACTGTTTGAATAGTAACATTCCCATAATATACTTCACCTGAAATTATATATATATACTCTCCATCTTGACAAAACGTTATCTTTGTCTTTGAAAACTGAATGAGGCTATATGCCAAGAGGACATTGGTATATATATGTTTGCAAATCTCAGAAGGGTAACTGTGTCCTGGCAAACCCATTTGCTTTGCAACCAGCCTATATCTAAAAATCTCCTGCACTACTGCCAGATGAAGTGGTCATTAGTGAGAAGCAGGAGAGGAAGCCATTGCCCAGCACCTAAACTAGAGTTTGTATTTTGTGTAATTTAGGTTAGGATTTTCAACACCTCAGAGAAACACATTTTGCAGTTTTTAGACCAAGGGTAAAAAGAAGCGGTATTATGACATAGCTAATTTTTTTATAGTTAACTGAGGTACCTAAGGTAGATGCATCTTCAGCTGAGATTGTCCTACTATGATTGGTATAGAGAGAAGCCCTACTCGGAAGCTTGTTGACCAGCTCTTGGGACAGGGATGTGTGCATACATGTGTATGTGTGCGTGTGTCCCTCCAAAAGGCTCCCTTCCCAGAACAACGACCTCAGCTAAGTGCCTACTCTAGCAGGACACACATTCAGCAATGCCACAACAGGGTTCAGATGTATTGAATTTATATTTATGTACCTGGTAGTTCCTAAGAATCTGCAGAGGGATGCAGAAGTAGTTTACAGATCTGTATTTATTCCTCTACAAGACTAAAACGCTAGGACTTCTTTTCATACCATATGAACCTTCCCAGCCCTGATGTATGGTTGCAAATTGCATGAGATCAAAGAGTCTTGATACAAAAATTTGACCAAATGACTGGATTCATATTGCAAGTAGCCAAAGTCTTTTACTTCAATCTTGCTCTTAGAAACTGCAGCATGATGAAAGATGAGCCTTGTTTCTCCAGTCAGACATTCTGACCTAACCTGTTGTCATTTCTGTGAAATCATGGCCAGAAGTACAAGATTTGATTCTTCTCAAAATCAGGAATCAAAATGTAATCATTAGATTGCATCCATCTGTGCTATTCCCCATAAGCATTTGACTAACACATGATTGCTCAAGGAGAATTAGAAGTGGCTGGATGCTGTGCCCAACCAGTTAGCCAAAATACTACAACTAGAAGTAGGAGCTAGAATAGACGTGGTAGAAAGCTTCTATGGTTTTGCTTTTGCAAGATACTGCTAGAATGTGCTAGATAACTCCACTCTATCAAGTGATATACTACCTCCATGTCAAGTGACCGTGAACAGTTGTCATGCAACAGGATAATTGCTGTTTTATTACCTATTCACTATATTTTCATAAAACCTCCTTGTACTTTCTACAAAATAAGTAGGAGGATAACAGATATCCTGTGCTAACAATTTAATAATTGTGTTTAGGGGTTTTGTTTGTTTGTTTGGTTGGTTGGTTGGTTGGCTTGGTTTGGTTTGATTTTTGTTCTGCAAGAGCAATATGCCTCGATATTTCCAAGTCTCAAAAGCTTCTCTTCTTCCTGGAAAACTGTCCACTGGAGAACTGAGCAGCAACTTTCCTGGATAAAAACCTATTTATGGCTGGTTTTCCCTGCAAATCCTACGCCTGTGCATCTAGGATTAAGGTTGGTTGTCCATCCTACTCCCTCATATGCTCTCCATGGTCCCACAAGTAAAGCCACAGGGTACCCTGTGATGTGTACCTTCTGTATCCTCTCCCTTGACCAAAAGGACACCTGCTGTCAATTGTTGAAATACTGGCCTGTACAGGTGGGGGGGTAGGACACATTCTCTCTGAACTGCTGGAACTCATATGTCAATTTATCTGTCAGTTTCTCCACAGCTGCAGTGATAGAGGAAGGAATACTCTCTTTATATTCCCAGAGTTGCCAGCTCATGTCACCCACTGCTGGTGGTGCATCACCTTTCCAAAAAAATGTTGCCAAGGGGTCGGCACATGCTGTTGGTGTACTTGGCATAAATTTCCTCCACAAAGGTCATTGATATAAGAGGTCATCTGGATCTGCAGAGAGGTGCACATTGTCTGAGTCAAAATATTTCATTTCTCTCTCATATTTCATTTCTTTCAAATATTGAATACTTTCCTCTATTGCAGTCCATTTGCCTGAGTTACACAAAGTATCATCTTTATAGGAATATCTTTCCCTCACACTTGATAAGCGTCTCCTCCAGAGACTAAGTACTTGTATCTTTTTTACCTTTTTTTTTCTCTCTGCCTGGTTTCTTAGCACGTGATCCCAGCTGCCTGGCTTCCTTATCCTCTAACTCCACAGTGTTCTCTCCATTGTCCCAGCACTGGAACAGCCAGGCAGTAAAATGCTCACATGGATGATGGCTGAAATATTTTCTTGGCTCCTGAAGCTCACTCAGAGACAGGGATTGAGTGGTGGTTGTCTCTTCTGTCTCCTCTTCCAGTTCCAGTGATAGCCTTGACAATGGTCCTGAAAATCACCCTCGTGATGGTTCTGCTTCTTCATCCTCTTTGCTCTCCCTGTCCTCCTTGACTGTTTTTGCTAAAGCTTTTCTACCAGGTGACTTTCATGTACTTTTCTTCTGCTTCTCTGCAGGTGCCACTGACAGGGGCACCTGTGGATTCTGTTTCAGTGGTTTCAGTGGCAGTGCCTGGCGCTGGAGCAGCCTCAGTGTCTCTCAACGGTGGTGGGAGCAGCTGCAGGGCCTGTTGTCATCTCATTGCCAGATTCAGAGGCCCTCCTGAGGCCACTGAGCAGTGTTGAACATGGCTCAATAGGCCTGGACAGGCCCCAACACTTTGCAGTGGTTTGGGTCCTCTCTGGAGTGCCAGGACATTAAAAGAAATATTTCACTAGTTTTTCTGGCTTCTGCATTTGTTCAGGGGTGAGGAGCAAACACATTGGAGGTGTCCACTGTCCCATGTACTTGCTCAAACAATCCCATGCCCCTCGCCACTCCAAACTATCCAACCTTTGGGCAGATCTCTGGGTAACATTCTGAATTAATTGTCTGACTTTAAACCAGACCTGAACTGTATGCAATAACATGCTGGCTCCTAACAAAAGGACCAGGTTGGTTTCAAGTGTAGTCAAAGGATATTAAAAATCTTTAAAATTCTCAACTACTGTAATCAGCCTGGAGGACAAAGAAAGAAAAAAGGAGGGAAAAAAGATAGGAAGGTATCTCCATCACAGTTTGTTCCTCTGAGAAGAAAAAACCAAAGATATGATTATTCCTATATATCTATCTTTATGTCTATCTATCTATCTATCTTTATATCTATCTTTATCTCTATATATCTATCCTATATATCTATCTTTATATCTATCATTCCCAGTAGATGACTCTCAAAATATAGAGGTGCCTACGACATTGACAGACACCAGATTGGTGTCCTGACCAGAGGCAGTGTCACATCATAAGCCCATCCTATGAAATACCACAGAGAACACAAACTGCAAGTAAGGTATTACTGGTGTAAGATGGACAAAACAAACATGAGAGCAAATATGTCTGCATTGTAACTCACAACTGCTAAACCAATACAACAAATGTTTATAACAATTTTCTTTCAACACGCTCTTGTCAGATCTGTTGTTATCTCAACTCTTTGTGTTCAATATTGGGCATCAGAAAGGATTATTGTGGTTTAATCCCAGCTGGAAAAGACAGCACCATGCATCCACTCACCCAAACCCTCTCTTTACTCACCTCCCAGCCTGGCAGAAGGGAGGGAAAATCAAAGTAGAACTTCTATGTTGAGATAAGAACAATTTAATGATGAAAAGTAAAGTAAAATACAATGCTAATGGTAAACGATAATAATAATTACAATAAAAAGGAAACGAAGTGGTGCACAATGCAAAGGCTCACTACCTGCTGACCAATGCTATGCCCCCGCATCCTGAACCCAGACAGACCCCCTTCCCCATAAATCCCCCCAGTTTACATATTGGCATGACGTTCTGTGATGTGGAACATCCCTTTGGTTGGTTCGGGTCACCTGTCCCAGCTGTGCTTCCTCAAAGGTTTTTTGCATCCCGCCTCACTGGCAGAACTTGAGAGAAGAAAACAACCCTTGACTCAGGATAAACACGACCTGACAAAAAACAAAACATCAGTGTGTTATCAACACTATTCCTGCTCTGAATACAAAACACGGCAGTGTAACAGCTGCTGAGCAGAAATTAACTCTATTCTAGCTGAAAGCAGAACAATGAGATAGGAGCAACTTTGGAATGGCATGGCCTCATGCTACTGCAAACATATCCCAGAGATAACAGTGCCTGGACATCACAGCTCCACTGCACTCCCAGGGCTGCAAGGCTGCAGTTGCATGTGTAGCTGCTTTAGATCATATTAATTGCAATTTTTCTCAGTGGAAATCGCAACACAGAAGGAAGGAAGCCTCCTGGGGGCTTCATTTATCTGTGAGCCAGGTCAGCTTACAAGAATATGAAAGGAAATTCTTCTTGCTAGGACTCCATGAACAGAGCCATTGGCGTTTCCTGTTAAATATTTGCTTGCTAGCCATGAAGAACACTCCATACAGTATTTATGGAACATTAGGAATTCTTACTCCTTCTCAATACTCCTTCCACTATTGCTTGTCACTTGAAGACTTTTTGAGAGTTACTCCAACCCGTCTGTGTCAGGAGTTGACTGGGTGAGACAATGAATGAGCGTGTAAAAACTGTGGTTCATGCTGAAGTCAAATTCCTTAAATATTCATTTCAGGCAGATTACCAGGAATCAAGAGACTCAGTTTTAATTGCATTCTGCCAGAAATTTATTTTCAGTTGGCAACTCAGATTGTCTTTTTAATGTGTGGCTCCAAAGTAATCGTACTTTGCACACCCACTGCAAGAGCAAAATTTATTTCTCAAAAATATAACAAAGATATTTCACAACCTGAAAACTTGCATGTCAAAGAAACTGGCCAAACCTGTTGTACTTTCTCCTCACAGCCTTATGACTGCTGATTTTTATCTCCTTTTATGCTTTAAGCTGTTTAAAATTGGTGATCAAACAGCTCCTGATAAAGAAAAATGAATATAAATTCTTTTTCAAACAAGACTTCTTCCTGTGCCAAGGATCACAGGAATGAGCAACATAGTAATATTGCATGTCCACACAGGCTTCTCTCACAGGCTGCCTTTGGTCTGTGCTAGTTGTACGCAGAATTAAAGAGAGATTAGTACAAAGCAGAGAACTTGAAAGTGAGCCTTAACAGAGATTTGCCTGGCTGATTGCTTTTTGCCTATCACACCCTTTACATGGGGTTATGCTGTCAGATTTGATACCTGTTGGACTGTGTCTGAAGATGCCTCTGGCTCTCCCAGCTTAATGAGGCATGGAGGGCTGGGCTGGCAGCCCCTTCAGAGCCAGCCCTGGCTATATCCTCTTGAGATGGCCAAGAAAGGTGTCCCAGAAACGCTGCTGCTATGTTACTCCACCTCAAAAATCTCAGGGTTACCCTTTAGCACTTCCCTTCCACAATCCCAGCAGGATGCAATGACCCCAAGATGCAAAAATCTTCCCTCTCCCACAGCAGTGTGCAGTGGTCCCTGCAAGGGCATTGTGCCAGGCCACCAATTGTGCTGCACTTAATCCTAGTTATTTTTACAGCATTTCTTGTAATTGTCAGAGATGCATTAGATGTTTAACCTTGATTGTGGCAGTTTGATGTTGTTTGTTCAAAAGCTGCATTACGAGAGCTGAGGTAAATCAATTTTTTGCATCACATTGTAATGAAAACTTCTGCCATACTACCTCAGCCAACTTGCATACTAACACACCGCCATGTGTACGTCAGTACAGTAAATAAAACTAAAAAGGCTCAGTGGAACTGCCTGTGCTTTTATTTTCAACACAATAGGAACCTAGCCTTCATGTAGGAAATCACAAAGAGAAAATAAAATATGTCACAAATACAAACACCTTGGCACATTTCCACTGTTCAACACAATTTACAAAATATTTTGAGTGAATAAAGCATTAGTTTGTGAAACATCAGCTAATTCTGTTCTCAGATTAACAATTAAACAGGAACCACCTCTGATTCACTGTAGACAAGCAGTAATTTAAACAAATTTTATAGTTAAGGCTTATTTAGACTTTGTTGCCTGATTAGTCTGAGGTGTTCTACATAAAAATGTGTTTTGCAAACTATGGCAAGCAGCAGTGTCAATAGGCAGATAGTTCTGAAGAGCACAGAACCCAAGCAGGGACATCCATCCATCTTCCAAAATCACATTTATTTCTGCTTTATTCAGGTGAGAATTACCTGTTCCTTTCCCTCCTCTGAGTGCCCAGTAAAATGATTCATAAGCTGCAGAAATTAAATAGAAGTCTGTTGCCCTAGAAGGAATGAAAGAATTTCAAAGCCATAGGTGTTTCTGAGCAAAAGTCTTCCACTTGCAACCAAAAAAGCAGTTCAGACCTTTCAAAGTTCCTGGCGTCATAGACCATTTAGGATGTCCTAACACCACGACATAAACATAACAAAGATATAAACATAATATAAACATTAGGACATCTTTAAAGGCAATCAAACAGACTTGAAAGTACGAAGAGGTAATAATCTTTTCAGTACATAAATACATGTTTCTCAGCAAAGAGTACCCATATGTTTTGCATCAATATGCTGGGACGCACTACTCAGTAATTCCCACTGCAAAAATCTCTTAAAGCCCTGGAGTGAAAGGACAGTTCTGTTACACAGAAAATGAGCAATACATACACCTAGTCCCACAGAACCACAGCAGTGACTACTCACACTGAACCATTTCATAACTAATTATAACCAAAGATAGCAAGTTTCCAAACAATGACTGCACTTTACTTCACGGGAAGTTGGGCTCCTGTGAAGGTGTCTGTTGTAGCAGTGCTGGAAGAAGTTCTGCACATCACCAATAACATGGCCGTTGACACCCAGAAATTGACCTGTTCCTACTCACTGTGACAGGTCTTTGGCTTCATTCTGCCCCAGATGCTATTTCTTTTCAGCCAAACACAGAAGCATTTCTTCAGAAAGTGCCACCACTCCAAGAAAGGCCTGGGAGAATTTTCTCTTTGGTTTCAAGCTCCTTTATCAGGCCACTCATATCAGACTCGTACTGAAGGATCCTAAAGGATCTATTTGCCTTTGTGCTGCTTTCTTAATGAGAGATTAATGAATGACTGTGATAAAGAAGACACTCCACAGATAGTGGAAAAGGTAAGCAACATAAAAGCCAAGAAGAAGCAGAACACAAGAGTTAAGAATATATGCTATAGAAAAGGGGGCAAAAACCCCAACATCTTTCAAGAGACATTTTCTACCAATAAGTCCTTCTGGGCCTGTCTCTGAGATTATATGCTAATGAAAACTCCTGTTGCTTTGCCACACACACATCTCCCTCCTGCAGTTCTCCACAGTTCATCCATTAAAGTAGCCACTCTCACTCAAGTCATCTACCCCCTGTATATTTATAGCACTTCTGCTATCAATTCACTCCTTTTGTGGGTGATCTCTTGAGATATGCTTCCTCCTACATCCTGAGATTATTTATGACAGCTAAAAGTAGTCATCTGGGTGGGTCGGCACATCCCTTCCCCCTCTGTGAAAAAGATCTAATCTACACAAATACTCTGGTCCTCATTTTCTGACTGGGGACCTCTTCACTGCTATAAGAAGACACTTGAAGAGGATATTGCTGAGACCACAGTATTTGATGAAATAAGATTAGTGAGTATTTCTCCAGCTCTCCTGGGGAAGAGAAAGAGGAGGAATAGAGTCTTGTATAAGAAATACAGGCAGATGCTTTATCTTTGCAACCTCATGTGACCCACAGCATAGCATCTGTGAGGAAAGCTTCTCAGCTGTCTTACCTCTAACAAGTGGCCACATGGTTATACCTGGAATCATGTCACATTCCACAACACCTATTAAGACAGTGTCATTTCTTTTCCTTCTGTGCTAGGGAATCATGCCCAATTCTCCACTCTTGTAACAGGAAGAATTCATACCAAACAAACTATTATAAGCCACATTATTTTAAGCTGGCTGTACATTACAGGACCTTAACTGATAGGACAATAACCAAGGTTCAACAGAAAACTCACCAAACAAGCCTGTAAAAACATCAGCCACTGTCAGCATGACCATTAGTTAATGCAGGACAGCAAATATGGATCACAGAAATTCTCCAAAATGAAATCATGTGTGTCTTCAGAGCTTATAGTGATAGGTAGCTGTCTCACCTCATACACCTCTGGTATCTGTTATTACAGTCCACCTTCTTAGCATATGCATATCTCTTGAAGACTGCAAGAATATGCTGAAAATCTTCTTAGAGCAAGAGGCATAAGTTCTGTCAGATTCAATTCCAAAACAAACAACATATTTTTTCATTTTTTCTCTTTAAATGGCTGAGGGAGGAAAAACGTCATCAATGTAAATAATTTCAAGTGAACAGATCTTTGCAAAGATCCAGCTCTGTCTGGATTTTTAAAAGAATAATTAGAAATTATTCACATAGAAAGTTTCTATTTATGAAGATCTTAAGAAACCACTCTAAGGTAACGCACAAACTACTTTCTAATGACACAACAGTTGGTGTTTTCAGATTCCTCTGAAGGCAACCCACTGACTAAACACAGTGAAAGGAAACTAAGAGAAGAATGCAAAGGGTACGAGATGTACACACAGAAATTCAGTAACAGCTATTTTCACTAAGACTACAAAATCAACACTTGTAAATATATAAATACAAAGCAGATTTTGAAATCACCAAACAGCACTCAAAATAATGCAATTTTTTTTTTCCAAAGATAATCTATAAGCTGTCATATGCCTCCATTATGGATGAGATTTCTTGGAAGAAAATACACTTTCAATGGTATTTCTACTTGCCCAGAGTCCTTGGAAATCTGCTATGTGTCAAGGAAGGTATCACAAAGAGCGTCAGACCTTTTTCAGTCTTCCTTACATCTTTCCCTGCTCTTCAAAATCCTGATTCACAGGACATCCAGGTAATGCCACTGACAAAATATCATTTGTGTATAAGTAGGTTTCAAAGTGTTAGGTGCTGAAGTCAGATAGTGCGGGCCCCAGTCAACGGGAAAATGCGTAATAGTTTCAGTGTCTTCAGGCTGAAGTTTTGACCAGCAATTCAGAGCTGGAATGCACCATTTCTGGACCGTAATCAAATTCACAGCTGGGAATAAGAACACTTCATTTGCTGTTTCATAAAGTGACTGAGGAAATTAAGTGAAAGTTGTACATTGATTTAAAAGTGCAAATCTGACAGAATTAATTTCTTATAAAAATCTCCAAAGTCTGAAAATAAACAGGAATGCTGCAAATTATTTTTCTCCACAGCCACTATCGTGTGTTACTTCTTTGTCTTCCAGCACAAGGACAACTCTGTCTGGAGACAGCATGAGACAATGACCTATAAGAAAGGGAATGGCTATAAACCACCATTTACAAAGAAAAGGTGATTGATACAGACACAAGGATTAGCCACACAGCCACCATCCCCTACGCGCGGTGCAAGCGTACATGGGCAAGCACAATTTCCATCAGAATTAATAGTGGCAAGGTGCTTTAAATGAAAACAGAATACAGTCATTCATTTACTGATGTCTCTCTTTGTGTCTGGTACAGAGAGTCTGTGCCCCTGTAGCCTGAAATACCATGTTGCTGTTAGATAAAATATCACATTGCAGATCACCTGATATGCTCTTAGCAAAACAGTATTTCTGATGTGCATGCAGCCCAAATGACAACTCTGAGTGTTGACATCCACTCCTAGACACACTAGTCTTTGACTAAAAAATTTGTGCTGGTCCAAGTCCCACAGACCTTGGGAGCACTCTAACATCAAACCCCTCCATTTTTTTTGTAATGACAGCTTATTCATTAGATATTAAAAATGAATACTAAAATATAAAGATACACAGAAAAGTGATACAGTAGTACTAATTTGATGCAGAAACTGATTTTTGTCAATGAAATAGAAAAATAAGATATTCTTAAAAGTGCATATCTGTACTTTTGGAAAAATAATTACCACAAACATGAAACAGCTCTCAGAATGAGATATAAACAGCTTATTACATCTTTATTTCATTATGTAAAGTTTTCTCCTATGTATAATTTACTCGGTTTTGTTCAGAAGACTATTCTTCATAGGAAATGAAAACATCAGCAAGATTTACAGGCCTTTACACAACTCCAGGGAAAACTGAAGAAAATACAGAGAAATACAACAGATTTTGAATTCAATTTCATGTTGAGCTATGGATTCTGCTTTCTGGTCTTCCCTGACTAACTCAAGCTCCTGAGGCTTTCAGCTGCTTGGTGCTGAGGTGTAAATGTGCAAGCAGTCCTCTACCTTGGGCTCATTCCATTTCCTATGCCATTCTGTTTCCAATGCTGCCTATCCCAGCAGGGTGGGTGGAGAGGGTGTCTAAACAAGCCTGAGATCTGAAATTGCATGCAGCAGAAAGCCATGGATGCTGAGACATATACTTGTATCTTTTACACTAATGGATTACAGCAGCTTACAGCAATGATGGTCCTGCTGCAGTGAGGGTGTTTACCTCCGCTTTTCATTTCCCTCCCCAGTCCATGCACAGTTACCAAGTAACAACTGGAACTATGCCACTGGTAACTATTCTATGTCCATACACTCTACACGACCATCAGCATAGATGCAAATGAAGGATTTGCATTCCAGAACCAGAGAGCTCTGTATTTAAGCTAAATAAAGCTTTGATTATGCCTTTTCTTCCCAGGCTTGTCAATGGGTGGGGCATAAATAACACTATTCCAAAAACATCCCAGAAAATAATGTGCCCTGGAGACACACATTCCTACTCTTCTCTGGAGGTGGGAGAAATTATGAGCAATGCTTCTCCTCAGGCCATAGATCCACCACTTCAGATTTCAGATGACCCATGAACTGCATCTAGTTCCACATCTATTTACCTTTAGCTCTGCCAAAGATTCCAGAGACAAGGTTTGATAGACACCATCACACTTAAGCAAGTTGTTCCTGCTCCAGCAGACACCTGGGAGCTTATGAGCTGTAGCACTAAACAAGAAGCTAATTTTTGGTACCACTGATATTTTAAATATTGGTGCCCTTAGAAGACTTTTAAAAGAGTAGCAATGAGCAGAAAAGACATATGAAAGAAGCAGGCAGAAGGCATGGAGAGTTTGAATATTGGCAAAAGAAGATTGGTGTCAGAGGTTTCAAGCATAAGAGAAGAAAGAGTTGCAGAAATATGTAGGAATATGGCAATACGTAGCATGGGAAGTTGAATAGGAAAAAAAGATTCAGTAGCTGGAGAACCTGATATTCTGAAAAAGGTAAGGCATATAAAAAGGTGAAGTGTGCACAAAGGAGAAGATATGGATAAAGAGGAGCCTTAAGAAATAGGAATAACACAAGGACCTTTAATATCAGTGGGGATTTTTGTGTCATGTTGGCATAAAAGGGCCAATATGTCATCTTATATGCACATTGCCATCCAGAAAATGGCTTAGTGTAAAAGAAGTTAATAAAATAAGTAACTTAAGTGTATAGAATGCAGTAAGGATATGAGCCTGAGTTACAACCCTGAGAATCCCACAGACAGGATTAGGTAGTAGATACGGTACTAGTATAAGGTACTACAGAGGTAGTAGGATGTCACCAAGAATGTCACCAAGAATTTGCATTAGTCAGCAGAGCCAGTCACAGAGGAGAGTCCCATGCCAGAGCAGCAATAAGGCTGCCAGTGTCTGGCTGGCAGTGTGGGTGTTACCACACAGCGCTGCCTCACACAACACAGACACTCTCAACAGGAACAGTGAAAAACACATTCCAAACTTTAAAACAACTTGCCACTATTTTATGTGCAGGTATGGATGGCATCATGTGGGTACGTGTGAAAGCATCTGGCAGGCTCACTCATCTTCAGGTCTTCACCAGAAATCCTACTCCACTCAGAGACACAATCCTCAGTCTTGCCTGCAAGCCATATTGCCATCTGGGCATTATTTACACAGACCCTTACTGGGACAGTTCAGCCATCGTGTTGCATGAAACAGCAACAAACACACCATCCATTAGCTCCTAAAAAGCTCTTAAAGTCTGATTGACAGAAGTGGCATGCAGTGCTTCTGGGGAACTTCTTGTTTCGGCAAGTAATAACACTTCTTAAGGAATGCTATGTGGAATGGGAGGAATTTATCTCCTGTGTAAAGGGAAACAGATGTCAAAGAGAGCAGTGCATAAGAACATTAAGGGGCTGCTCTGACTGGTCTAGGGTTCTTTTCTGAGCAGTGCTTGTTTTCTACTTTTCTAATAATGTTGAGTCATTATTATAAAGTCAATACATATGCCAGATTTTTAACATTTCTGAGCACTCTTAGCCCCTCTTAGCCCTGGTAATTTCTCAGAATTTCTCAATGGCTTTCAAAATCAGGTCTATTATCTTTTTAAAAATTCTTTGCCTACTCACCTCCACTTCTCTTTTCCTTCCTCATAATCATTCTCAGCATATAAATTTCTCGTGGCAGAGACAAGTAGAATTCCAGTGCCTAGAATGAAGTGCCTTTACACTCAGACTGGGTACAGATTTTAGCCTAGTATGCTACTAATACAAATAGTGGCTTCTGTTTGAAGTGCTTTCCCTCTGTGGCTGTGTTGCATGGCTGCTGTGGAGTAGGTAAACTGGTTTATGAGGGAACATGTGTTTCCTAGGAGTTTCTGGTCTTCCCAAGCAGGTTTTAGGGGTGGTGTATGTATCCTTAATCCAGGTTGCCTGCAGACAGATATGCTCCAATGCTCTACAGACACAGAGACCCTTAAAGGCCTCTTTCTTTCCATCCCTCTATTACCTGGATAACTTAGGTCTAGTCTAGTTATCTATTTATTTGTGCTGTTAAGGGAATACACGTTAGGTTTCCACAGCTTACTTCCAGATGTCCCACTATGAGTCTCCTGTTTGGCTCCTGGTAAGTCTTGTCAGCAGTGACTTTTCCAGGCTGGTGGTAGCCAAGATGTAATTGGCCATACAGTCCCTCCACACTGCAAGTGGAACTGCATTTTCCAGAATAGGCTTCAAGAGAATTTGGAGACATTTAGAGGGAAGGTAACTCATTAACTGAATAAACTCGATATGGGCAGAGCCATGCCATTTTAAGGCATGGCATACCTCAGAATCCTGACTCACAACCTGTCATGGGCTCAGCAGAGGTGATTCTTTGTCAGGAGCTTGGGGGCAGTAATCATTGCAGGGGCATATCTCCAGCCCCATCTCCTGCTGTTCCCTGTCTGCACCAAGGGTGGCCATTCCCCATAACCAGCCCTTGCTATTCCCCTTACTTCGATCCATAGATGAGGGCCTGGCAATGTGAGGTGGCCCCTCTCCAGGCTCCCAGACACTAAAGACATTAAAATTACAGCTTACCATACCTGCCTGAGGTATGGTATGCTTTTCAAAGGAGACAGCAAGGCTGATGTTAAACCCACTTGAACCCATGGCACTCTGCAGCCCAGAGTACAACAGGGTGGCAGATGGTTTAAAGGAAAAACACCAAGCTATAGATTGTCTTTACGGAGATGCTAAAAACTTGCAGCAAAATGGTTGATAACAGGCAGCAATACCTTCAACTTATCTCAGCAGGGCAAGAAAATCATGCCCCACTGTTAATTATAACAGTTAAATACAACACATCAAGCATCACAGTGAAACAATCTTCCAGCATTACAAAAGCATTGTATCAGCACAAACTCAGGGGAAAACCTTCTTGCTTTGTGCTTTCGTGCTGTCCCAAAAGAGGTTCATTTTCAGCAAGATGTCCCAAGAACCCAGCTGTTGAAAATCTTTTTTTCTGGCTTTTTTTTGGCCTGTCCCAGGCCTTCAAGACTCCTGAACAGTTGCATACTTCCAAGAAGAACTTGAGTGTATTGGTGAACAAGAAGCTCAGTATGCCTCAGCACTGCATGCTTGCAGCCCAGAAAACCAGTTGTACCCCAGGCTCATCCCAAGCAGCGTGGGCAGCAGGGCAAGGGGGAGATTCTGCCCCTCTGCTCTGCTCTGGTGAGACCCCACCAGGAACACTGCATCCAACTCTGGGGTCCCCAACAAAAGAAAGATATGGACCTGCTGGAGAGAGTCCAGAAGAGGGCCACGAAGATGGTCTGAGGCCTGGATCAGGCCCTCTCCTACAAGGACAGGCTGCAAGATTTGGGATTATTCAGCCTGGAGAAGAGAAGACTTCAGGGTGACCTAATTGCGGCCTTCCATTACCTGCACGGAACCAACAAGCAAGCTGAAGAGGGACTTTTTACAAGGGCATGAAGTGATAGGACAAGGGGGAATGGCTTTAATCTGAAAGACAGTAGATTTACACTACATATCAGGAAGAAATTCTTTACTCGGAGGTGAGGGACTGGCACAAGTTGCCCAGAGAAGCTGTGGATGTCCCATCCCCAGAAGTGTTCAAGGCCAGGCTGGATGCAGCTTTGAGCAACCTGTCTCCTGGAAGATGTCCCTACCTATGGCTGTGGAGATGGAACTAGGTGATATTTAAGATTCAACCCAAACCATCATATGATTCTATCTCCATCTTCCTTTGGTAATATATGCTTAACCTCTGCTTGCTTAACTCTCTTAATAACTAAAATTTGGTCTTTTACTGTAAATTCTATTCAAGACCCCCAAATTTATTTTGATTTTTAGTCATACAGTAGTCCTTGGCTAGTTTAGAAGGAGATCAATCAGATAACCTACAGTTTGTCATTTTTCTCTTCACACTTTTTTGCCACTTTTGCTGACTTGAGTTTTTCCATTCTTTCAACCCATTCTTTTGGTTTCACTAAAAGATGAAAAAAAAAAGGTCAGTCTGCTCCAAAGGCATGTGCACATTCCCATCATGTGATGCTGTGTTAGGGAAGCGTAGCACTCCTCCAGGGACAGTGTGTGTGCAGTTATGCCCGTGGATTTGGCAGTGGGCACCATGCCTCAGCCATGCTATGCCTACACTTTGCTGGGATGTGGGAATGTCCATCATCAGGAGTGGGTCTCATGGAGGCAGCCTAGGCAGCAGGAGCTCTGCAGGACCTATGGGTGATGGGTGATGCTGCAGCAGTGGCGTTCACATGAGCTGGCCCAGGTCACCCTGGGCATCTCCCTCTGGTACCCTGGGGCTCAGTGCATACGACAAGACTGCAGCTGCTGGGAAAGGATGGGAATAATGTGCAGAAAAGAAAGGAGGGACAAGCCTTCAGACAGTGATGTAGGTGTACAGTCTTCATGTCTGGAGCGTTGAGCAGCAGGATGCAGACAGGGAAACCCAAGGAGCTGTTTGACTGAACTCATTTCCTTCTCCTTTCTCTTCATTTCACTTCTTACATCATGTCTGGCTGGAAGTGCTATGATAACAGCTATATTTCCTTTAACATGTGCAATTTGCACAGTGCTGGAAGTTGAGCTGAGTCAGTCTTAACATTAACAATAACAATAAATATCTGGCCACGTTCTGAGCATCTGCCTCTTTATCCCTAGAGGAAGGTGTCAGTTGCAGAGGCAGACAGAGTTCAGCTTAGCTAAGCACATGATCCCAGAAGTTAATATAAAAATTGCAACTGAAATATGTCCTATGAGCATGTATTTACTTACGCATGTGCCATGGTACACAAGTGCACCAGGAGGTGAGAAAAGTCACAGTTTTTGAAGTCATAGTTTTTGAATATACTCCACTTATATTTTATAATTATTGACAGATTTCTTCTTTAATGTAGTATCCAAATGTATTTCAATCACTGCAGATTAAAAGCACTCCAAATAAATGTTCTCCCATTTTGGTTTTGGTTTTTTATATTCCATTAAAATATTAATTAAACTTATTTATCTTTTAATGATTTCTGGTTTAAACAGTATTACATTGAATATTGTCTTAACACCAAGTTGGAGTCACAGAAATAAGAACAAAAATGGTGTTATAAAAAAAATGTGTGCAGCACTTCATCTTCCAGATGGAATAATGCATAATACATCAGTTAATATAAAGATGATAGTTCAGCAGCAGTAGAAAAGTAGAGAGCTAAATTATGCTATCACAGAATCAGATAGATACCATACTGTTTTGAATTGTAATTTTTAAATTGCCTTGCTGCTGTTTAACTTTCATACCAAAACAGTCAAGCTATTGATTTTCCAAATGATGAAGCATTACTTCAGGAACTTCAGGCAAGCAAATCAATGACAGACCTGTAAAGCATTGGATGAATGTTAGTATTAAGAAATTATAACTAATGCATTAATAAAACACTGCATGATCTTGACAGACAGATATTACAGAGATTTTATCATGCCCTAAACAGTTAACAGAAAAAGAGATGCTTCAAGGACTTAATTATAACTACTACATGAGAACAATAATATTAATCTTGAAACATTATCTGTTTTGTCTGTAGAGAAACCACAATATCTTTCACCTGAGGGTAACTTCAGCTTTTATTGCATATTTGTATACTTTATCTGTCTGTAAATAGAAGTAACTTTAACCATTTTTCTAACTCTAAAGCATGTGCTGAAAATCCATCTATATCAGTGGCATTCATTATGCACTGCATTCATTGGACCGGATGCCGCATTTGGAAAGAAATACCTATTCTGTAATCAGTTACTCTCCATATAAAACCCACGACAGAAAAGCAAATCCACTGGCTGTTGCAGGGTGCTGGGAAGCCCAAGACCATTCAGATAACTTCACTAGGACATTTGCTGAGCCCATGGCATTCACTGAGCCTTCTCCCTCTGAGTCCCTCTGCTGACTCTTCCTCTGCCATGCCCAGCATAAATCCCCTACAGAAACATCTCCTTTTTTCAATACCTGCTAAAGTGGGCAACACACATATTTTTAAATGTGCCATGGCTTGCCCATTAGTCAAGACCACACTTAATTGCAACACAGAAGAAAAGAGCTCAGACAGGATTTGGCCCATGGCAACTTCGGAACTGGAATCGTGCACAACCCTGCTTGTGACTCCCAGCCATTGTGCCCTGCACTGCCTTCTCGTATTTAACAGCCATTGGCAGCCGTTCACTCCAAGTGGTTTCATCTAATTCGTTTAACCACTTTTTCTCTCACGTTCATTAGTTTCCACAATTCAACAGTATGTTGTTAAAAATTTGTGTCCTTCTGTTTTAAAGTATTCCATCTTGTGCTTTTTCTGTCTTTTTTTGGACCATTGATTAGCCCTAGCCAACCTGAATTTTCCCTTCATAAATAACTTTTCTAACCATTCCATTGCCTTTTTTGCCTTTTTATGTTTTAAAAAACAGGAGATGAATCAACCACAGACACTTATTGTACTCAAGGTGCCAAGCTCACAGAAGAGCTCAACCATATTTTCATTTTGTTCGTCTCTCCTTTCTTACTCATTCCTAGAATTCAGTTTCCCTTTTGATAGTTACTGAGCGTTTTTAAGGACTATCCACAAAGACCTCTCTTCTGAGTATTAACTCTCCACACTGATTTGTGCATCTACTACTGGAGTTGTTTTTCTATGTTTCACTTAGCAGCATGGAAATTAACTTTGTATTTTATCAGCAGGTCACTCAGGACCTCCAGGTCTCAGAAACATCTTGTTCGTAGTTTTAGTTTCACTGTCAAATACCCCCAATAATATCAGCAAATAGTGCTTTCCCATTATTCATTCTGTTTGCCCAATCACTCTGGAATTTCCAGGGCAGAAAGGACTTCTTACCCCCAGAAAATTGAGCTGTTAACATCCTGTTGCTATGAAAATTCATCACTGCTCCTGGCCGTCTCTTTCTGTGTCTTTCTTAGTCATTAATCTCTCTACCCCAAAAAACATAATTTCTCTTAAGGTTGAGATCTTCACGGAAAGCTCTCCGTGGGTGCCTCACTGGCTGTTGCATGACATTTGGAATTGAACCAGTGGGTTGTATCAGCTATTGCCAAAGAGGCTGAGCTCTTTGAAGGTTTTTGCCAACAGTTGCTTTGGCCTGAGATGCCACACCAGGCAAATCCCCTGCAGCCTCTGAACAGAGACTCTCTACCGCCCTTCATTCCTGGGTGGCTTCTCCAGCTTGCCCTCCAGTATCCTGCCACCTACCTCCTTCAATGACATCAGCAGCCACTGCAACCACAGGGGTCAGGAGGCATCTGCAAGAAACCACTGCTGATGAACCAGACACCCCTGCAGCACAGTTGTGGGTGAAGTCAGCTTCCCATGATGGAGAGGAAGCTGGTGCATGAGATTGCTGTGCTCACTGGTGGGACTGCTTTGCTCACAGTGCTTTGCAGCCAAGGTGGTTTCAGATACCACCACATCAGACACCACCAGAAGTCTCAGTCAGAGATAATATCTGATCCTCACCATGGATACACCACTTCCCTTGTAATGTAGTGGGGTCTTAGCTGCTCCTCTGGGTTGCTGGTGGTGGTAAGCCCAACTGAAGGCAATTTAAAACCATCATAGGCAGCAGGACAGA
This sequence comes from Aleadryas rufinucha, assembly GCA_013397815.1. Lineage (NCBI taxonomy): Eukaryota > Metazoa > Chordata > Aves > Passeriformes > Aleadryas > Aleadryas rufinucha. The sequence continues at coordinate 311,187 of VZTH01005364.1, forward strand.
GTTTGCAACCTCCTGGCTCTACTGCCAAAAAAACTTTGTGGTGGCAGTATCTTGTCCCCTCATCCATGACAGTTTGGTAAGAGTGACTGCTTCTGGCTTCCCTCTCCAAGTAACCAAAAGGTAGTAAAGGAAAAACAAGGACAGATGGGAGAATAACAAGGAATAATAGCAGAACACAGAGCCAGGATACGGGCTACTTACATCCGCTATACAAGAACTGGATCTTGAAGATGTGTAGCAAAGCAGCTGCCCAGAGGACTACAGAGCTTCCTGGGGTGGTTTTCAGGGAATCTGTAGAACAAGGCTTTTCTAAGAAATGGGAGAGTAGTGATTCACAGGCCTGAGCTCCCCTTTGCCACTAAGTGGCGTGTACCTTTATGTGACATGGAAGGAGTTTTCCACTCCTCTTCTGTTCCGCACAAGAGAGCAGTTTTCACACAGCACACGAAACAGGAGGACAGGAGATAAGGCTAAGACCACTACAGATTGCAGTATAGTCCTATCTATAGCTAAGTGGGGCCATAACCATTGGGCCCATCAGCTTGGAAGCAATTTTAGCACCATTTTGCTCTGTGTAGTCCTTATTTCCTACCAAAGTCCTAAACCAGAAGAGTTTTATTACTCCTCTTCGGAAGATAAAAAGCAGTCACAGAAACAACCATTTGTTCTGCTACATCAGTTAAAGCTTCTGGCTATAAAAAGCCTAGTTCTGCTTTCTTCCAGGAGTTTTCTTCCCTGCAGAACAGCAGTGCAGGCAACCCAACAGCTGAGTCCATGGCATGATTCCAAGTGTGATGATGCTCAGGTCCAGACAGGAGGCTCCCAAGAAAATTACTGATTGCTGTGAGATGATAGGCAACCCTACACATCTGCCTATGCTTAGCAAGGCTGCTGTAGTTCTCCTGTTTGCCAGCTTATCATATGCACTTCTGACAGAAAGATTTGCTGTACCCACAAGCATCTTACAAGTACATTAAATAAATAAGACACTTGTGGGATCCAGGTTTCAACTTCTTTTTCAGAGCGTTGCTGCCGTCACTGGCTCAATCCACGTGCCTATCGCTCTCCTTGGGTTGCTATTATTCAGTCAATAACTCTGTCAAGAAGTACCTTTCCAGGAGCATGCTGTAATCGGCAGTCCTGGGTCAAACCAGAAGTACTTTTACTGAGAATTTCAGAATGTTTCACCTTGTGCCTCTCGATTCAAGCTCTCCGAAGGTCGCGTTACTGGACACAGTGAAATAGAGGAGCAGAGGTAGCATACGTACAACCTCACTTGAACATTCTGATCGCTCGACCCGAGTTACCCTCCACCTCGCATTCTTCTGGACGTTATAAATACTCGGCGGTGGGCTCTGCCGCCTCACACTTTCACCCCGGCTGCCCGAAGCGCCGTTTAAGCATTAAACCCTCTGCTAACCCCGTGGCCGCGCCCTGCCGGCAGCATCCAGCCCTGGGGAGCTGCTCCTCCGGGCATAGGGCACGGTGAGCGGCCAAGGGGCGGGGGGAGGCGTGGTGGGACGGGACGGGGGCAGGCAGGGGCCGCCGGAGCGGGGAGCGGAGCCTGTCCGGCGGCGAGGGCGCCGCGGGAGCAGCGTACCGGAGGCAAGAGCCGAGAGCGGGCGAACGCGGGAACCAAGAAAAGCCCGGAGGGACGGTCGGGAGGTCGGTCGGGGGTACCCGGACGAGGCGGCTGCGGGCAGCGGNCCGCGCCCTGCCTGCCCCGTGCCCCTCTCCGCTGCCCGGGATGCGCCCGCCGCTGCCCCCCCGGCGGTCGGCGCGTCCCGCTGCGGCCAGCCGGCCAAGGAGTGACCGTCCCGCCGGGCTGGGAGAGCGGTGCTGGTCCGGCTGTCGGAGCGGGACGCCACTGCTCGGGGTGTGGCGTAAAGGAGCGGTGGGTGGCACGGAGCGGCGGCGAGCCTCGTGGGAACCCCGCGTCTAGGGGTCCTCACAGCGCGTGGGTAGAGTGGTGTGCCCTGTGTGAGACCGTCACGCCGCGGACACGTCGGGTAATTTAAGCAAGATGTTTGTCGCCCGAGAAGGCTTAGGCCGCAGCGCTGATGGAAATTTGAGAACAATTACTAAAGTTTGGAGTGCGGGGAATAGGTCGGGAGCTCTCGGAGACGGGAGAAGTCAAAGTGCCTTCCCTTTAATGACCGCGAACTAAACCGTCCGGGAGCTCCCCTGTGAGGTGTGCCTGTGTGCTACTCGGTATTACAAAATTCAAACTGATGTCTAAAAGCCAGAAGCCAAGAAAAGTAACTGTTTGTTTTTCTGAGGCTGTAAACACCAGCGCATTCACTTAAGAAAAAATATTTTTAAAGTTTATTTGAATTGTGTAAGACGTTTTTCTGTAGCAGATATTTATTGTCTAAACTTCATTTGCATCTAGCATAGCTTAATTTCAGTGGAAGTGTGTATTGAAATGTGCTGCTATTCCCAAAAGCCCTTTCTGTTAATGAGGCTACCACGGTGTGCCTGATAAATTACATGTGTTTACTTTTCATTTGGAAAGGCTTTACAGATACATGAAATATAAAAAAAAGTTTGGTTTTGGATTTGCATTCTTGTCTTTCCCTTTGCCATTTTTAAAATTCTCTTTTTTGGCCAAAGTGTATTGTTGTACATGGAAGAGAAGGGAGAACTGCAGTGTGTGTGGTGGTGGTAGTGGTGGTGAAGGGGCATCCGGTTTCTTTGGTCAAGTCTGTTTGTGCCTATTTGGAAAACAGGAAAATACGATTCCAAAGAAATTACAAGTGTACTGAATGCAGGGTATCATATGCTCTTCTACAGGCAAAAGTAGGTAGAGGAAGGTCAAGTCCTTTGGTCACTTTATTCTCACTTGTTACTTTGACTTTAGGAAAATTGAGAGCAGTTTGGCTCACTTTTTGAATACAGAAATTTCTTATTTCTTTTAGATACAAAGTGCCCAGTGACTCATGAGATGGTAAAAGCCCTCAGCTCCCTGTGGGACTTATAACTAGAGAGCGCACTGGAAACAGAGAGCAGAAATGTACGGGAGGGAGATGTTTGCTAAAGGGTTTTGGCATGCCCATTATCACAGGTTACCTGTTGCCTCCTGGCCCTGGGAATTGCATATTCCCAGAGAAAAGCTGCAGGCCAGGGCAGCTGGTGAGAGCTATGACCGTGAGTTTCTACCTGTACCACTTTGTGGTTCAGTTGGAGAACACAGAGGAAGTTTGTTTTGCAGTAGGGCAGGTCAAGGGTTTGTGGCCTTCCACACAGCATTGCTTCTTTCATGGAATGTGTGGCAGAGGGACTATACAGACAGTGGTGGACCCTAGAGATGTTATCCATGGTAAAGAGCCCCTGCTCTAATTTGAAAGAGTGCTTGACCCTGCTAGGATCCTTGACCTCTGCAGGAGACCACATTAACCACTGGAGAAACCCGAAAGCATGCAGGTGGGCAAGGAGATTGCACAGGATGGGCAATTTCTTGGTGCTCACAGCTGGCCCAAACTGCATTCTCTGTCCTTGGAGCTGGGATGACAGATGTCAGCCAAATAGCTGGAGAAGGCAGCTGAATTGTCCTCCACATGACTATGGTTCTTGACATTGTACCACTGCCTTAGTTTGTGTAATTTAGCAATCACTGTTTTAGCCAGCACATCCCTGAGGAAGTACAGCCAGACTGGCCCTGCCCTGTAAAGAGGTTTCTCTTTCTGGTGGTACCTGGTGGTGCAGCAATAGGGATCCTCTTCTTTGCTTTAGAGAAAATAAAACTAATTTCCAGTGGTTTCAAGAGTCTGGGATGCTGAGGTACGTAACCATGGCAGTGCTGGGCAAGCAACATGCCACAGACAGGTTCTTCAGGTTGTTTTTTAAGTATTTTGGACTGAGGTCCATAGTTTGTAGCTAGCGTGTGACTGGGGCAAGCTTGTTTTGAGGAGTAGATCATTGAGCTGTCACAAAGCAGTGACACAGGTTATACTGAACCTGGCTGTTGCTGTCTTCTTATTATAATGCACAACCAACATTAATTTTTCTAATTGTTAAAGAAACAATGTGCTTTCTGAATTACTGGCTGCAAAGCAGGAGGTAAACAAAAGAAGAGTATGGCTGAAAGATATTACTTGGAAATAAATTCTAATTTATTGAATTATTATTTACATTAACTTTCAAATGTCTTTCAAATGCATGATACTCAGTCAATGAGAGTCTTGGCAAATAATAATGTTACAACTTTCATTGTCTTCTTACTAGCTCGTCAGAGGCAAAGGTTTACTTTTGTGATACTAAGTTCGCTGTAATAATTTTAAGAGAAGTAATTACCAGCAATGGCAGAGACTGTATGATTTCTGCTGATTGAGTGCATCATCCTTGCCTTCAGCCAGAGGAACTGGTATAGCACTATTACCTTTAGTAGAGTCATGACAGTTTACATCTGCTGAGTTGTGGCTGATAAACTCCTATGTCTGGCACATAATTCTCTTCACAGAAAGAAATGTATTTGCCCTTTGATAGACGAGTGTGATAAGTCATGAAAATTACTTAAAGAAACATTTATTTTGTTGCATGTGGTGCCCTTAAATGACAGGAATATTATTCTTTCAGGCAGTTATCAGCCAGTCTGGTGAATATTGCTGGTTGAACTATTATTAACGAATACTCTTCTAGTCAAATGTAATTGTTTATTTTACAGTGGAAAGCACTTGCAATTCATATGGACACAGTGGGATTTTGTTATAAGCCAATACAATGAAAGACTGTGACAGTTTATGTGATAACAGTGCGTAGATTGTAACTGAATTACAATTACACTGAACCTTAGCTGAGGTGAAGTTTTTCTGTTGAGAGCTTCACTGTTATCACGCTTCAGAAAAGAATTTAACAGCTCAAGGGCCCAGTTCAGCTCCTGGGAAAGGAATGAGGTGGTTGCTATCATCTTCAGAGTAAAAAAAGGACCAAGGACACCAAGCAGCAACTGAGTTTCTTGGATATCTTTCCCAGTGAACCTGTTCAACCAAAGTAGTTTGGACCTATGAGCTAGAGGGGAAATAACAAAGGGTAATCACCAAATTATTTTCTCAGAAAGTAATTTTAAAACTTCCTGAATGTACTAAAGAATTGGAGTTCACTGTAGGCTTTTATCAGATGACTTCTTTGCTGAAGGAGGGAATCAAGAAAAAGGAAGGGTGAGAAAATAGGGTGTGTGTCATCCTTTTACTTTTATCTGTGATGTCGTTTGTTCCTCCCCTCATCCTCAGAAGGCACTTGAAAATGCATCTCTGACTTCCCAAGTGATCAAAACAGCCTGTTGGGTCAGCAGTGGCCCACACATTTTTCTGATATTAAGAAACCTGTATACAGAATCATAAAATCAGAGAATGGTTTGAGTTGGAAGGGACATTAAATATCATCTAGTTCCATGCCTTCTTCCCTTGATACCTGTCTTTTGAAAGTGTCTTTAATGTGTTTGGAAAATTTTTATGACCCTTGAGTAAGTAAATGCTGTGGTCAGGAGCTCTAGCTCTTAAAAAGTTCCCTAAACTAAGATACTTAATTTTGGGCCCATGAGAAGTGTCCTCCCATCCAGCACAAATATTTTTCTTACCCTTCCCAGAAGAAAAACAATTACAAATTTGATTTGCATGAAACAAGTGCTGTCCTCATCCCCATCTTTGCTTTCTTAGAAAAGTGAAAAATTGACCGTTTGCACATCTTCAGTGCATACATTTGGGGCATGAGCACTGATTGTCATTGGAGTACGCAGCGACTAAACTGCAGCATTTTTGGTAAAACAGTAAGTGCTTCTGACGTCTTCTGATACTTTTACTGTGTAGATATCTTCTGATATTTATTGAAAAAAAGACATAGTGGAAGATCTGCTATGAAAATGGAACATCAAAGTCCATGGGAAGATGTTGCAGTAAATCTAAGTTGTAACTTAAAGAAAATCAGAATTTCTGAGAAAGACAAATTTAGTGTAACTATTCTTTATTTTTAAAAAAGCCAAGAACATTAAGTGTATGTCCTGTATACGAATGCAAAGGAAAAAAAAAGGTAAAATTAACCATAAAACCCCAATACTTATAAAAATACGACTTGAAATGTTTATTTTAAAGAAGGTAGCAGAAATCCAACTAATTTGAATGGGAGGTAGGATTGGCTTTATGATGACAGTCTTTCAGTGCATCTTCTCTATTGTAAATAGCATTAATTTATACCGTTAACTGTAGGAAGTTATTTTAGGCATTGGCAACATGCACACTGGCATCAAGACTCGACACCAACTTTCTCAGGGTCTTTCGTACTTTGGGTCTGCATGGCAAACAAGAACAAGCTTAGAAAGCATAGTTTGCCCTACTGCTGTGGAGGCGGTGATGGTTGGGCAGTGTTTTGGTAGTGCAGTGTGCACTTAGGTCTTTTTGAGAGGAAGTGAGCTGCTTGCTGTGTGCACTGGGGCTTGCTGGGTTTGTTTGCTAGTCCTTCTCGTGGCTCTTCTGTGTGTTTTTCAGCATGGAAGTTTTGTAAGGGGGAAACACCTTTGAGCAGTTCACTATGTTGCCGTTGTATTTCTGCGTCCAAGCTGTGTCTGAGCTTACCTACAGCTCCTGTGAGAGGCGTGCAACAGTGCTTGACCTTGGTGCCTCATCAGTCTTAGTCCCTCGCCCTTGGCTCCTGGGTATATATTGCAGCTTAAGCACTGGGTGACGTGGGAACACAGTGATATTTATGTTGCATTTGTCGATTTTATTTTCAGAGCCTGGTTTGAGAGCCACTTTCCCAAATTAATATGCGAGGCTTGCTGGAGCTGGGGATATACAACGCCTGCCCAGAGGAGCATTGGGAGGAACGTGGCTTGATCTCCCTCTTGTGGAAAATTATTGGAACTATATTCTTGTGATACTGAAGAAACAAAGTCCAGCATCCATCAGGGAACGAATGATGGCAGCAGTTACCATGCCACCTGATGCTCTTGTCAGCCCTCAAGGAAGTGAAGAGGTGGACTCTCTGATTGTACTGCACTATAATTATACAGGAAAGCTTATTTTAAGGGAAAAGGCAACTGATAAAATAGACCTGCCCACTATTTCATTTCTGATCCTATGTAGTTTCATAGTCCTGGAAAACTTGATGGTGTTGATTGCCATATGGAAAAACAATAAATTTCACAACCGCATGTACTTTTTTATTGGCAATCTAGCTCTCTGTGATCTTTTAGCTGGGATTGTTTACAAAGTAAACATTCTTATGTCTGGGAAGAAAACTCTGAGCTTGTCCTCCACAATCTGGTTCATTAGGGAAGGTAGCATGTTTGTTGCCCTGGGAGCCTCCACGTTCAGCTTGCTAGCGATAGCTATTGAGCGGCATTTGACCATGATTAAAATGAGGCCTTACGACGCAAATAAAAAATACAGAGTGTTCCTTCTCATTGGTACGTGCTGGCTTATTTCAATTTCCTTGGGTGCCCTCCCCATCCTTGGCTGGAACTGTATAAACAACTTACCAGATTGCTCAACAATTTTGCCTCTGTACTCTAAAAAGTATGTTGTGTTCTGCATTAGTATCTTCATAGCCATTTTGGTTGCCATCGTCATCCTTTATGCCCGTATATACATACTGGTTAAGTCCAGCAGTCGTAATGTCACCAACCACAATAACTCGGAGCGGTCCATGGCACTCCTTAGGACTGTTGTGATTGTTGTTAGTGTCTTCATTGCATGCTGGTCTCCACTGTTCATCCTGTTCCTCATCGATGTGGCCTGCAGAGTCAAGGAGTGCTCTATCTTGTACAAAGCCCACTGGTTTATTGCTCTAGCCGTCATCAATTCCGCAATGAACCCCATCATCTACACCCTGGCCAGTAAGGAAATGCGTCGGGCTTTCTTTCGCCTTGTTTGTGGCTGCCTGGTGAAATCCAAGGTGGCCAGATCTTTGCCTATTCAGCCCACACCAGATCACAGTCGAAGTAAATCCAGCAGCAGCAATACCCAGAAGCCAAAGGAAGAGTTCCCACCAATGAATGTTCCCTCATGTATTGCTGAGAAAAATGAATCTTCATTTCACAACGGAAACTTCTGTAAGTAAAGGCCTCCTTGAGACAAGTATTTTTCTGTGTTTTTTAGGTTTAAGCTACAAGTGTAGTTTAAATATTCATGCACTTCAGTCACAGGGGAAAACACTAACCATTTATTTAACTTTAAGGACTTGTTTATCAACAATCATTTGCTTTGGGTGTTCATTCAGTAACACACCTGATTTAGAAAAAGCCTTTCATGCTACCCAGCAGCCAGGACAAAGTCCATGCTGAGCTAACGACATCACGTGCCACGATGGCATTGCATGCTAAGGCTTCATTTGGCACCTCCTGATCTTGCAAGACATCACTAAAAGCTTTTAGAAACTTCAGCATTCACTAAAGACTGCTGACAATTGGAAGATGAGCTGGATTATTGCCAACTGGGAGAAGAATTAATTGCATAAGTTGGTGATTATAGTTCTCTATATGTATCTTGCTGTTGTGTTAGTGGCCTTATATGTGGTATAAATAGCTGTATATCTGTACAATTTCTCATTAAAAAGTCATTGATTGGTAAAAGTTTACAACATGCTAGACACTGTATTGCAGTATACAGTGCAAGGTGACTAATTGTACAAATAGATGCGTTTCAATGGGGATATTTAAAATGAAGTAGTAGCTTTTAACTGTCAGAAACATTAACAAGTCATATCAATGCAGTATTTTTATTTTTTCCATTGTTATTCTAACTTTTCATGTTTAGTGAAAGACAACATGACAGTTGTCACTGTGGCATTTCACAGCATGTTTTAAGTAAGCAGTAGTAAATAACCATTGAGAGAGGATATATATGTTTGCTATTTAAAGTAGTTAAAATGTGACCCCCTCAATACATGTGTAACAAGTGTATGTGCTGTTTCAATGCATATATTTTTGCATACTATTTTCAATATATTTAAAAATGTATGTCCAACCTATGTAAACCTGTGTACATTGTGAATGCACTACCTAAGCTGAGATTGTTCAGTTCTGAAACAGAGACGTATCATTTCAGAAAGCAATGAACCACAGTGGGTTCCTGTGGAGTTCCTTCTTTCCTCTCCAGGCCTTACCACAGTGTGGGATTCTGTTAGAAATTCTCCCTGGGAAGTTTAGCCAGTGGGACAGTGTCCCATTTTCTGTCAGTGGGATCCTATGCTTCTACCATCTCCGGACACTTTTGCAGATACGAGAGGGAAGATGCGGTACAACAGGATCATGCTGAAGGGCATATCTCCATTTATACCTGACCTTGCCTTGGATCTGGAAGGAAGGTTTATTTAGTTTGGAAGATCTGAGCCCCAGCCCTGACCTTTTGAGATGCTGTTCCAGAGAAACCTGAAAACAACTTTATAGTTCATCACTGCTTTACCAGCCTGAGTACAGGATGGTGTTCAGTGTCAAAGGGGTTCCCTGAGTCCTGGAGCAGTAAAGACTTCACAGACATCTGGTTTCAGGTCCGCATGGAAGTGCCCTGTGGTACTTCCATCAACTGTATTTTATGGCTGGAGGCTTCAGTGGAGTTTGATGGGAAATTCTGGGACAAGTTCCCATTGTCTTTCAGTAAGAATGTATACATCTAACTTTATTAGGCTCTTTCAAAGATTTGTGTTTAATGTCTCAAAACACACCTTGCCTTATGCACAATCAGAAGTAGTTGAGGCTTTTTTAATACACAGCATGAAAGAGCTCATCCTTAGCTTTACTCTGGTCTTAGTAATTTAAAGCAGCAGCATTAGACTCTTCTCATGTATGGATAGTGTATAAGTTGTGTATTGTACGTAGCAAAAACCTTTAAAATGTAGAGGTTTGCATTGTGATTATCTTTGGCAAATTAACAGTCTGTAAATGTTTTACGCTGTTAGAAAAGTGTATAAGAACAAAGAAGAATTGTATTTGATGAAATAACTGTGAAAGAGAGTAGTAAATATGAAATAATTTCTACCAAAGAGGTTGAAAAGCAGTGCACTTAGAGAAAAAGAAAAAGTTAAACCAAGCTAAGCATGATGTAACTGTATGGATTGTAGATACAGGCTGCAGGCTCTGTAGCTTTGTGAGAAATAGAACTGGTGACATTGCATTGCCATGGCTTGATTAGGTTTTTGGATTTTACATTGCTGTTGGGCTGTATTGTGGAAGTTCTCCCCTGAAGTTGTGGCTTTTAAACTGCCAGCTAAAATATTTGTATACTTGTGTTAGTTCCCAAAATGGTGGCAAGTGGCAGCTTCCTTGCTATTGTAGAGCAGATAGGCTTTAGGAACACAACAGTTTGGGAAAACATGGTGGCTGAACCCACACCAACCCGCATGTCAAGGATGTTACATGATTCTTGCTATATAGGTGAAAAATAAAGAAAAATTTTAAATGGACAGAGTCCAAGAAAATGTACATAAGAGTGAGTTTTAACATCTGCATTCTAGCCTTAGCTATTGTTGGTGTTGGTGCAAGGTACAAGTGATGCAAAGAACTCCACTGTTAAAGGCCACGTGATTGCTTGTTAGTACAAAACCATTTCATTCTACTTTGATTTCCTTCTCTTATTTTGGAGCTGTGGGGATATTTTGTTAGTTCACTACCCTGCTGTACTTGAAGCAGGTTTCTTAAGATTCATGGGTTCACATGTAACACTGATAATACAATTTACAAAGTGCTTATGACTGAAGAGAAAAACACCTATTGTCAATACAATCTTCAGTGAGTACATCCCATTGGGAAGTATTAGATAAGGCATAGATTGTGGAAGATTTTAGAGCAGAATTTTAAATTAGGACAAGTCACGGGTTTAATAGCAGTGCACCTTAAACAGACAGGAAAATTACATACCCTCAAAGCTGGAAAAAGATGAAGAATATCTTCTTTCACCCTAAAATATTAGAAAATTCCTCTTAACACATCCCAGAATCTAAGCCTTTTATCATCTAGGCCGATTTGAGCATACAGGAAACCAAATTAGATTTTCCTTTCCAATTGGTTTTACATGGAGCAAAGGCTACAAAGGAGACTAATATTTCATTCATATTATCTCATGAATTGGAATATTTGGTTTGATTATGGATTATGAAATAAATGCAAATCCAGCCACCTATGGAGAAAATAAAGGTTTTCACAATCTGCTTTCCAAGTGTCTTTTATTGTAAACAGTCTTAGAGAGTGTTTTCAACTCATTAGGTACCAGAAACATTTTGAAAACTTCTAATACAATATCTCAAACCTTTAAACTAAAGGTGTCAAGTAGCAGTCATTTTTCAAATAATTGTGAAAAGGATTTGGCCTTCTATGGAAAACATTTATTTAAACTCTGGATGTTGTGCCTGAAGGCAGTACCCCAGAGCCAGAAGGCTGTCTTGGTTAACAGGGATCTTCTCTTGGAAATGAGACTAAACTGGAAGGTGTATGCCCAGTGGAAGCAAGGTTGGGTGACATGGGAAGAATACTGAGATGCTATTTGCCAGTGTAGGGAGAAAATTCGTGTTCAAAGTTCACTTGGAGATGAAGCTGACAGAAACGTGGGGAACAATAAAAAGAGTTATTTCAATATCAGTGACAAAAGACAGCTTAGAAATAAAATCATCCCATTAGGGGTGAGGATGGTCTCCTCACAAACAGGGACATAGACAAGGCAGAGGTGTTTGCTGCATTCTTTGCCTCTATCTTCAACACAGATGGCAGACCAAGGGGGTCTCAGTGCCCTGAGCTTGAAGGACCATGACTGCAAGAATGATTAACTCGCAGTGGACCCTGAAATTGTGCAGGACCTACTGCTCCAGCTGGATCCCTGCAAATCTATGGGGCCTGATGGGATTCATCTGAGAATCCTCAAAGAGCTGTTCATGTCATTGCAAAACCTCTCTCAGTGATTTTCATGGAGTTTTGGGAATCCAGAGAGAATCCAGAGTCCCGGCTGACTGAAAGCTGGACAACGTTGTCCCAAGTTTCAAAAAGGGCAGGAAGGAGGACCCTGGAAACTACAAACCTGTCAGTTTCATTTCACTGGCCAGTAAAGTCATGGTCAAGATTATTCTGGGAGGTATTGAAAACCTGGAGGACAATGTAGTCATCGGTCACAGCCAACACGACTTCATGAGAGGGAAGAGTCCTGCTTGCCAAACATGATTTCCTTCTATGACAAGGTAACCCACCTCGCGGATCGAGGGAGACTTCCCTTGATGTAGTCTTTTGGGGTTTCAGCAAAGCTTTTCATAATGTCTCTCTCAGTATCCTTCTGGACAAAATGTCCAGCTCACAGCTGGATAAATGCATCATGTAATGGGTGAGCAGCTGGCTCATGGGTCAGGCACAAAGGCTTACAGTGAATGGGGTGACATCAAACTGGGGACTCGTCACTAGTGGGGTTCCACAGGGCCCCATCCTCAGCCCTGTGCTCTTCAACATCTTCATAAAATGACTTGGATGCAGTACTTGACTGAATACTAAGTAAGTTTGCCGACAATACTATACTGGGGGAAGCTGCCAGCTCCATCAAGGGCAGACGGGCCCTGCAGAGAGACCTCAACAAATTAGAGGACTGGGAAATCACCAACTGTATGAAGTTTAACAAGAGCAGGTGCTGGATTCTGCATCTGTGATTGGGGAGCGCTGGTTGTGTGTGTAGACTGGGGAACGGGAGGCTGGAGAATAAGACTCTGGAGAGCAGCGCTGTGGAAAGGGACTTGAGGATCCTGGTCCCTGGCAAGTTGAACATGAGTCAGCAGTGCCCTGGCAGCCAGGAGGGCCAGCTGTGTCCTGGGGGGCATCAGGCACAGCATCACCAGCCGGGCAAGGGAGGGGATTTTCCTGCTCTGCTCTGCACTGGGGCAGCCTCATCTCGAGTGCTGGCGGCAGTTTTGGGCACCACAATAAAAAAAGACATTCAGCTATTGGAGAATGCCCAATAGAAGGCCATGAGGATGGTGAAGGCTTTGGAGGGGAAGCCATGTGAGGAGTGGTTGAGGTTACTTGGTCTTTTCAGCCTGGGGGAGACTGAGAGAAGACCTCGTTGTGGTCTACAGCATCCTCATGAGGGGAGGGGACCTCTTCACTGTCATGACCAGTGACAGACCTTGAGCAAACAGAATGAAGCTGAGTCATGGGAAGTTTCAGTTGGATATCAGGAAAAGGTTTTTCACCCAGAGGGTGGTTGGGCATTAGAACAGGCTCCCCAGGGAAGTGGTCACAGCACCAGCCTGACAGAGTTCAAGAAGCATTTGGGAATCCCTCTCAGGCACATGGTGTGATTCTTGGGGTGTCCTGTGCAGGGCCAGGAGTTGGACTCAATGATCCCGATGGGTCCCTTTCAACTCAGGATATTGTATGATTTTGTGAATGCTGTGCAGCTGAGGGTAGCAGGCTCTGCATCCACCATCCCCAGGGCTGGAGGAAGGCTTTGTCCCTGCTTTCTGGGAGCAGGGTCAATTCCTTGGCCAATCTGCTTGGAGGGCTGTCTGCTCCAGTTATGCCAGGCATGGCTGCTCCCTGGGAAGGGACATTTTGCAAGAAGAGACTGTAGCGAATGTTTGTGCTGACTTCAAGGCTTGTTTCCAACTGCTCTAGTAAGGACCTGTGTGTGAAGTGTCAGGTGCCAAAAAGCTGGGGTCCTAAAAGTGAGCAGTCAGCTGCTGCTGAGAGGAGATGTGCTGGTGTTCACCTGCAGGTGCCATTTCATCTGCCAACACAACTAAGGACACTCCCAGCAGGAGCTGGGAACCTAGGCCATGCTGGGCCTGGAGACACTCCCTTCTTGTGGCCAGACTCAGGGGGGGCCAGGCACAGCAGCAGTGACTGGGGGTTTCCGCTGCTGAGCTGAGGCCCCCCAGCACCTGTAGAGGGCTGGAGGCACCGTGGAGAGGCATGCAGAGTTTGCAGGTGCCCTTGATGCATTCAGAGCTGCATTTCTTCTCCCCAAGAGCAGCTTAACTTCCCAGGGCATGCTCAGGCTCAGCTTTTCTCCAAGTGGTCAAAAGGGAAGGAAGGGCCTTTGCAAGACAAGTGGTCATTGGGGGAAGAGGATTAGGGTTAGAGCTCAGCACAGCTAAGTTTCCTGCTGATGTGGAGACATTGTCCTGTCCACAGTAACAAAGTGGCTGCTTTTGTCCTTGCAGTCACTCTCCACAGAAACACTGCAGGGTGGACTACCTTTTTCTATTCTCACCTATTCAGTGTGCCGGGAAAGCTACCTTTCGAGAATAGGGCATCATCTAGCTCAGAAGGGGGGCCTGTATTAATGCTTACATGCATTCATGTAAACAGTATTTGTTGAGAACAAACACATGTGTTTTCTTTATCAAAGTACATGGAGCTCATGTGGTGGTGTGAGGTCAATGTCACTGAGGTCCAGCTCCTCATGTGCCATTTGGTCCTCTGACATTTTCATCCCTGATTCGACTGGGTTGAGTAATTCATTGATTTATTAATATTCAGTATCCAGGTAAACCTTTTGGAATGGCACACATTCTGCTACAAAATGTGCCTCCCTTCAGGTCAATTAAAAAAAACCCAAGCCCAACCCCAAACCCAACAAACAAACTCCTTTAAGGAACCTGAGCATAAGAGAACAGACTCAAGCCCACTCTACATGCATTTCAATCTAGTAATAGTGCTCACTGTTTTATTACTTTGGTTAAACATATACAAACTGAATAATCATAAAACAGTTGCATGACACTTATATTCCAAACTACATTGCTCAAGAACTTCCTCAGAGACAAAATCTGTCTCTATAGCTAGAATATCACAGTCAGCAGAGAGGCAAAAACTTGATATTCACAAAAGTGGTTAGGAATATAAATTATCACAATATTTCCACATACATTATTTTTCCTGCAATTCTCAGTTAAAAATGTTTCTAAAAGTAATAAATATTAATAAATAACAATTGTACAATAAAACTTCCTTTTACAGCAAAATAGTCACTTTTTAGTTTTGTTGTTGCTGCCCACACAATGCAAAGAAAAACATTTACCTTGAAAGAAGAAACCTAGCTTCTTTCAAGTTTTAACTCTGCAGGACTTTACTGAGAAGCAGTTATCACACCAATCCAGACAAAGAGGACACAAATATATACTAATTATAATCTTCACATTCTTCACTTAATAGAAAATTTCACTTAATTTTGAATTAATGTATGCCTGGGTGTGTTTGGTGTCTTTTTCCTCATGGAAGAAAAAGGAGGACTGCTGGAAAAAGCTTTCATTTGACCTGGACTCTATTTGATCTTCATGATAGCTACATAAAGTGTAAATCTGCATCCTAAATTCTGAGGCTACCTTTGTTTTCTGAGTCATCTGCACTGTCTCTTACACAGTGGGGTAGCAGGATGAGTCAGCCAGTACTAGCTTCTTTCTTCCTTTGGTTTCCATGACCTGTTCTGTTGTCAAGCCAGGTTTAAACACTCTTTATATAGTGCTTTTGCTAGAAATGTGTAGTTCTGAAATCTTATCCCCTTTACTGAAATAAAAAAAAAAAAAAAAGGGCCCTGCCCTGCATTTTCTCCCTGGAAGCCTTAGGAGATGTTTACATGGGAGTGTGCAGAGGAACAGATCAGGGCTTGTGAACATAAATGTCTCAATAAGAGATGAGCAGTAGGCTTTGTATTCCCAGAGGTTCTGCTTTAACTCTATCAACCAATTAGCATGTTTATAATTTGGCAAGAGCTCTCTATTCTCATTAGTGGTTTAAATGCCTACTGGCTCATGTTTCCAGGCTTCACATTTCTTACTCCTGAAGTTTTCTCTCCCGAGACAGCTTTTCACTCTCTATCCAAGCCTCTGGTTAACTGCAGGCAAATTGTATGTCCATGTTATCTTTTCCACAGGCCTGCCCTTATTCCCGCTGCATCCAATGCAGGTATGACCAAGGTCCACAGACGCTGTGTGCAAGTGAGTAGAGTAAGCCCAGCTGATCACAGCGCACTAAGTGGAAATTCACCCACATCCTGACAGCTTTGAACACATATAGATTTCTGAAGAGTGTGAATCTCACTTTGGGCAAAAAAGACCATGTAAGTCAAAGTGGTTTTGACAGTACACTAAGGTATCTGAATTTAGGCTTTATGCATACATATTTTGAAACTCTCTGGAAGATAAAAAGGGAAGTATGTCTCTTACTTCAGCTTTGACTTTATTTATGCAAATATGGATTATGGTTTACTTAATATAAATTCTTGGTTCTACCACTTACTTTGGATAAACATTGGAAGCTAAGAACAAAGTTCTGAAAGCAGGATCTGTAAGCTTTTTTCAGAATATTCACAAGTTCCAAATATCCCTCTTATAACTGCAAATTTACTAGAAGGTGCAAAACTTTGCTGGTTGTCAAATCTACTGATAAATATCTAAATATGCATCAATTCTATTAGTAATACATTATAGCTGGCATCTGGCATTGATGTGCCAGCAGCAATCACACTGTGGTATGGTTTCTTTTAAATTCTCCTCATCTGATTGCACATGACGCCTGGGGACCGTGGTGATAAGTAATGTGAGTATATTATTTCACAGTGTGGAAAAAGTATGAATACAGGCTGTAGAAAATTTAGTGCTGGCAGGTGATATTTACCAGATTGTTAAACATTTTGTTCCAGTGACAATGCACATTTTGCACTCAAGTCTTGGTCCCAGGACTATGTCCTTTGTTCAAGCTTTTATTGAACATGTCTGGCAGAGAGGTTTTGGCAGAGAGATTTTGGCAGAACCAGTGTTATGTCCCATTGTGAACCCTGTAGGAAGTGAAGTGGAGTGAAACTACAGTATGACACAGTTTGACACACAGTATGACACACAGTTTGTGTCCACATTGTGTGTGCAAAGCCCTGGGCAGGAAGGCAGGAAATTAAGCCCTGGAAATTGCAACTTCTCATATGGTGACCAGCCAGACATGGTTAGCTTGAATATTCTCTTCTTGCATAAGGAAAGGGAAGCTGGGACTCCTCACTCTGAGAAAATTCCCATTTGTCAGAAGGCAATTCAGTTTTCAAACCACATTTTCAGGTTTCATTGCTTCTAAAGCATCTGAAATAATTGAATGTTTGGGAACATGATTGTACGTAGATGTCCAGCCTATCACTGCCAGCAACACTGGATGAATTTTATTAACTTTATAATTAGCCTAGATCTGCAGTAGAAGTAATCAGAATCATCTGGTTCATGTATGAATGTTCTTTGTTTAAAGGCATTGAATATGTTTTCATTGCCATCAGTTCCTATAGTTGCAACACAACTGGAATCAAAACTGTTAATCAGATAGGATTCAAAACCAATGTAGACAGTCTTGCAGAATAGTTAGAGTTTCAGTTCTGACTTCTCAGCTATTTGTTGGAAAAACATCAAAAGACACTATAATATCACCTAATCTCAGTGATTTCTATTGAGTCTAGAAATTTTTTCAAGTAAAACCCCACTTCTTGAAGTCATGGTACTGAATTACCACAAGAAGTGTCTAGTCCTTGAAACTGCATTAAAAAAAATAAAAAAGGTGAGGGACTCCAAACCAAAAGTGAACATTAAAAGACTCACATAATTATCTGTCAGTCGTCAGGTTTTCAGCTAACTTCTCAGCATTTAAATCTATCTCATTATTTTTGCATCTCTTAAATTGGTGGCAGTGTTGGCTCCTCACAGAAATGAGCCCAGCTGCTCTAGCAGGTTCAGTTAATTCTTGTTGAAATCAGTTTAAAATGGTCTTTGACTCTAAATGACAACTGGTTTGGATCTGCTATCCAAATAGCTTTACCGTTTATTTGCCCTTTTCATAAAGGGGAAAGCCAAACCTACCAGAGTGACAAGGACAAAAAACATGGCAGGATCCATGAATGGAGTACTGACTGGCACACATGCTCTTCTTTTTTGGACAGTTTTGAGCCTGTTTGTCTCCCAGTGATGTAGAAAAGCCTCTGTATCCCCATACGTGGCCAGACAGGATCCGCTGGCTCATCGCATCAGCAGGGCACTGTCGCAGTGCAATGGCGCTGTTGCCATCTGGGACCAAACTGCATCTAGTCAAGATATATGTAACCTTTGCATCGTCAGTGGATATGCTGAGCTGGGCAAATTGGCTGTGCTGACAGAGCAGCTTGAAATAGCCTGAAACATTTCCCTGGAGCCAGGGTTTGTGAAATATAGTCTGGGAAATTTAGTATTTCTGTCAAGCTGTTTCATTTTTTGTCGCCTTGAGACTTGCTTTAATTTCCAAAGCATGCATCTAAGTGGGTGCTAAGGTATTAAAGCTACAGCTAGGACAGTGAAAAAAAAAGATATCTATTTCAGTGTATGTTTAGTGCCTTCAATTCATACACCCCAATCTTGTCACATTTTTCCAGGATATTTAGGACTCCAAAATGGAAATAGGAAGCAGGTGGGCTTTTTGAAGACAGCTAAGGACGTTATGCAGCAGACTTTTACTGAAATGATATGCAATATTCAAAGAAAAAAAGACACCTTCTCTTATAGGTAGTGATATCACACTGAAAACTTTCCAGAACATGGCTATGGGAAGGTTAGAGCATGGAATAACAAGCATTATATATGAAAAAAAAGTGGGAACTGAGATAATTCAAACTGGAACATGGTGAGACATGGATAAATAAAGTCATTTTTTGAGACTCTCAAAGAAAGTTATTTTGGTGGATACTACTTTGGGATATAAGATCTGTTCCTATTTCCTTGCCACTCCTAGTCTTGTAAAACAAAATTTTAAGCATTCCACTAAACTCAGTGCCATACTGATTTGGGTTGAAATGCAACATTTAATTGTTTTCCTTTGCTCTCAGCTCCCATTCAGACCTAGAAATATCAAATAATAACTATCTGCAGTAAAATTAATCACAAGGTTCACTAATGTCTTAGTTTGGCTTCTGGATGTCTTAATTACAGAATCAAGTGTATTTTTACAGAGGCACAGATTACATGATTAGTCTTAGGTGTTTCAATAATTTTCAGTTTTGAGATTACCCAAAATCAAACTTTCAAGTTGCAACTTCACCATATTTAAAAGCAGAAGGTACAAGAAAATTATTTCAAAATTTTAACATTATAGTCCTGCCTGAATATATTCTAAGTGAATTCTTCAGTCAGTTTGATTATGGTTTGACAAATTTTTTAACTTAGCAAATTCTTAGAACCAAATGTAACTTTAAGTATACTGCAGGGTAGGCAGGTACCTAACCTAGAATTACCCTGATGAGTTTTTATGAATCAA
Source organism: Aleadryas rufinucha (assembly GCA_013397815.1). Taxonomy (NCBI): domain Eukaryota; kingdom Metazoa; phylum Chordata; class Aves; order Passeriformes; genus Aleadryas; species Aleadryas rufinucha. The sequence continues at coordinate 330,400 of VZTH01005364.1, forward strand.
GTCGGAAGATTTGATTTGAGAGACTGGTGCTAGAGAAGACCTTTGATTGCTGAAGGCAAATCTTGACTCTGGCACAAGCATTGCCTTTACAGGAACTGTGTCTATTGAATTTGACTCATAATAAGATTCATAGAATGGGAAAATAACTTTATATAATGCTTAAATGTGAACAGTACAAACATCCCTTAAAGCATTTCCAAGTACCAAAAGTCAAGGGCATTTCTGCTAGAAATGCGTCTTTATTGTATGTGTATTTTTTAAACTTGATATTTAGAAAAAACCAGTGTATTTGCAATACCTATCACTTGCTGAAGGCCAAAATGAAGTTATGCTTTGGCAAGTAAATGCAAGTGACATCATTTGCAAAACTGACCACTGAGTTCAGATAGTTTTCACTGCTTATAAGAAGAAAAGATTTTTCAGATATGTCTTTCAACAGTACATCTTGTATTAAGCCTATTAAACACAAGTTATTTGAACTTGTCTAATCATTGCGCAACATCTCATTTGAGACTGTTAGTTCAAGGACACCTAGATCTTCACCATAAGCAGAGAACTACTCATAAATAACATTAGCACTGAAATTAATAAATTAAAGTTACAGTATATTGTTACAATATCATTAGAAAAATCAAAGCACACACCTCATACACAGAGATATCACACCAAATCATTGCTAAAGCAAGATACAAATGTTTTAAATAGCATCGTATAAGAATTCAAACTTGACATCAGAAAGATAAAATCCTATTGATATCAGTGACACTGAATAGTGCTTTTAAAAAATACTTTATGCTAAGTTTCTCAGTTGGAATACTAGTTAGTGAATTCAGATTCCTTCCATGGTTAACTAGCATAATCCATCTGTAATCCCCATAGTTGTGCTTCTTAGACAAAATCAGAAATAAGATTTGTAATATTAAATTTCTCAAGAAATTGAGACTGCTGAATTCTATTTTTTTATCTGAACAATCACAATTGTCATTTTTCTTTTGGTAAAAACACATGGCACAGAAGATAGTTTTATACTGTCAACAGACTGACTTGAAAAATATAAATATATACTGTATTTATATATATAATGCGTATATACACTATCAATATTCACATTAGAGAATCTGAACAATTTTGTTGAAATTACTTTTAAGAAAGCTTTTTACTGTGATTTCATGTCACATAAAACATTGAAAATGTTCAAGTGTACCATATGAAATGGGGCTTCTTAAACCTAAATAAAACATACTTGTGAAATGTATGTGAATATGCATTTTTTTTTAATGTATATTTTCTTTTCAGATCTGCAATTTCTACCACTTATAGCTTGCAAGTTGCAATAACTAAAAGAGTTATCTGGAGTCAGTGTTTTCTTTCAGCAGGCTGTTGCAGGCAGAGTTCACTCACTGAAGAAACTATAGGCAAATTATTCTCAAGGTGATAGTTGATGAGATGACTTATGCTGTCAAAGACACGATCTTTTGTACGTACCTTCAAAAAAAAGGATGCAAGAAGATAAATTAAAGGGTAAGGTACTTTCCCCCTTAACTTCACACTAAAATTGTCTAAGAATAAAATGACAAAATCATATTTTAGAGACTGATCCCTCTTCAATCAAAATTGGTGGAAATTTGGCACTTACCCAGTGTGGCTCCTGTTTTATCTCTTACTCCCTCTATTTTCACTAAACAGATATTTTGCATGCAATTCCGTGGACCAGCCTACTCTTATTACTCTTTCTGAATAGATCTGCTTGAAAACTTTCTGTACATGATTTTGTTTCACTGTGAGTCAGATTTTTAGATAAATTTTTCTTCTTCAAGGGACCACCTACTTCTTTTAGGTGTTTGCAGCTTTTTAATTAGAAAGAGCTATCCTGCCAGGTTTGTCAGAACCCAGTTTCTTTGTGCACCTCAGCATTTTTGTGCTTTTTAAAATACCTTTTTCTTCTGCTACTCGAAAATTCCCTTTCTAGGAAGTGATCCAGCCACCATATGTGCTTAGCTTGGGTTTGCCCTTTGCTGCACAGTACATCCCCGTGCCTTTGGAACTGAAACACTTCAGGGCAGGAAACATCATTTTTCTAGCCTATGTACAGGGCTAGAAAAATGCCCTCTGTACCAGCATCCTTGCTGGTATACAATACTACATCCACAATAGGAGTAAAGTGATATTGCAGGATGAAATGGTCAAAATTATCACAAGCCAAAAACTAACCTACCAAAGCAATCTTTAATTATTTAGCCACATGTTCACAAAACTTTTCCTTCCTAAGTCTCAAATGAGTTAGGCATACAGCTGCTACAGGCAGAGCACAGTTCCACTCAAGCAAACATCATGTTGCACTAAAACTTTGTATTGGGGTGGCTCTACAGTGCCTCAAGCAAATGCCTGTGAGCACTGCTCTGAGTAAGGAATGTCATCTATTCTCCTTGAACTTTTCTCAGGAACAGAGAACAGCTTTGCGTTGAAACTTTCAAAAGTCATCTTATGCTCTGGTGGACACCTCTTCTGAAATAATTCAGTCTTCAACATTAAGTTCTGGAAAAATTGCTAGAAGCTTAACACAGGATGTCACAGAGTAAAATAAAAAGGAAACAAGTAACTTTGATGGCATATGATGCTATCTGGTCAGTCTACACGTAGTTATGTTGTTGAAGTAACCCAACAGGTTCTCCCAATTTCTGAAGCATACTGCTTTGAAATGTCACTTTCTCTAAAATCAAACTATATTTTCAGAATGAAAGGATATATTTAAAATAGAAGTAACTTTACTTAGCTATATTCTGAGATGTTCTTACCATAAGTTAGATGGTCTACCATCACCAGAGTTCTAATTCTAAATCCAGAAAAATCATGCAGTCCTCCATTTTAAGCAGCCATTACCTGAATGAGGGCTCTTTTTTCCTTTTTTCCATTTTTGTTAGCCGGATGAGAGCAGAAGCAACTGGACAGTTAACTCTGCTCTGAGAACACACCCTTAAGATCTGTTACCTGTCACTGGGTAATGCGTGTGAAATTAATATTCAGGCAACATTTGTGTGAATCAGTCTTGAAGAACAACTGCACTGAGGCAACACAGACAAAATGCAAGCCACTGACATGCTGTGGCAGCTGGCCACACACTGGCATTTTATTGATTATTCTCCACTTTGACAAGTTGCAAATAGGGCTGCTCAGAAGCTGTGTCAGGATCCCACAAATTGTACAGACAGCACAGCTGTTTGTAACTAAGTGCAGTTGCAGAAAATCATTGTTCTGGAACAGTGCCTCCCTAGCAAGGCATTTCAGAGCCATTTGGGCCATGATGATACAAGCAGGCTGAGGGAAGGGATGGGTGCAGACAACAAGCAGGTCCCTAACCAAGGAAGTCAGCAAATTAGAGCTGCACTAGAGGCAGTGCAGCAAAGATGGAGGTGGGCCCTCCAACATGTGCAGAAAGTAAATGCCCTGGAAGTCATCATGGGACCTGAGTATTCCATGCCAGTCAGCACTGCAGCAGAGCTCCTGGTAGGACACAGCACTCCTGCACTTGCCACGTCACACAGCAGCATTTCCCTTGCAGTTATTGCCGTAACAGTTCTTTGTGGGTTTATGCTGAAAAGAGAATTAGGGGACCTTGTTGCAGGCATCAAAAAACTGTTGGTAAATTTTAGCAATGGAGGCTGCCCCTCAAAAGGTGTAGAGCCACTCTCCTGGGCTGGTGTACCCGTCAAATGCAGGACTAGGCAGCTGTCGCCTCACAAGTGCAAAACCATTCTTTGACTGGCCTCATGTGGCAAATGTAATTAACTGCAACAAGTACAATGGGCGTTCCTCAACAGCTGCAATACCGACTCTGCGGGACTGGCATAATTCTGCCACAGCTTTCTCAGCTCAAACGCCAACAGGCCAACTCCTTTATGGGAGTTTCTCACTTACCTTGGGGCTGGTTATCTAAAGTTGTCCTTTATAGAGGAAAAGGAGTTGCCCACTTGCAGCTACCAGGGGCCAAATCATGACAATGATTTCAATCTCTCTGTAGAGATTATGCCTTCAGAGAAGCAGGACAGGACAGCTACAGAAAACTAGAGCTCCCTTGCCCCCTCCATCCTGCTGTAGGGAAGGGCCCTTCATCAGCTAAGGAAGTGTTTGTGCAGCAAAGAGATGGAGCAGGCTTAGCCCAGCTCTCTCCTGGGCATACATGCAGGAAAACACAGACGACCTGGCCCATATCCCAGCTAACAGAGATGTCAAGTGGAAATTGCCAGCATGCAGGCTAGCCACACCTCCTTCCTTTAGCAAGAATGCTGAAGTGGCTTAGCTGCACTTTAGACCAAGACTGCACAGCAGTGGTCAAAGTGTGAACTTGCCTGAGAATAGGTCCCTAAGGCTCCCTGCAATGTGCAGAAATTATGAGCTAGGTCTTCTGCTAGGCATCAGGGATAGAATTAGAGAGGTGATGGCATATTAGAGATACAAGGCGGTGCTTATGATCAGTTGTGAATAAGCTGTAAAGAAGATTAAAGACATTTAGAGAAAATGTGTGGAGTCAGAAACCTCATCTATTAGTGAGAAGTCAGTACTTACAGTTCCTTCTGGGTCCACCAAAAGAAGATGCTTGGCTTGCCCTTTGTGCATGCCTGTCAGCACATAGGAGCCAGGATTCGTGGTACTCTTCCTCACAAGGAAATCTCCACATTTCTTTAATAGCTGTTCTGCTTCTTTCCTGCTCATCTCTCCTTGATACCATGGCTCTGTACTCAGCTCTTCAGCTTCAGTCTGGACAGCTGCTCTGGATAAAGGAGGACTGGTGCATCCCATGGAGGTGGATTTCTTCAAAATAGTCTCAGATGTTTGATTCTTGAGAGCATCTTCAAATGGTTCTGTTTATGGAAATAGAAACAATGGCAGGATCATTCAGAGGTAAATCGTAGCAAAATGGTGATATTCTGGTTATTTTAAACTGGATTTATTTTGCATTACAGCCACTTCTTTATATGAAAAAAATGAGGGAAGATATACTAACTGACTTACTGATTTATCTACTATATTATGACTGAGGAGTGTAATGTGTTTAAAATGTATGTTATGCGCAGAAAGATACTGACAGAAATCAGACTGAACCTTGGCAGGATCTCTTGAAAGGTACTGGTTTTATTTCAGTAGTGGGTATTGTCAACAGCTGTATTTATATGATCTGGTACCAGACAAATCTCTCCTTCAGTCTTTCCAGGTAAGTCAGACAGTTTAATTTCAAATAAATTTCATAATAGGGGTACCTAATGTCATTATACTCATATCTGGTCTCTGTTCAAACAACTTACTCATTTAAAAATTATCCATTACTGAGTCTCCTGCCCAAGGCTATGTCTAGAAGGGAACATTCACCCTTACCACTCAGCCTACTCCTAGCTCCATCTAGGAAGAGAACCTTGCAACATAGACACAGGTTAACACATTTTACATCACTTGCCTAGCCAAAATCAGCCTTGGGGAAGCATCTTTTAAACCTCAGCTAAGTCCTGAACTCAGTGCAGCTCTAGAGTTGAGTGGAAAGATGTGTCATCATGGATCCCAACAGTCTTACAGAAATAGCAAATATGTCATATGGTGCTTCATTATATGTTGTACTGACCTCTCAGAAGCTATTTACTCTTGCAAGACCATCATCTTTCCCACCAATACATATCAAAAAGAAATTTTGTTCTGTGCCCACTAGGCTTACAAAAGGACATCTGGAGAGCGGTGTGGTGAAGCGATACACCAGCTCTAAATAGATTGTTCAGATGTGAGGAGTACACAGCCATGCTTGCTTGGGGCCACAGAGAGGCTAGTTTAGGTCAGAGAAATAGGAGAAATACTGTAGTGTCACAGATTATTGATATCTCAGCCAGTTATTAAAAGTAGCACATCCATGTCTTCACTATACTGCAGGCTGCACAAAGTCCAACATATGTTTAGCTTGACAAACCATTAACTTAGGGCTAACTGGCACATTTTCTAATACTACTTTTCTCTGATGTTCCAAGGGCTGATAAGAGTTAACATCCCTGATTTCAAACAGTAGATTTTTCTCATTTCAGATCTCTATTCACAGATAGATACTCTCTCAACTTTCTTCCCTCCTCCTTTCTTTCAATCCAACATCTCACTAAGCTGTGGAAACAGAACCATATCTCAGCAAAAGCATGCCAGGAAAATGGTTTTATCTATAGTGAGATAACAGAAATGTAGATACTTTATTTCACAAATAATTTATAGGCATCAACTGCTTTGTCTCACTGCCTTTTAATTATGTGAACTGAATTAAATAAAGCTTGGATAAGCAATTTATTTGAGGTGGGAAGAGTAAAAAAAAAACAAGAAAATTTTCTGTATATCAAATGCTTTCACCATTACTTCACTTTGTGTATCTCCTCAAGGCCGAAAACCATGTGTATTAGTAGCACCAACACCAAACTATTGCTGATGCTTAAGCCATGGTTTTGCAGCTATGGCAACGATTCAAATCTATGAAAAGCTGTCTTCAAAGTTGGAACAGATAGGACAGTAGGCCTATCCAGAGCAAGAGGTAACTCAGCACTTTGATTTCCATGCTAGATTCCTTGTTGCACAAAGCTTTTGATATATGCATTGACTTCCTTGTAACATACTCACAGGACAGGCTGAAGATAATTCTCCACCCATCCACACCTTCATACCCCTTCACTTTCCTGTATGGCAAGCTTCCTGATTAATTTTTCTTCTGATATAATTGCCTGTGATGTTAAGGGTAACATAGACTGCAACTCACCTTAACTGAGTTATTATACAGCCTAGCTTCAAGTCTTCAGCCACCTTTTTTTTTAGCTCAGGCCAATATGAAAACACAATGGATTCTAAAATTCACCATAATTACACCAGGAACAGAAAATTTGGAAAATTATTGTTGTTTTGTTTTTTTTTTTTAATACAGAACTAATGCACAAACATATTTGGCCACTTGTTAGAAAAGAAGTGAATAGGAAGGGAACTCACTCATGTCAAACAGATCCCTTCCTGGGCTGCTTGCTTCAGCATCCTCTGTTGTTCCACTGAAGGTACTTTCAGCATCTGCTGGAAGTGCCAGTAGAGCTTCTCTATTTATATGCTGAGTGTTTACATATGTTGGCAGCTCTGCTGTTGGTGCTACTTCTGACTTCTCTTCTGACATGCTACAAATATCCAGAGATCCTAGAAAATTCAAGACTTTATTTTCTTTTCTTTTCTTTTTTTTTTCTTTTTTGTGTTTGACAGAACAGTGTTGGTATTATGACCAATTATCATCACACCACATCAGCACAGGTTAAAATTTCTTGGACTGGGAAATGTAAAGTAAATAAGTGCTGGATCTAGTAGAAAAAATGTTGATTAATGGATTCAGAACTGTGTTTCAATGAGGGTATGGTGGGGGTGTTTTCCAGGAGAAAAGGAAACCTTTGTAAATAAATACTGTAAATTTCAAAAATTATATTCTGCTAGGGAGTCATGAGAGCAGGAGAAGGTATAAAATCATCAGATCTGTGCAGGTTAACAATAGAGAACATATTCTGGCATTTGAATGAAAGTGTCCCTAGAAACACAGTAAAATTATTTCATAAAGGTAGATGGAGTGAAATTTTATATACTTTTTGAAATTACTTACTTGAAATTCAAAGACAATAAAAGGAACATTATACATTATTTGCTATTTGTTGAGCAGAGAGCATTGCTTTACATTTTGAATTAGTCTTCTCACTTTAGGCTTTTGATTTGAAAATTCCATTTTGCAGTGGGTCAGATTTTCACAACAGATCATGCAGCAGACCCTTAAATATCATGGGACTTTGAGATACAGAAAGTTAGCTGAAAGTTTGGGCAATTCAATTTATGTACTGCTCTGCATAAGAAAATGTTTCATGAAGGTGTGCATTTAATAATTTATCCAGAGGTAATTATCAAATGCTTTTCACTGGTATCAACACTAAAACTCAGACAAAGGGAACCTATCAACCAAGTGCAGTTCATTGCCTTAAAACATTGAGGCATCAGACTTTCCCATGCCCCCCAAGTCCACCTGCAGCATTACAGCTAAAAGTAGCAAAACTCACCTTGTTTAACATGCCCATGATGCCATTCTTCACTGAATTTTTCTTCTAAGTGATGGCTCTGATAATAAATTTGCTCTCCTCCCACTCCTGATGCAGACTAGAATGGAACATGTGCAAGGAATTTTTCAATTGCCTTTAAAATGCTCAGATACGTTACGAGTGGCTCTGCCAATTTCCTTGGATGTATTCTGTGTACCCTCACTCTTCCTTTCCAGTTCATCATAATGTCAGAATATATATATATACTCCAAATACATTTGTGTAAGAGTAACATATTACCAATGACCTTCACGTGTTCTTCCTTGCTTTCTGCTTTTAGTGACCCCCACAATACCAAATGATACATCATTTCTTTAGTACATTGGTACTCACGTAGCGAGTCTTGACAACCTGTTGCTGGGAAAAGTGTTCCACAGAAACACACATGGGACCAGAAGACAGCCCCAGCACTCTTCAAAGCATGAGTTGAAGGATTCACATTGGTACCAGGGGATGCACTTGGGCACAGAGGGGAGGATGTGCCTAAAGACAGGACCCCTCTGGATTTAAGCACCTGAAAACACTTCTTAGGGGGCTACATTGATACTGCAGTCAAACTTCCGAGAGGAATGCTGGTAGAAATATTCAAGCTGACCTTAGTTCAACATGAGGCGGAAAACCTTCCTAGGAACCTGGCTGAACACTGACTGCTGCCAAGTCATTAACATGATGAACTGTTAGTAATGACTGCACTCGATTGTTTAAATGATTCTGCATTAAATCATTCCCAGTTAATATGCACTATTTGATATTCTCTGAAGCAGACATGGTTTCTATAACTGTAGTAGCCCCCAGTGGATTTCTGTTCCTTGAACCTGGTTAATCTTTTAACACCATGAGGATTTCACCTCCTTTAATTTGTTCTGAACCTGCCTAATGTGCTGCCCCTTCAGTCTGCAGTGGCCATTCAGACAGAAACTGACCACATAGAAAGGGCTGTGAGTTACAGACGGTCCCAAGATACCCACCGTAAAACACATGTGTTTTAAAAAGTTTGGATCAATCAACAGGAGAGTAGAGATGAAATTGTACTGACCTGAGCTGTGTCTGCAGCAGTGGGAAGCCTCGTTTTGAGCCTGGCATCTAGGAATCCGCCAGGGGGAGGTATTTTATTTGGGATGTTGTTGTAATAGGGATGCTCTGTTTCCTCATTATCTTCCTCCGTCCATGGGTCCTCAAAACTCTGCATCCTGTAAGGAAGAGAGTGGTTTGTTTTGTCCCTTGCTTGTAAAGCACTTACAGATACTTTCAGCAGGTTAAGACTGCCTGTCAGGGGATCACTGTTGCATATTTTATGGACACCTCAGCCAGCACTGTAAGTCAGGAAGCAGTGATGGATCATGCAGCAGATCTTCTCTGTTTAGACAAACTGGCATAAAACTCCTTTGCAATGGACCAAATTCTTTATGCTGACTAAAGGATGTTTTAACCTGGCGTTAAAGAGCACTATAAACTGCTTTACAAAAACCTTATCTAACCTTAAAATAGCACTTGTAATATTATGACCTGATTGACTGACTAGGCTCTAAATCTTTGTCTTTAGTTATGATTGCTCCATCACAAATATTATTCTGCAAGAACTTCACAAAGTCATGTGAATACAGCATGCTTCCAGATTAGGATAGTAGCATTTTATATTCCCTATACACCTGTTTTGCTCTGATAGAAGAGATTACAGAGGGTACAAGTTCACTAGTATTTCTAGTAATGTTAGTAAGCACACAGCAATCCATGTTTCCAAAGAAAACACAATGCTATATCCCAGCCTTTTGTACAGATACAAAAAGACATGGTTTGTATCCTCCAGAGAAAAATGCAGTCAAACCTGCAATACATCACATTCCTAGAAATATGACTGTAATATGAGAAATACTGAAACATCATTAGTCATTTTGGAAGCCCAGCAGTCTGACCTACTCCATCTAAACTGACACAGCTGCTGTGACAGTAATGAGGAAATGCCACAAATAACAACCATTCTTGGCCATCCAACTCTGCCTACTAACTACAGCACAAAACACATGATCATTTCAACATCACTGTGAAATCCATATTTAGCCTATTCTTTTGAATTGACTGTGCTCCTTTCATATTCGTAAAGTAAACCCTGTTTAGCTAATACAGCAGAAATCTTTTAAAAGTATTAAAATCCTGTCTGTCTCCAGCAACATTGTCTGCATTTTATCAAGTAAATTGAAAGCTAAATAATATCCTTTAGCAGTCTTCTGCAATAACACTCACCTATCAGGGAAAGTAGGTGTCTTAGAGGGACATTGCAAATACTGCTTAAATCGAAGCTCGAATGCTTGCCCTATGGTGCTGATGACATCCTGGGCCAGGCCATCACAGCATTCCAGTATATGACAAGCTAAATGAAAAAGATTGACACATGCAAATCACTGTTTATATCATGGTGGGATGCAATGACCTATGACAAAACACCTACTTGTCAAGCTTAGTCGCCCTATTCGTGATGTGCACATTTCAATAAAACCCAATTCTGATACAGTGAATTTCAGGCAATCACAACTTTTTAAAGGTTACATAAAATTGCACTGATGTGTAAGTGCAATAGACAAGATCACAAATCTGTTCCACTATTTTAACAAGTCCACAAACAGAAAAAAATCTCATAAAATTTCACTTGTCATTACCGAAATACAATAGATTATGTAAGAATTCTAGGCTTTAAATTGAAATTACAAAAATATTAATAGATGGTAATAATAATAAAAGCTTTATTTGCTTACTTAAGTTTTATTACCACTTCAGTTTTATGACCAATCATCCCAAGTTCACAAGCTGCTCTCTCTTCCCAAATTACAGTCTGAGGGAGGAGCAGTATCCACAGATACTTCCTAGATAATGACCTCTGACCTTATTCGAGGAATACAGAGTACAGAGGTTGGCACCTTTTCCTGCTTGTTTGCATGGAGACACTCCCAGCAAACTGTGGGGTCGCTGAAGAGTGCAGAGCCAGCAACCTGGTTAACTCCAGCACTTCCCCATGTGCAACCTCTCTGAACCCTCTGTGACAGAGGCAGTAAAGGAGGAGGCTAGCAACACAAGCTGTCTTCCTATAGAAGACTGAGAAACCTTTATCAGCTGTCTGAGCAGCCAAATCTGTAACAGTTTTAAATCAGAGAATAGCTTGGAGGTCTGAAATACATGAGAAAACATAAAATATGTGAAAACACAAAGAGGTGAACTTAAAGGAGCATAGATGGGTACTAAGAACTGGCAGCTAAAGATCTGAATGAACAACATCTCGGCGATATCCAGAGGAGCCCAGTGGAGTTAATTTTCCATATTCAGAGTTGGACAAACATATTGTCTTACTGGCTATAGCCTGGATTGGATTTCAAACTCTGGTTCTTTTCCAAGTCCTGCCACAGGAAAGTGGGTTGTTGTTCGAAGTTATTGATTTGTTCATCCCTGACTGCTTTAATAACTTGAATATAAACTCTTCATCTGAAAAACTGCATTTTAGTACATGCCCAGTGTCCAACTCACTGGAACCAAGCGCATTGGATGCCAGTGTCCTACATATAAGGGCTGGTCATGACACTTGTGTGAAATTGTTTTAGCTAAATAATACAGGGAGACTAAGTATGTTTAGATGTGACTTTTCAGAGGCGGAAATACTGCATGGACTTCTGAAGAGGCTAGAATAAAGGGCCAAGAAACCTGCAGTTGTATGAGTATGGAATGTCTGTTGTCTCTTCCTCAGCAGCAGCAGCGGCAGCAGCAACAGCAGCAGCAGCAGTGGCAGCAGCAGCAGCAGCAGCACCTCATTCAGCATGAGATGGCACCTGTCACAGTGCTAAACAGATACATTGGCATTCTCTTCTCACCTTAGAGCATCTGCTGTGCCAACCAGCAAGCTGAAATGCCTTGTCCAGGGAAAATGCCCCTAACTGCATGTTGAAAGTGGATTCAGCAGACAAAAACAGGACCTCCATGTGTCCAAAGACAGAGGCAGACACCCCTGACTAGCAGTGAGACGTTTGTTTTTATGCCCTCCACAACACTGCTGTTGGCGTTGAACAATTAGCTCCCATAGAAGGTGCAGATTTATCTCCATAAAGGTGGACCAAAAGTAGTTATGCCAAACAAAGCTAAAATGTTTGCACTCTATAACTAGAGTGCGAATTTAAAGAGGAGACATTGCTCTCTGCTAAACCTTTCTGGAACTGAAATGAAGCATGAGTCATTAAGTAGTTTCAGTAGGTGACATAATGAGTAACCTGTTTCCTTGGATACATGAATGGACTTTCAGCAGGTAGGAGATATGCTTCTTGTAAAAGGAGAGAAGGTTTGGCTCACACAGAGATGATTTCTTGTGAATGTTACAGCAGAAAATAGACAGCCTTTAGCTTGCTGGACCCAGAATGCAAAGCACGAAGACAGCTTCTCCATCCTTGGGAAGAAATGAGTCTAATATGCAAGCCATACTACAGCACTGGTGGTAGGACAGCATCAGTAACAGCAGCAGTAACATTTTCACTAGATACAGACGTAAAGACAAATTCCCTTTTAAAGTAATTTGCAGACAGCACAAAGAATGACAGAATGGCAAGTGATGGTGAAAGAGGGCAATTCAGGTCCCTTTGTAGATTAGACCCTTTTAAAAAATGTGTTTTAATACAGGTGACATACAAAGTCACCGATCTGAAAACCACTGATGTGTACACACGAGTGGGGAAAGCACCCACGGGAAAGCCATAATGCAGAAGGCTTAAAGATCACAGCATGAAAGAATCTCACATGAGGTAACAGTGCTTCACTGCAGCAGAAAGGGCTTGGGAGGAACCAGCTGATGATGAGGACAAAAGCAAGGAGGGTGCATTCTCTGCTATAGTGGCAGCCCCTTGTTATGCAGGTATCACATACCTTTTTAAAACAGCTGCAGGAAAATGAAGGAAGGAGATACAGAAATTATCTGAAAGATGGAGGATGTGCACTGCAGCTGGAATGCTGCAGAGTTCAATCTGTCAATCTTTTCATAAAGAAAACTAAGAAATTACTTGACCTAAATACACCAAAGGAAGACAACGATATCAGGTGCTCAGACAAATTCCTGGTCTAGGATAGCCTAGCTCAACAAGGAGCAGTCACAGGAAGCTAAAGATAAACACATTCAGTGTAAGATGGAAGAAACATAGTACAGGAAGAACATAGTACAAAAGGAACATAGTATATAAAATGCACTCACATGGGGACAGAAAATAGAGCACAGGACTTGTCCAAAGCATACAGAACAAATATCTGGTCTAAAATGCTAGTACCTACATTGACTGAGATGTCTCAGAACAGCTAAATCAGTCCTGGATTTAGAAGAAGGGTACTGCTAAAGCAGGTGGGCTGGAAAGCAGCTCTGCACCATGCATCCTGTACTGGAGCATCCCTGACGGGGGACACATGCGTTTGTAATGTAACAAGCATTGCAAATAACTGGACTATTCCCTACCCCCCATTCCCCATAAGTTTTCTAGGTATTTCAGTGCTATTCAGCACATTAGCATGCTTAGTGCAGGCATTATTTATGAGCTAATACTCTCAAGCCTGGACATTTCTGCACATGGACACAGCAGATTCTTCAGGTATCATTAAAGATGACCACATATGGAAGTTACTGAATTAGTTGTGCCAACGGTAAGGTGGGCACAAGCTGAGGGTTTGCAGGATTGGCATTTTGGAGTTAAAGTGTCTGAATTCTCCAGAAATCCTGTTGGAAGTACTTAATGTCATTTGTTTTTGGAGCTAGTCTGTTCTTCTCTATGATCAATGAATAGTACATTACAAAATACTTTGTATCTTGCATGAAGACCTAGTGAACACAATCAAGGAACAGGTCCCTGCCCTCACTGATACCTGCTAAAGCAATGCAACCTTGAATAAAACTTCACCAAGAAGAATAATTACGGCAAGGTGGCTCGAAAGCTAGCAATTTGATAAAGAATCTGATTCTGCCAGGAAGAGTTAGGCATGTACTAAGAAGACCTAACAGATTCAGCTGCCTCATCAGATGACTTAATCAGAATGCTCTTGCACAGTGATTGGATGTAGGTAAGACTCGGCTGTTGCCTAGAAGCTCACACAGCCAAGTAAAGCAAGTGTTTGATTTAAGAGATGAAAAGAACCAAAGTGATATTTAGGCATGAACTAGCAGCAAGTTCATGCTTTCCAAGCTTGAGAAACAAACTGCTGCTTCTTATTGCTACACAATCTTTCCATGACTCTTTCAAAGGCAATCCTTAGATTGGGCCACATTTATATTTTTCAGGGTCGGGGGTGGGATCTGACCTAAACCATGAATAATTTGTGTTTCTCAAAGGAAAAACAGACTTCAAATAGATATTTCTAACTTACCTCTACGATTAACAGGATCCTTAGCTACATATGCAATATAGTCTGAAGTATCCTGTCAAAAAATTAAGACATCTACAATGAATGCAAAAAAATATTTTCACTGATTACAGCAAAAGATCACAGTCCAGAGTATGTACAGTCCTGTGGGCAGAGCCCCAAATGACATATTTTGCTCTACAGTTGCATGCTACTTAAACCCCATATAAATGTTTATGGGTTTTGGTACTGATTGCAACATTTTCCTTTTTACAGATTGTGATCTAATCTAGAGGAATTTTAAAATCTCTTCTGTCAATAAAACAAACTCAGTAGATTTGGCCCAGGCCTGGAGTAGAATTACAAGTCCTTATCTTCAAACTACCCAGAGATTTTGATTCATAACATGAATAATCATCTGGTTCTGTGGCAGAAAGAGTGGGAGTAACAGTGCTTCTCCCCAGAAATACTGAGCAATGGTGTTTATTCATGTGTGACAAGCAGGTGTTTACTTTACTGACTGCAGTGCCATATGGCACAGAGGTGCTCAACCCCTGCTTGGCTCTGACAAGCAGTACCCCAGGACACCCTCCCCCAGCCGTTAGGCTGCTCCCTGCCACACCTGTTGCCACATGCCTGATGGATTTTCTGGCAAGAGCACTCAGACATCTTCTTGGGGGATTTTTTTTGCTTCCTCTCCTGTCGTCCTTATGCTCCTGTGCACAAGTGGTGCAGACTTCTATCATTATGCAGAAGAAACAGAAAGGCCTGTGTTTCTGGGAAACACTCAGGCCTGCTGATATATCTGGAAAATGCCATATTGCCTTGATGCAATCAGGAAGTCCTGGTTAGATTTGGTATTTCCTAACATGCCTAGCTAGTCAAGTATAGCTAAACCCAAGGGATATACAGGATACACTACAGCTGGCTGTGTAAATCTACCCAAAGCCTTTTCAGGTGACTGATCCAAGATAATTGCCAATTATGCCAAGATCTAATGTCATAACAAACATCAATCTTCAGTTAAAAGATAGACTTCTTCAGCACAGCTTTTTCTAGTGCAAGCACACACCACCACCACCCACCCAAAACAAATCACTGTACTGAATGTCTATACAATTTCCTTCCTAAGGAGAGAGCAAGGGAAATGACGAAGCACAGTCATGGTTCTGGTGACAGATGTGTAGCCATATCACTTAATGCATTGTTGGAAGGCACTCAGACACAGCAGCAGTGAGGTTGGTCTCTTAAAAAAGCATTGCCCTACCATTTTGTCTAGTCATTTCTCAGGCATCCTGTGGCACAGTGTCTGGGCAGTAACTACAGTGGAAATAAGGATTAATATCAACAAGCAAAGGGAAAACAAAAGAGACTATGTCTATAGTGGGAAATAATACAGAGCCCTTGTCTCACTGTACTGTTTTCTCACAGCATGCCCTGAAACTCTCTGAAACCACCTACTCCTTATTTCATCTAAAGCTCTGCGATTCAAGCTGACTATGACAAACCATTAAGGACCTAAGGTGGGCACATTTCACTGTGGCTCAGTTAGAAGACCCCATTCCAAAGACTATACAGGGATTGGCTGATGCAGCAAAGCGATCCTCGACACTCAAGGACTGAAAACAAGTATGAATGAGCTATAATTTTCAACCTAAAGACATTGCATTGTGGTGTTAAAATTTGGAGGTATGAAAAACTACTGCCTTTAGGGACTTCTGACAGACCTGCCTTATTAGACTTTATGAGATCCTCTGCCCCAAAATTTCTGCAGATATCTCCAAAAACAGATATCTTGTCTTGCAGCCTGGAAACAGCCGCCTGAAATTACTATGGAACAAAATTGTTCAGTATATCATAAGGAGGGGCTGAAGAGAGCTAAAGTGGATTGAGGATACAGTCGTGGAAATGAACTAAAAATGGCTCTGAAAGGGTGTATAAAAGGATTTGGTAGGGAGATTTTTAAGCCATTCTCCAAGCCTGTGGAACACTTCTCCAGGGGTTAGATTTTGAATAATATAATTTATGGTAAGGGAGTGGAAGGAAGGTTGTAAATCTAATTGCTGTCACAAATGGGAGGCAAATATCCAGAGCAGAAGGGTTGATGGGGTAGAGAAGTGAGAGTAGTCTCACTTTCTAATAAACCAAACTCCAAAATCCCTTCAAAATAAGGGAATCACTTCTTGAAGAAACATGGGCACAGATCTAATTTCCTAGGTCACTATGGCCTTTCTCCAACCAGTTTAAAATTCATATAAGGAGATAAACTTATGCTCTGGAGCTCAGCTGTGGTTGGGAGATGCAGTTTGGTGGTGTCAGTCCTCAACCCAGTGGAAATCACTTGAAAGTTATGAAAGTTTTGAAAGTTATGTCTAGGTGGCCCTCTGATGGGTAAATAAAGCTGTGACCTAAATCACATCCTTGCATTTTACCATCTTCTATGTGCACCCAGGACAAAGAGCTACCTGCTTTATGCACAAGCGTTTGATTTAAAGATGTTCCTTACTAGACCACTGAGATAAGCTTGTAGAACAACATTAGATACTCATAAATACCTTCTTCCTCCCAACACCAGAATGAATTCATGAAGTAGTCTTATTGGGAACACAAATTTGCAATTTCACTGTATCTTGTAGGCTCCCTTGCACCATGCAATTTTATTTCTCTGGTAGCTCACTGACTCAGTAGCGAGATTTTTATCTCTGCAAAACATTTGGAAGAGCTTGTTTACTCCAAATCCAGAACTCTACTGCTGTTCCTCTCCTCTTTCCTGGTAAATCATTTCATCAGTGGGCAGTGTGAAATGGTGTTTCCAGGACTTAGCATTTGGGATGGCAGATGGGCAGCAAAGGATCTTCTTATGGAGGTGGGGAACTGTGCTAATCACTCCTCTGCCCACTTCAGGAATTGTTCATTTACAGCATCCATTGCAATCTGTTGTATTTCAAAGCTGCTGTCGATCCATTTTTTGTTCCCCAGATTATTGTGATATTGTGTCCTTTTCCCTTCTGTAATTTTACTGAGCTCAGCAAAGCTATACTGAGACTGAAATTCACCTTTATCTTTTCTGACAATAGCAAAATGAACAGAGAAAGCGCCAAGCATCTTCACCTTAACAGAGTTGAACTGAGAGAATTAACTCACAAAGCAGACTAGAAATTGCCTTACCTCTAGTACATGGCTGATATATGACAGATAATCATATGATGGAAAAAAAGGTAGTCATTCAATTAATCTAAGTTTAAAAGCTTTCAAACCTCTAGGGCAAGAGGTGAGCACTGTCACTAATTCATAATTCTCCCCTTACTTCCCAAGTGACAAATAATTTTTAAGCCCATTTATTAATACACCTTTGGATGAACAGCTTATAAAAATAAGGAAAAACACAATAAGCACGAATCTGCCCTTTGATCTAAATGAATCGAATTTGTAGGTGTATCTAAAAGCTTTGCAAAACGAGAGGAAGATCTGTGCTTTTCCTGAAAGCCTGTCTTCAAGCTGCATGAGTGTAGCAAATATACCTGCAGGCAGAATTTAGCACAGTCTTCTCAATGCACACATACACTTGAGAAGAAAGAAAGAAAAAAGCATGCATTACTGTAAATACTATAAATATAGCTGCAACGTGTTCTATTCCTGTAAAAAGTGCAAGATAAAAAACAGTCAGGATAAAAATCCATACAATGCCCATACGACTGTACTGCATTACTCTGAAAAACAAAGCCCTGCTTATCAGTTACTATGAGAATGCTTACAGTCCCTTGATACTTCTTGTTTTAGTCATTCAAAGGGGACGATCTAGGGACGCTTGTCAGGCACTCCCCTCAAAGAGAGCTTGATGGCAACAAGAAAAATTTATGAAAGAAGAAACAGGAGCTATTGTGGTTATATTTTTCTTTTAGTAAGATATGCATTAAATTTTGTCACACAGTCCTCATAAAGCAGTAGCTAGGTGAGAGAAGGCTTTAGAGAAACACTTACCGGGTCACCTCCAGAGGCAAAGGAGATAGATTGCATATGGTGATTTGCTATGATCTGTATGGATCAGAAAGAATAAGTGTGAGTCAGATACATTTCTTACAGTTTGCAATTTTGATTTCTTTTTTTGCTTGTATGCTGGTGCAAATCCAAAATCAAGATCAAAATTACCTACAAGGAATTCAAAGAGTAGCATGATAATATAAACAAACTTAAGAATGAATATACCTATTCTGGTGTTCTTTAAAATGTATCAGGACACTGCAAAATTGCTAAATGTACTCAGAACTCCAGTAAATCATACAGACCTCTCAGGGAGTACCTTTGGAGAAATTTTAATCTGCTAAAACTCACTTTCTTTATTACAGATAATGATGAATGAAACAAAAGGTCCTATTCATCAAACCATTTTTCTGCTGACACCACTCTGGTGAAATCAATGAAACCATGCCAACCTGTACACCAGCTAAGGCTCCTAACATTGCATCCAACATCTACTGTGTCATTTTATGATTCAAACATCAACATGTTTGCAGTATGCAAATAGAATTGTGGATCTAGCTGCAGTGTAGCATTGTGGACAAATTCACAGGCATACTCCAGGGCATTTGAAATTCAAATTGCTTGTGTACAATTTGAACTAATATGATATTTCTCTGGGAAGAGACAAATTGTCCTGAACCTCAAATAAAAGCAGAACATCTCTGCTATTCTGAGAATTAACTTACGAAATCTTTTAAGAATGAAATCATGTAAAAACCAAGAAAGAAAAGGTCATTTGAAAGAAACTTTCACTTGATATTTGAGTCACAGAAGCCATGCCAAGGAATTCATCTAGGTTGGGACAGGCCCCTGTTTAGTGCCTCAGAGTATATGACAATAGAATTAGGATCTTAATTCCTCAGTTTGGAGAGGGAACCACATATAAAAACCATTATGGAAAAAACGAATAGGCTAGAAAGATATTCTCTGGGCTGTTTCCTCTAACCTGCTTCTTAAAGACCTGGACTATCAACTACCTTCCTTAGAAAGAAAAAAGCCTGACAGGACTTTTTCTGTATCTTGCTGCTTCACTAAGTCAGAGAGAGCTGATCACTATTTGTAGTGTTTCTTTTGTGTAAAGAGCATCTCATTTTCAAAAGCCCTGCTTGTCCCACAACAGCTGCTGAAGATGTGGTTATTTTTTAAGTGTTCAGTGGTGAATTAGTGTTCTGTTACTCAACAATGACAATTTCCTTCTCTTTTTCCCATGAAGAAGAAGTAACAGTAGAATATATGGAATATAGAATACATATAGAATGTAGAATATCCTAACAATAGAACTGAACCAGTGAAGTTCTGTTAAACATTTCATATTATCACTATCTTGACTTGTGCAAATAACACAATCTTTTACTTCAGCATCATATAAAAGAAAAATTATTTCAGATTGTCACTAAACTAATTTTTTCAAAATTTTAAGAAATCTGAAAAGTGCTTGAATTGAATTTAAGAAATCTGAAAAGTGCATTAGTTCAAGTCAGGTTTTTTTGTTTTAATTCCACAGCTAATTTGATTTAGCTTAGTTTGAGGACAGGGTATGCCCCACCTCTTCTCTGCCAATACCAAAATACTGAAAAGAGATACAGCAAATTGCCAATGCCTTGCATTGCTCAAAATAAAACAATTCACTAATGCTGGCATATAGCTTAGAAACCTTTCAATCTATGCCAACCTGCATTTTAAAGAAATAAACAAAACAAATCATCTACTACTCATCCCTGCTTAATATGCTCACAGAACTGTTCTGCAGGGGTACATGCAGTTGCTTTCCTTCTACCACAGGGGCCAGCAACACTGTCTTTCCTCTACTTCCAGCCCTGCTGGGAAAAAGAGGCTATTACAAAGTTCACAACCATCTTCCTGTGTGGGGCCTCAGAGGGCAAAGCTGCTGGGCCGTGTTTATCTGCAAATCAAATCCTTGGCAAAAACAAGAAACAGGGAAGGCCACAGCCAGACTAGAGAGCTCTGAGAAGCCAGCAGTTTCCCAGGCCTACAGCACCCAGAAGAGTCTGCCTCAAAAAGAATGATATGAGAGAAAGATGAACAGTTTTGTCAACTCAGAGAAAAGGCAAAACGTGGAGGATGACTCTTCTCTGGAATAAATCAGTTTAACTACATTTCTGCCCTAGCATTGGCTGATGACAAGGCGACTTTCAGGATGTGGCACTTTCTTAACAGACCTAATTAACATCAAGTTCTTATGCTTCTGATGAGGAGTAACTGTCCTTGTGAAAAGCACTGCTGTGTATATTCCATAGTAAGGCTACAAACTACTGCAGTCAGTCATAGCACTGCTCCCACAGTCCCAGTGCTCACTGCAGAGGATTATGATGTTTTCTAAATAAGGATAAGAATGAAGATATACGAATGAAAACATAGTAATAAACAGCAAACTTTTTCATAGACAGTATATATATACTTTCTTATTTTTTGACCCTGAGGCTCCAAAGGACAGTAAGCATTTTACTTTTTCCTCTCCGGCTGTATCTGGGCAGAAAGTTGCATACCCTAACGCAATATGTGGTTCACAGCAAATAGCACAGCAGTGACTACGCATGTCTGTCTGCTTCCTCTTTATATATAACCTGAGCAAGGATTTTTCTCATCTCATACATCATTCACAAACTACTGCAGTGATTCCCCAAAGTCTGTCTGTACCTTCAGCACAGTGAAGAAGAAGAAATGAGCTACTTTAAAAAGGCTGCTTTCTCTCTCTAAAAGACTGGCCTTTCACTGCACTGCAAAATCCCTGAGGCCATATTTTTAGTCGGGCCTCAGGAATAGTTTGCCCTTTAAGACTCTAAATTGGAAGAAAACAACAAAATTGGGGATGCACATTCAGTATTTTAGTTTTTACTCCAAGCACATCCCTTTTACCACTCTGAAAGTTTGTAATCTTATTCAGTAAGAACTCCCACAACTAGAAAATGGTATTTCACATCATAGGTCTTTTAAGAGCAAAACCAATCTACCTGAAACATGGCAAGAAGAAAATAATTCATCAGAGTTGTTCTGATTACTGAAATTACCTGACTTCCACTATGATTTATATTTTGGGTTCATTCATTTTATGACATTATTGAGGAATAATAACTTTGAGCAACTTAGTATTTGGCAGACAGCAAATGATTGTGCAGCAGGCTGTTCATCAAAAGCCTCACAAATTAATACAGAAGTTACACTCACCTGTTTTGTATCTGGATTCATTAGATTTAAGCTGCTGGTGGAGATATTCAACATTATGCTCATTCCTGCAAACTGAAGATTGCTCTTTCCCAAGATGCTAGAAAGGACTTTGCTTGGTGGCTGTGAGGAGGGGGGGAAAAAGCAGATTTTTGTTCTCTGTTTTTTTTTGAATGCAGGGTTAGTGGTGATCTTAAAGGCTTCTCAAAAGTTTTATCACTTTTCAAAGATCACATAATGGCAACAGCTGTTTTCCTCTGGAAATTATTTTTCATTTATACTACTACTACTACTACTACAATTAATAATATTAACAGTAGTAGTTGTTGTTATTATTATTATTGTTATTATTTTTTTTTATTATTATTGTTATTATTATTATTGCTGTAGTAGTAGTAGTGACACTAGCCAAGCAGTTATTCATCTACTCTTGACCAAAAAAATAGGCGTTTAGTGAGACAGCAAGGTATCATCTTCACCAAGGGACCAAGTAAGCTGACTAAGATGAATGCCTTCAGTCAATATCTTAAAATGACAATGTTTTTACTCTATAAAAATAGCTTCAACTCTTGAAAATAAATCTGTTGTTTGCTCTGCATCTACCGACTGTTCTACCCCCTTGCCACATAGAAAGTGGGACTCTAGTGATACCAATGAGATGCTCACAAAATGGGATACTGAGTGTTATGGATTAGATGACCTCTAAAGGTTCCTTCCAACCCAAACCATTCTGTGACTTTGCTTGTAGACTTAACAGTAGATAAAAGCCAGATATAGCTGAAATAAAACCTCTGTATGCTGGGGTACAAACAGCATCTAAAGATTCTCAGAGAATAAGTCTAAGAATGTAATATGGGGGATGTAATAATATTGATAACTTTTGTAGGCATTTCACCAGCTCTTGGGAGGTTTTGTTGCAACAGATGTTATGCTGTCAAAGAAAAATTCACAAACTTCTCACCTTTGACAACTATGGGGAGCCACACAGCTGCATGAGAGCAGCCTCATTCAAGTAACCACAGCCTGTAAAAAATCAGACTGCCCAGCAGTAACAGACCAACTCCTTCCACTTGCTCTACTTGCACTGGTGAATGTTTATGCTGGTCATTGGGATATAAAAGCAAAACTGTGACTGGAGGCAGTGTTCTTCTGCCACTACATTTGCATTTTCTTAAGTTGCCTGCAAGCTTAGATAGCTTTGTTCATAGCAGGATGGACACACTTGAGCTTCTGTAGTCCTGAAAGTTTACATCATTCAATTTTAGCTTCTATTCCTTCTGTTTAACTGATTAAAAATACACTACCTATACACTGCTCCTATGTAACATGTGCTGCACTATTTCAACTTTGTCATGTTAAAGAGATAGTACTTCATTAACTTCTCAATAAAACAAACTCTTTTGAACATTCTTGTATCTCTTCTTTCCTTAATCCTTCATGATTCCAGGTCATGCCTAAGGATCACCTATCCACAGTGTGGGTAAAGTGTGAAAACTTGGCCTCAGGAAGTACGTGTCTCCTTAACCAAATTCATATGCCACTAGTGGCAGAAACATGATGAATGTACAGACCAAAGACATGTCTTTGACATTTATCTGAAGTTCTGTTGCTATTTATTTTCAATAACTGATAAGCAACATTACTTCTAAAACCTGTAATACAGCGAGGTGTCTCACTAGGCACTTGGAACTCTGTTTAGCTTGTTTTTCCAACTATATTTTGTGTCATTTTGCTTTCCAAGAAGAAAGATACTTTCGTCTTTACTTTCAGATTTAAAATGAAAAGCTGAAGAACCATGAAATGCCAAGGAGATAAATCTGGTGGTGGTGAAACCATAACCTTAATATCTGAGACAATTTCCAATTACACCTTGACACATGTTGTCGCATATTATTGATTTTACCAGGGCATGATTCTCCATTGCAAACAAGTGGCATTTCATCCCATCCTTTTTTGCTGAGATTCTGCCTAGCTGGTGGAGCAGCTGGGGAAGCAGGCAGACCTTTTCTTTCACCTGCCCATTCTCCTCCCATGCCCAAGAACACACACAAGGCCTGTAACTACTTTCTATGCTTCTTTCCTTAGAGATAGCATTACATCCCAGCTTTGCTAGCAGGCCTCTGGAAGGGACTGTTGAGAGTCATCAGTGAGCCAAGACTTCCTCCTCTCCCTGTCTGAAGACTTTAACTCCCAGCACACAAACAAAAATAAAAGCATGGTAATAACAATGTCAGGTACACAGTGGACTCACCATCAGCGCTGGCCACTGAGCATCAGCCACAGGTGTTTATGGAAAGAACATAAGGAACAAAGGATCACCTCATATGCTATTTCCATTTCCAGAAATCAGTGATTACCAGACTCATTAAATGTCATCAGTAGATCTATGCTTCAATAACAAATCTAGTCACTCTCAAAACTATACGTTTTGGGCTTCTGCTGTATCTTCCAGCACCTATTTTCATAATTTACTCATGCATTTTATGAAAAGGCATCCCATTTGTTTTTTTTAACTCTTCAACCTTCAATCTACAAAAGAAAGAAAGTAAAAGGAGGTTTCTATGGAAGGAATATAACAGCACAACCCTCATCCTGGATGTATTTATACTTCCAGATGCCTACAAAAGCAGATCCTGACCAAAAGGGCAAGTGACAATATACAGTGGGTGAAAACAGCCAATACCTTAAATGATTAATCATCTGCAATTCTCAAAGCTGCCTTAAAGTCACCTGCCTGCTGTGCCTGGTCTCCACTGTGCTGAACAGAGAAAATACAGTGAACTGCACTACAAGAAAAAAAAATACCTTTCGTTTCTTGAAGGCTCTTTTGGCACCAGGCATGGCTTCACAAACACGACTGATTGCTTCCCTGAAGAGACAGAAAAAAGCTTTATGGCAAAAGAATGTGTGGGTTTCTTCATAATGCTTGAAATGCACTGGAGAGAACAACTTCCACTGTATTTCTGTTCACAAGTGAGGATAGTTAGCAGGTCAGTCAGCTTTGTTCTAAAAAAGAAAATGTTTCCTCACACTATTAAAAAGACCTTTTCTCACTGTAAATTAGAATATTTCTCTTAATACCATCCTTCAAGTCTCGCTTTTGTACATTGCTTAACATCTTCTTTTAGAAAAAAATGTTTCTTTTAATGTGAGAGTTAGAAATCATCATTTTTCTTACTACTATACTATGCACTTTTCCAGTCAGAGCAAAACCACCAGGCTTTAGATAGCATCAGAACCCAAAATATTCCTGGTAACATGTCCATTCTATACAGTATATGAGATGTACAACATTTTAATTGATACTAGTTCAATACAATCTGAGTAATTTATTAGTGGTCTTATGTTTACATTATAAGGAAAATTAATGCCACCAATGTTTTGCTTCAGTTTTTTAATATTGCTTCATTCTTCCCATTGCACTCGGGGTGACTGAAAGAAATGTATGTCCAAAACGGATCTGAAACCACACCCTTTCATAGAAGAGTAACTGTACACCACAAAAGCTCTTGAAGTCATACTGGTCCAAACAAATTTTACAGCTCCTTTCAGTATTCAGCAACTTATTATCTGAATAGTCAATCTGGCCAGTGTTTAGAATTTGCAGATATACACACTCTGACCACTTGTTACAATGCTTTAATAGGCTTGTCCCACTGATACTGCAAGACCGAATGGTTTCACAGGAATGAGAAGAGGTGACTCCAGACTTTATGTAACTATTTTTAATATGTATTGAGACTAACAGCACATTGCATTTAGAGGCAAAACCATGCAAATAACATATATTTTATGCAAAAAAACCCCAAAACTCCAAACCAAACCAACTAACCTAAAAAAAAAAAACAAACCAGAAAACAACAGAATGGGAGGCAATGAACTACAAGCTAAAGAACAGCCAAAAGAATCAAAACCTTGAAACATCTTCTGGATAAAGACATAAATGATCTTAACTTTGTGCCATATGCAGTATATTTCAACTGTGCACAGGATCAACAAGTGAGTCGGGAGAATAATGTCATACACTTTATCAGCATCCAACTTTCGACGACTCAGCAAATGCTACAGATTGTATCAGGTGGCAATCAGTAACTGCTATATCATTACGCCTTGTGTGCTTTTAGCTAGGACCCAATCCAAAGTGTGAATCACATTTTATTGGTTTGGGGAGGTGAGTGTTTGTGGGAATGGAACACGCCTTGAAGCAGGTTTACAGTCCTGCCATTCTGAAGAAGCGTGAGATTTATAGGAAGAGATGGTTAAAAAATCTTTCAAGCACACTATCTTTTTTCAGGTCTAGAGGAGAGGTTGATTGTTCCGTAACTTATGGTCTTATGTCTTTTTTCCCCCAACTATATCTGTTTATCTAATAAAATTGCCTCTCACTACAAACCCTGCCTTACATATGCACTCAGACCATTATAGCTACAACAGCACCCCATTTCACGGTTCAGCACTTGTATTTAGTTCCCACCTTTACCACAGTTTTGTTTTTTGGGCTCCAAAAAAGTAATTACTTTAACTAAAACACTCCAAGCAAGTGTTTTAGTTAAAGTAATTACTAGATTTTCTTACAGAGCAAGTAAAAAGCAGTTGGTTTAAAAGAACAGGCCTGATGCATCTTAGAAATAAAGCACAGCAAGCATCACACAGTGATCTCTATGATACTGAGACACAGGTTACTCCTGAAAATGTAATCAGGGAAAAGTAAAAGAAAAGAAAAATAAAAAAGAAAAGAAAAATTCACCAAAAATGCTTTTCTTCGACTCAAGAAAAACAAACCGACATCATCTTTTACACTGGCTACTGAAAAGTTGTGGTTTCCCACCTCTTTCTTCTGCTGAAGCAAACCCTTTGGAAGTAATGGAATGGGAAGTCCAGGCCAGTGGCAGTCTGCAGCCCACTTCAGTCTTTCAGACCCATGCTTCTTGCTTCACCAGATATGTCTTAGTTTCCCAGGCATTTTGACTGCAAGTTGCTCTCAGAGAGGCATCACCAACACTTGTCACATCTTTGTCTCTTCCAGCAGTCCAGCTGGTGCATTGAGATACCTCGTAGATTTTGCCTCTCACAGGAAAGACTTGGATTTCAGAGAAATGTTCTTGAGAGATAAATTAGTCTGTAATTTCCTTTCTCTTCCTACTTGCCCCCATCATCATCTCTCTCTAGTGGCAACATGGAACTTATAGAAAGACAAGGGGATTTTCAGGCCACTGCACCCAATAAAAAATGTGGGCAATCTTGTTATTTTTCTAGTGCAAGGTTGGGTATTGCAGCACTTTTGCTACTACCTCTTCTATCTGCCAGCTCCTGATAACCAGGCATTAAATGTGTTACTCAATAGATTCATCTGACTCAAGGACCTTGTTGATCAAAACTGCCACTTGAGCATAGGAGAGGAAACACACTAGCTGAAAAGGCTGAAGCCCAGGACAAGACTTGGCAAGGCAGCCTTGACTACTCCTTGCATGCCCTGTCTTGGCAGAACAGAGAAAGCACTGAGAGTGGAAAAGCTGGGCTACACATCCTCTCACTCAGTAAAAAAGTGCTATACAATTTCCAGCTACCTGTCTTCCTTTTGCTAAAATACCTCAATTTTACAGAACTCAGTGTTCCCAAAGGCTGTGGGAAGACTGGGACTCTTCGGGTTTTGAAACTCTGTGAATACTAAATGTAGTCAAGCAACTGCAGAGTTTAAGTTAACAATGCTTTTAGTGAAAATGTTGGGAACTTCAGAATAGATATTCATAGAGCAATTCTGTGTAATCAAGGTCAAAGTGTCCTGGAAGCAACTCTTTGCATGCCTGCAACAGAAGGCACAGTACTTTTCCTGTGTGGGAGTGAAGGAGTCTAAAGGCAGTATTTGAAGAAAATAAGAAGAAAAAGGACGACTGAACATCTGTCACTGCACTGATATGCATTTTATCCAAGGGCCACTGAGATGATTAGAGGGATGGACCACCTTTCCTATGAGGAGAGGCTGAGAGAATTGGGATTGTTCAGCCTTGAGAAGTGAAGGCTTTAGGGTGAACTAACATGGCCTTACAGCACCTGAAGGGAGCCTATAAGAAAGATTGAGAGAGACTTTTCACAAGGGCATTTATTGATAAGACAAGGGGGAATGGCTTCAAACTGAAAGGGTAGGTTTAGACAAGATGTTAGGAAGAAATTCTCCACTGTGAAGGAGGTGAGGCACTGGAATAGGTTTCCCAGAGAAGCTGTGGGTGCCCCAACCCTGGAAGTGTTCAAGGCCAGGTTGGATGGGGCTCTGACCAACCTGGTCCAGTGAAAGGTATCCCTGTCCATGGCAAGGGGATTGGAACTGAATGGTCTTTAAGGTCCCTTCCAACCCAAACAATTCTATGATTCTACAACGATTTCCAGATCACTCTGTTCAGAATATTCTAGATCATTTTGGGGGTGAGGTTGTGCACAGATAGCCTGGTGATATGGAAAGGATGGCCTAAAGATTTTTTTCCATCTTGCATTGCCAGGCAGCACAGGGCAGATGTAACCTTTTTCTTTTGCAGCAAACCAAATTTGCAAATGCCTCCGGAGCACAAACACCTGAGCCAAAAATCAAGCCCAAGAACAGGTACTGCTGCTAGGCTGCCATCACCTGACTTGTGCATGGAAATACTTGCCTAAGGAAGGCAAAACCAAAAGTTCTGTATATATCTGCATGGCTAAATATTGTGCAGTCTAGAAAAGTTGGATGTGACTACATTTGCTTCCTTTCCACTAAGAAAATTATTTGACATAGACACATATTACACCTTTCTAAGCTACATCCTGCTTCATTAGCTAGGCTCAGATTAAAATCAGTGTAGACTCATGCCAATCTCTTGTAAAATTAGTTACTGTGCTGTCTGCAGGAGGGAACACATGCTGAGTTCCAAATCTGTCCAAGAGTATTTTCTGCTTTGCAGATGGTCATACTGTGGAGTCATTTTCTTGGCACAAAATGTGTTGCGTATTTTGAATATAATTTCAGCATTCTACTGTATTCAGTAAAAAATCACCAATATTCATTTTCTGAGACTGAACTACACTGCTTTAAAGGGGCTTGACATCTGAGACAGAAAAAACCACATTTTATATTGCCATTTATTTCCATTAAAAAGGCTAATGACCTGATATCGTTCATAGCTTTAGTGATACTTTATTCTGTTATGCAAAACAGTCCACTCAGGAAGCTCAAATGTGCTCCTCTATGAAATATCATCACATGAAAATACTCTCCGTTTTTTGATTGTGATGTTTTGTTGTTCCTATTCTTAATTAATAGGATTTAATTGATTAAACCCCAGAATTCTGGAAGTCATATTTCAGGGAAAAGACAGATACATACAAAAAGCACAGATTTTCTCAATTTATTTGGAAAAAGTAAAGCCATCTCAAATGACATGAGAAAATGTGACTACTTTTTAGTGTGAAATGTTTTGTATCACAATAATTACAACCTACTAATATTCTCTTGTTAAGATATTCTAGTGTCCTGTAGTTCCCAAGTTTACATTTCCCCACCTCAAAAGCTTAGGACTTCACAGGTTGAAAAACAGACATAAAAGACAGACTTTCTAAATGGAAGAACTGTTCAGAAGGCTCACAGTTATTTCTTAACAGTACTAAGTTCCTGTCAATTTTAGTAACTTTTAATCATTACCAAGTATCGCACCAGTATTTGCTGAGGAGAAATAAAGTCTGTATTAAATATAAAAATAACTTGCTTCTGAGAAAATAAAAAAAAAAACCCAGAGACCAAAAATACATTTTTAGAAGTCTGTTTAATAATTGAAATATTTTTTGTTCATTTGCAAAGGCAAAATGAGCATGTGCTGTCTGAAGTAGTACAAGGGACATTCACAACCTCTGAAGACTAAACCAGTATTTGATGGCAGATTGACCATGTCTGGAGGATGGAAGGCTGAAAAAGTAGCTCAGGAGAATGAATCACAGGGTATGGAGAGGAAGGGGAGGTTAACTCTGCAGAAGAGATGCATCTACTGCCACGAATCCAGAGCACCGTGCAGCAGCACCCCTGAGGAGAATCCCCCACAGAAACTGGTGCAGAGACCAAGAGATGTCATTTGTCACCATCCTGACCGAAGTGAAGCCTGTCTTGATAGGAAGCCTGGAAGAAAACTTGTCTGGAATAAAGTGACATGAAGCAGATGTGTAACACAAGCTGATGTCACTCGTGGATCAAGGAGACGATAACTCTTTCTTTTTGTCAGCTCCTCATTTTGTTTCTTCAAATGGAGTTTTCTCATATGTACAAAATCTAAAAGCAGAAAATGAAAGGAAGCTCGCTAAATTAATTTTTGGTTTATTGAATAAACTTTATACACTCAAGTGGTTTGCTTTGGCAACTATTAGGCATAGAATACCATGTGTCACTAGATGTCTAGCATGCAATCTATCTAGTAATAGTTATTCTTATGCTCCTGCATCTTCAGTGTTAGACTTCCATTAATCTCCTAAGAGAAACCAATGCACCTCAAAAGACCCTTTTGCTTTTACCGGCAATGAAACCTTTTATCCATTTGTATGCTCTGTTCTCTGTATTTATAGATGACCTAACCTTTTAAGGAATATTTGTGACAATTTCTGTACAACTTGTACCTTCTTTCATAACATGCAAGTAAGTTTCAGAAAACCCAGTTTCATTCATCAGTAACAGAGAAGTCTACCTGATCTTGATGATTTCTTCCAACACAGTTTTGAACAACAGTCTTATTTTAAGAAATATAGAGTGACACTTGTTTATCCTACCAGCATACCTATCTCTTAATTCTGCATGCATACACAGCTTTGATGAACATAAAGTAAGGGCATCTAAAACCTTGGAGTTGAATGTACAGCTACAAAACCTTCCTTATAGACAACCCTCCAACTGTCAAGAATATGATGAATGACACAAAAAAAAATCTAAACCAAAATGTACTTTAAGTTTTAGATCTGCTAAGGAGCTCAATCCTTCAACTTCTTTTATGACCATCAGGCTTTTTTCCACTCAGCCTGGTCTCTAGCTATTTATCGTAATCCTGGTCAGAGAAACGGAGAGAGATAAATTAAAACCGTTTTCTGTTGCTAAACCATGAGCATAGTAATCTCCAAACTGGGTCCAGCCTCAGGTCATTAACTAAAGTATCTTCTCTCTCAAAGAGTAGATATTAGCAGATACTTCAAAGACAGACACAAGAAACTTAACAAAAGTAAAGTGAAAACATTTAGTCTAACAAATATTTTTCTCTTGTGAAGCCTAACTGGCTTCATGTCCAACGCAGGGCTTTGGAGACAGGTATCTTACAAAAGTTGTGTATAAGACAGATGACTCTTAAAAAACATCTGAGCTGTGTTTGCCAAAAAGGACTATTCAGTGTTGATGAACCCTCTGGTGCGACTGGACACATCATGCGAACAACACACAAATTCCTTATGCCATCAACTGTTTGTGTAATCAAGCAGCCAGGTGCTATTAGCAGAACTTGAGAGTGTCTCGGTTTCCAGGTTTCTGGGAGTTGTTAACTTTGTATTGCAGTTTGCATTTAAAACATGTTAAGGCCACTCTTCTTCAAGTCCTGCTTCTGCAGACCCATGTGGAGTCACTATCTTTCTGAAACTTCAGGATACAGCTATATCCCTAACGGCTTTCCTGACTATTTGGCTTTCAACTTTCCACCTTCCCCATGCCCCAAGAGGCTCTTTGTTTTCTAACAAAGGCAAATGGAGTGGGGGAGCTCAATTAATTGGCCTCATTCCGGCTTTGCATTACCACATATTTGTCAATTTTTTCCAAATACCAGGTAACAATTTCCACATACTGAAAATGAAAGATTCCAGTCTCAGGCACACAAAACCCTATTTATCCTACTCTATTTCTCTGCTAACAACAGCTTAACTAGCAAATGTAAATTATTCTCAAACTACCAGGCACTATAGCTGTCATTGCCCCACCCAGAGGTGTGTGGTATGAATTGTAAGGATGTCTCCCACTCACTTTTGAGACTCCTGTTTCCTGGTCAACCAAGCAGCAGCCAGCACCCCATGCTTCCCACAGCTTCAACTCTGAAATAACTGTGCACACCTCTTCCTGCTTACAGCTGTATATGCAAACTGCAAAGGGTCTAGGTGTTCTGCCATCCCCCAAGCAACACCCCATATCCAGAGCTCACACAGAAGAAAGCAGAGATAAAACACACTTACCTTTAAGTAAGACAGCATGTTAAGGAAGACACCAAATACAGAATTCACTGCAGGTAACAGATTACCTATCTGCATTCAAAAATCACAGGAGAAACATTCTTCCTTTTCAATGTCTTGAAATGTTTCAATTTTCCTTTTCATGCCTTCCACCCTTTTTTTCAGTGATGCTTGCTGACAATTTCTGCAAACAATACAGATATAGGTGAAACAGTACATCTGCTGAACTCCATTCATATTGTTTAGCATTGGACACAAATACAGCTCTAAAATTTGGATTTCCACCATCTCTCCTCCAGGGATATTAGCATAAATGGATTTGTTTTAATAATTTTATTAATGAAGTTCAGGCCTCAAATTTGGAGAGGAATATTTTTCAAACTGTTCATCCCAATAGAGTTAATGTAGAGGAGTGGGATCAGAGTTTAGATTTGGGTCCACTGCTGATAAGAGGCATTTCAGTCCTCTGACCTATTGCTATTAAAACAGCATGCAATACAATGTTTTACTTGGCATTGGGAGGTGTGACTTTATGATGCTGCATGCAATAGATTGATGGCATTCAATTAAATGCCAATGAACATGCATCCTTGTAGTTCAGACCTGGATGTACAACAAACAGTGCATGCAACATCTAATTCCAACAAGTGCGTAAGTCACTCATGCATACAACACAAAAGCGAGGACTCATTATTCTACAGCAGCTTTAACAATAAGCATACAAACATATTACTGCAAACACTGCACATGTTGCAAAAGAATTTTACCTGATTTTTAACTTATTTTTTTTAATAAAAAGCCCAAAGGCACAAGGGGCCTGGCCACAGAAGCTTAAGAGTGGCCCCTTTCTATGACGATGGTAGGTTTTGGACGAACTTCAAACACTTGCCACCTGCGGTTAGCTCAGTAGTCTCATCTGCTAGTCCTCCTGTTCCTCCACTATGTTGAAAATTAAATGCTTTTGTTTGTCTTGCTGCCTAAGAAAGTCATCTTGACTTCACATGTGTTACAAGAGTTATCACTGAGTAATTAAAGATGCAACATGTGGATTCAGCTGGCTTTCATTTATCATTATGTGTAACGGCTGACCACTGTCTGGCACACCCATTTATTTGCTCAAGATTTCACACGACATTACATTCATTACATGAAAGAAAAAATACAATACAACAGATGAATACTACTCTAGTTCTTCTATTTCTCCTGTAGTTAGAGAATCTTGAGACTTCAAATGTCAGGTCATGATAAAGGCAAAAAACGGTTAGAAATTGTACATAACTGTTCATTTTTCCTCAATCTCAAAATTAGGACAGTAATACTACTGCAAGGCACCACCAAGGCTATTAAGATCTGATGTAGAGTATGCCAAGAGAAAGTGTTTGCTCACTGCTCTCACATGAAGATAGATGTATTGCTGCAAGTTTTAACATTTTAATGTACAAAAAGTGAAAAGGTAAAACAAACACAAGTTACAGGATAGGATAGGTAAGACAGTGTTAGATAGCACAAGTTGTATTTCACAGGACTGCAATAAGGAAGGAAAGACTGCTGACAAAACTATTTATTCTGGGGCTTTGATGCAGATCCTGAAATTGAAGCCAAAGTTCTTCATTTGTCAGATATGTCCATGCATGCACACTGATGTATATACTTTCCTAATGCATTATAACAGCTGTGATTTTCAAAGCCGTTCACATTATCCACACAACCTTTTCCCATTAATTTCTTATCTCTAATTCACCAGATAAGTGGAAATCTCAGTCCAATTTTTAAGTAATTTCTAAGTGCTCATTCAACAATTTAAGTGCCATTTACAAGCACTAATTCATTTAATCACACAGTTGTCTGTGACTGGGACTAACAGTTTGTCCAAAGTAATACCCAGAGTTTTCAAGGAGAGGCAGAGACTACATGTCTTACCCTCCCATTACTGAGCCCCACAAGCTTTTTCTTCTAGGAACTGATGCTGCTTATTTTACTTTGGGGATTTGTTCATCCTCAAAGCTGACCGAGACATGAAGTGACATGTGCAGTAACTGGAAGGCAGAAAAAAAGCAAATTTAGGATTCTTGATAACTGACTTCCTATGTTTAAGGTCTGCAACATGGAGAAAAAGTAAGGTTAAGAAAGGAGGCAGGGACAGGCATGTGATGCAGTGCTAGAAAGGGAGTAAGTGCTTTGTATGCGTCAAACAGGATGCCTATTTATTAGGAAGAGATGCACCCAGGCTTCCACACTAAATCAAGAAACTTGACTCATTTTTTCTGTTTTTCAATCATGTTTAGTAAATACTGCACAATGCCAGACGTTATATCAGTACAAGACAGATCACTTTCTTCTATGACTGGTTTTGAAAGGCCTTGAAAAAATAACAGATCGAATAGGTGTGACGCATGCAATAGGATCAATTTATAAAGATGTGGGTCAGAAAGGGATCGCAGCTGCTGTGACATCTGTTTCTCTAGTTAGAGGAAACAGCACAGAGAAGTTGACACAGAGAAACTTTTACTTCAGCTATGGACCTGGGTCCTTTGGCTGATGCAGTCCCAGCTAACACTACAGACCTAAGCCTTGGCCACACCACGTCCAAAGCCATCAGGCTACCAGGACAGTTTTTTTATTAGCGGCAAGCTGCAGAGAAGTCAGCAATGGATGTACCTAAAAATACATGTATGAAGTAGTAGACATAAATGTAATTTTCAGGTGCTTTTATTTTATTTGAAATCAAAGGGCTGCACAGACTATTTGGTGCCAGGTGTCTTCTTAAGAGGGAATTGGTGTCTGTAATATCAGAACATCAGCCTTATTAATTCAGTACATACCTTGAGGTCTACGTTATGTTTCTTAATATACACCAGAAAGTTAATTAGCAAGTGTGAATTTTAGCAATTCCTTAATGTTTTCTTAATAAACAATAGGCTTGTACATGAAATGCTACATGACAAAGCATGTGAGTGCTGAAAACCTAGGATATGACAAGGAGATTTCTAGAGTCAGATGGATTAATTAAATGCAGATTAAGAAGCTAGGTCCTGATTCTAAAGCTACCTAAAAACCTAAAAATTTTACTTCAGGAACTACATTACATAAATGATGAGATTTCATTGTTTTATGATAAACAGAAAACCACGAATACAAAATAAAAAGCAAAACAGAAAGATATGGCTTCCTGCTTGAAAAAAAAAATCCTGTGCTCTGGATATAATTAGAGGAAGATGGGATAACAAAATGATTTCATGTAGTGAAATATGCTACAACTTCAACAGAAAAAAATATAATTTCAAGTTTGTTTCACAGAAAAAGCCAAGAATCTTTTTGGTTTTTTATTGGAGGAACCACAAGGCAAAGATATTTTGTTTGTGTAGACGATATTGCTTCAGATCACCAAATACACTTACGTATTCATGTCTGAGTAGTGCCTTTAAGCTACATAATGAGAAAAGTACAACACTATTCCAATGAAAACATACAGTGAAGGAAACTGTGTAGAAAAATAAAGATTAATTCACTTCAAGATACAGAAAACAAACCAAATCATTATCACAACTGTTTCATATGCCAGTATCACTGAACTTCCAAGTGGTAAACATAAATATACCACCTGCATTGGAACTACAAGTCTGCTCAGATACGAAATAATTTTCAAAGGTCACTGCTGAAATACATCAGAAATGTACATGCTACATTTTTAAAAGTACAGTAGTAAAATTATCAAATGCTTCCGTAGTCTACATTGCTTGAAAACCAGGATTCTGTCCTTTACCTGTCCGTTTGTTTCTATGCCTCTCATCAGTGCGTATCTTGACAAATTATTGGTTAACTTTTTGTGAGGACTTATATGGTCCAATTTAAAGCTGCTGTATGCAAGTGTAACTCAAAGTCAATGCATATAGACCATATGATTAGCATCCAAGCCTAAAAACAAGTGATTTTTCTCATTTAATAAAAGAAATATTTAGCTGTTTATGGTATGATAAATGATGATTTGTGACATATTTATTTATTTATTGTCAACTGTAAGGCGCCTCAAAGAGGTGAAATTCAAGCACTGTATTCAGTCATATCACTTTACATGTGTTTCTTTGAAAAGGATTTCTTTATCATTTCAAATCCAGAATTTGAAGAAGTGGTCTCCAGTTGCTAGAAGACATCAGTGCTACATTCCTCTGAAATCAATGACTCAGCTTTTCAAGTGAAAATGCCTGCAAAACACCATTCTTATAGTTCTCAGAAAATATTCTTCACAGAAAAAAATGATTCATGGACACTTCTACTTCTTTAGTGTTGTACTAATGTACTGCTCTTATAAAAATACCATGACACATTTAAAAGAATTGTCATAGGAACCTAATACAAGCTTATTGTTTCTTACATACAGTCTGAAAAAGAAACATTCTCCTTTTTTGTCTCTGGTATCGTTGTGGTGTTATATTTTCATTTATATCCTTTGTGCAGATAGATAGTTTGTAATCTGACAACTTTTCATAAGAAATTACTATAAAAACCCATAAACATGGGGCTCCAAACCAGCTCCCTAGATTAATTTTGAGACCATCGATTTTAAGCATATTCTAATTCTCACTGGCTTAAGTGTCATGAAATTGGTACCCAGGTAAGTGCCTTACTTGGCATAATAAACAGGCAAAAAATTTCTAAAGTAGTTCCTGGCATATCAAAAATCCACAGAGAAAATATCCTTTATGTCCTGTCGAAACTGTATTAATACCATATAACCATTTACCTGTAAAAGCAAAATTGAAAAGTAGATTTACAGTATCCAAAAATTCTTTACCATGTGTTTTGCCATCTTTCTAGCCTTTCCACTCTGGGGAAACAATTCAGAAGCTACTTTAAAAAACATAGTTGTACAAAGTCTTACCTTGCAACCTGCATTCTAGTACTGAAGTCAAGAGATCTCATTGACCGTAAGACTTCTATACACCCCAAGTACTGTAAGGAAAAAGAAACAGTTGGAAAATGTATCATAATTATGTTTGAGTTCTGGGAGAAAATGCAACTAACCATTAAAACGTAATGTGCAATTCTTATTTTTACATCTGATTTATCCTATGTCTAAAGTAGATTGCTGTGACTATGCTGTTGTATGTCACAGATTTGTTCCATAAACATTTTGTTTTATTTGTCACATTTCATTCAACATACCATTTTATTTTTAACCTAGTAACTTTAATACACCCAATTTATAATGTGTTGATGTGCCTTTTTAGTTTTCTTCTGTTGTAATTAATCCATTTTAGATATAATCAAAGTAAAAAAATAATCTTAATGAGAAAGGAAGTGTGGTAAAGGAAATTCATTTAGTATTGGTTAATAGGACAAACTTATTTAACAGGGAGAGAACTAAGTCTCATTAGAACAAAAAAGACAAATTTAACAGAGAAAGCTGAAAAGAACACCAGCAACCAAATTCCTTAATAAACAGCTCAGGGATAGATGTGATTTAGTATGTTCATTTATTATAGTAGTAAAAAGATGGAAAAATGCTTATCCAATATACTAATAACCCATGCTGGGAAATGGCTTTAACAGGGTCATTCAAGAAAGGAATGACATGAAGGTTAGCTAATATTAAGACAAGACCAGACTTTTTGACCCAGATTTCTGCCCTGCATCTCTGTGGAAAAAAAGGTAGTACCATCATGAAAGATGTTAAAATTCAACAGTATCTATCACTGGGAGTGAGAAAAACTCAGGTGAATCTTCTAGTTTTGCTTCCAAAAGTGGGCATAACTTGCATATGCTAAAGTCTACTGGAGCTAAAGCTCTTGCCAGATATTTGGATAGTGGCTTTGTACAAACTGCCACATGACCGGCATATCCCATGGCAGTATCTTTGCATCTAGGTTAAGTATTCAACCATACACTTGACTTTTGAAAGTCAGGGGAACTGGGGATGAGTCCTCACATCATGAGCCTAATAATGATGATCATGATGCTATTCTACCATTGTGTTTTTATATCAGCTCTTATATCAGTTTTGTATCTGTTTTTCTATCTTCACAGCATAATGCAATCTATTTGGGTATGAAACTGGTGCAAAAATCAGGTGAGGCCACAATTTTTGCCTGTTTGAGAATTTTATTTTTGCTGAAAAAATAATCTTTTAATTACAGAATTACTGCATCAGTAACTATAATATCTAGAATTTCAGCAAAGATTTTCCATATAAACATGTATGTCATAAACTGTTTACAGGCTGAGGGAATATCTAGTTTGTTTTCACATACTCATTATTATTTCACTTATTTCTATCAAATGCTATGAATTCATTACAACACTGAATAAAATTAGTGAGAATATCAACTGACTCTTATTTGTTAAATTGTTTGAACTTGCATTATTATAGCACACAGTTTCTGAGAAGGGTTATCTCAAGACCCATTTCCTAGAATATTTTAGAAATCTCCTGCAAATTTATGTTTTTTGAAAGTTTATAAAATGTTCATGGAAAGTGTCTTGTCTAAAGAGATCCTAGCACATGGAGCTTTCAAGCTAAGATCATACTCTCAAACTGTCATCTATGAGTGCAAAACTAGACAATCCTTGTATCTTATTACAATAAATTCCTTTTTTTACATATACTTCTGCCTGAGTACTTAAAACATACTCATGCTCTGATGAAGGAAGTTACACCATTAACTCTATTTTTAATTATCTCAGAGGGTGATTTCATTTTCTTGGAGATTAAATTCTTTAGCATCACTTGAGATAATCAGCTGAAATAATTTAACTTATGCCAATAAACAGCAATGATCAATATTTTCCTGTTTTCTTTCGTGTCATTTTGTTTCACTCTAGGATGCTTTCATAGGTTAATTTTGCCAATTATTTATTTCATACAAGACGCTTTTATAATTAAATATGCTGTAAATGGTATGACTATTCAAAGGTATCCCTGCGATTTTTTTGTTAAAGAAACTTCATTATTTCATCAACCTCTTAGTTTAGACCTTGCAATACGGAAACACTCTTAGATTGCACTTGTTCCTTCACTTACCTCTATTTGCCACAAGTCTGTTAAAGCAAAGTAACTGTACAAGTTTGAGAACCAGGTCCAGCATTTTGGAAGCAAACTCTGGAAGGTATTTTGACAAGTACATGCAGGCGTGCAAATAAATACACAAAAACATGTGCACACAAGTCACTGTCAAAATAAACAGACAAATAAGTAGACAAAAACCCATAAACATACTTAGAAGACGTGCATTCAGACTCCTTTGAGTCATATTACCTGATCTGCATTAACAAAAGTAGAGACAAGATCAGACTGAAGGAAGGTCACATGGAAAAAATTACCCTGTACTTATTTTATGTGTATCACAGAGACAGCTGAACACAACATAGTAAGGATTGCAGTTTCCTGACTGATCAATGCAAAGATGGCAACTGATTTTCTGGGATAAAAGATGTGAACACTTAATCACCACGGCATGTTTTCAAGTAACGAAATTACTATAAAAATTGACATTCAAAAGGTCCAAAGGCCAACTACAGGGACATATAACTCACCTACTGCTATGCTTCAATTATTCCCCAAGACCAACACTGCTGTCTAAAAATATCCATTTGAAGTACATCCTGACAAGGATCCACAGAAAGAAGACATACAACCAAGATAGCAAGGAAATAAATTATTCATTTATTTCAACAAATAAATACCCTGATTAAAAAGAAATGCTATCTTTTGCTTTAGGCATTCCATGAAACATTTAAAATATAGTTATAAAACAGTCTACTTCTAAAAAAAGCTCCTCTTCACCCAACACTCAAAGTATATTCTAACCAATCAGCTGCTGTGCACCGTGAAATTTATGAGCTCCTGCTCTCATCCTCCCTCTCATTGCTCAGGAACCAAATATATCAAGATGCAGCCCACCCTGAAGTAGGAGGATTTGGGACTACCAGTTCCAAGCTTTCTCAGATAACATTCTGCCTTCTGTTGACTTTCTAATATTTGAATGAGTTTCCAGCTTGTGTACATTGAAAGGTACTATGTCCCAAGGAAAAAGTCTTTCACATGAATGAATACCTTCCCATTCAGAGGTTTTAGATTCATAAATTGTACTTTGCATGCTAAACAGTACCTTGCAGGAAGCAGAGTGCCTCATGCAGGTGGGACCATGTGGTTCCAGCATCCTTACTAGTTACAATTTTGACAGGTTAGTGTAAGAGAAGGCTATATGTCCCAGATTTCTGGTTTGTCCCATATGCAAAGACTTCTGTACTCCCTAAAGAACCCGTCTTCCTTATGACTCAGAAAACTCTTGTTCAGCAACTAAAACTTATTACTGAAGCCTGTGTAAGAGAGATATTGAGTTCTCTCAACACTTGTCAGGAACAGATATGAATGCTGGCTGGGTGCATTTGTGTACTTGGAGCCAAGAGAAAAAAAGAAAAAAAAAAGAGGGTAGTCATTGTCAGAGAAGCCTTTTGCTCCAGAAATATGAACAACCTTCTTCAGCGCTTCCTAACAAGCTCTTCAAAATACCAAGTTACTGGAAGAAATTCTCCATTATTGGACCAAGAAGATAGCAGTAACAACTGCAAGAAATACTTTTAAAAAAACATAGCAAGACTTATTCTATTATTCCATCAGAATGTATCTCCGTACAGCACGGAAGCAGTCCAGCTTACATACACGTTTAGCAGATGAGTGTCTGCCTTGTACATAGCATGAAGATCTACCCATCACCTATTCTCAAACAAAATAAGAACTCCTAATCTCTGAATGCAAACTACCAGAGTACCATTAGCTCATCAAAACTGCATGGGTATTCTTAGTAAATTGAGATTTACTGGTTTTAATCTGTGTAACCAGATGACCATCATCAGATCTGAGTGGTTCGCTACTCTGCAGCTTGTACTTGCCTTTTACAAGTCATTTAGGAGATAACATGGTACCAAACAGACATACACTCACATTGTTAGACAAAAATGAGCTTGTGCCTTCAAATATTGATGTATCCAAAATATGCTCTAACATTGCACAGCTGCAGATAATAGGCTGGGGGCACAAAAATTAGATTGTGATTCCTGGGGTTCTGTGTGTTGTATGGAGATCTAAGTTTTGAAAAGAGATATAAAATACCTTGTCATAAGATGGGCAATCCACTGCAATCTTCTCACCCATGGGCTTAGGCTCTGCTTTTACTTGGCATGTGCAAAAGCAAAAAAGTGAGCATCTTTTACTTGCCACATCTGGTTCTCGTGTATATCTCAAGTCACATGCCTACATTTTCTTTTTGGGTTTTTTATTGTTTTTTTTTTTTTTCTTTTTTTTTGAGGGGCGGGGGAATTTGGTTGGTTGGTTTTGTGGGTTTTATTGTTTTACATTTTATTCTCATTAGCCAAAGTGCTAATCCAGAATTACATTATGCCATGGAAGTAAATGAGTACTTAGTATGAATTGACTAGTGCTAGTTAACTACATCTGAGGACTCCCTTATTTAAAAATAAGAGCTTTTATTTCAGATTCTATTGCTACTACTGCAGTACGCATTTATTTATGCATCAAAATGACAGTTCCATCTAATTTCAGGTATCACCATTAACAGCTAAAGGAACTTGTGAAATGTACACTGAGAGATCCACAGTGTTCCAGAACACTTAAAAATTACTTTCAGGTGTGCTATCTACCCTAAATCATATTAAGATTCAAATCCAGATGCACACGAACAAGCAGGCCCTAATATAAAAATAGTAACAGCCCAGAACTTGATTTCAAGACAGTAAGCTTGTCCACATGTAACTGTGGATACAGTCAGGATTTTTAATAACCATATTGATGTGTGAATAGGAGAAGGGGAAAAAAAAACAAGAAAAAAACCAACACAAAAGCAGCCTAAGCCAAAAGCAGCCCAAGCCATAGCCAGAGACTGCAAGATTGACAAGTATTTTATTAAATGAATTATTCTCTTTAGCAAATTAATATGAAACTCAGTCCTTCAATCCCTTTGATGTCATATTACATGAAATTCCCAGCTTAACTGAATTTACAATACCCACTTTCTAAACCACTGACATAGAGGAAAAAAAAAATCCACAACAATTTTTTTAAAAAAACTTTTAAAAAAAAACTTTTAAAAAATTTTAAACAAATTTAAAAAATAATCTAAAAAAAGAAAAATACAAGCCTAAGAAGGAACTGTAATCAGAAAGTGCTCCCTTTAATAAAATAAATTAAGTTAAAGAAAAATAGTTCGTGCCACAGTGCTTTCTAGTTGTTTAATTGTGCGTTACAGGAACATTTATTATCCCAAATATCTTACTAGTTTGACTGAGACATGCACCACAAAATTACTTAACTCTGCTAATCAGCAAATCATGGGCACAAAAAGAGAAGATAGCTTATCAAAACATACATTAGCTTCTTTACTTCATATGGAGATCATAGTGTAGTTGTATGTATTACATTTATGTGATTTGATTGAATTAACACTTGAAACCTTTTAAATATAAGAGGTACTGCATTCATACTGAAAAAAAGTATATGTAAAGGCCCCTTATAATATCATGCTAGTCATAACCCAAAGATGTGGCTCAGCTACCCAAGTGGGACATAATCTGGGAATCTGATAAAACTTTCTAGACTCAATGATTAGCAAGACATGCACTCTAACATGCAAAAATATTTTTCCTTTGTTTTTGTGGGGCTTTGCTTCTTTGTTTTGTGGGGTTTTGCTTCTTTGTTTTCTTTTTTACCTTAAGAGCAGGCCATTGCTAAGAGGGTGCTGTCAAACGTCAGGGAAACCCTTTTCCTGGTAGGTGGAGAACCATTGTCCTACCATTACCACAGCAAACATTTCACCCAAACTCTGCATCACAGAAGTCTGCAGACATCCTCTCACTTCAGGTGTTGCTGAAAATGCAAAGCCTTCAATGGGCAGAAGAGGCAGCCTTTGAAACTACCGGCTACCCTCAGCTGAGCAGATAGAAGTGTGGTTAGAAGAGGGTCCTGAATGCACAAAACCATTCAGATTTATGCTCATTTACCTAGACACTTCCAGTAGAAGAATGGAATGGAAAATTTGTTCTGTGACATCTCTAATGTAGAGTAACTTATAATATTAGAAAAAGCTGTGGGCAGAACCAAGACTAGATATTCAGAGAGAAATAAATTTGTATAAGCAGTAGTCACAGAGTTTTAAGTCAGATGCTAGAGATTTCAGTTTCTCTGAAAAGTTTGAATAGTTTGGAATATAAATGTATTTGTCTTTAAATTCTCTGCTCAACTATCACATAACACCATATTGAAATCTTAGCTAACATGGGTGTTACTCTCCCAGCTATGCCACAGCCTCCTGCCCTTCCCTCCCCTTGGGGCAAGACATATCTTCAGACATATATGCAGGTCTCTGGGGGCACCTGATGACTGTGCTCTACCAGTATATGTCAATGCCCCCAGTCTGTACCTCTGCCTTGTGCTTTCCTGCTATATGCAAAACAGCATACCTGGTTGTGGAAGCAGCAATCCTGCATGAAAGAAACACTGGCAGCCTTGTTCTGAATGAGGAAAAAGCCCTATATTTAGACACTGTCAGAATCCAGCACCAAAAATGTGTCATAAACATATGCTGCCATGAAAAACAGAAAGACTCTCTTCCGTGCTTTCATACTTTTGCAGTTGGTAATTTTTATACCAGTAAATATTCATGTACAGAGCTTTACAGTGAATCAATATTTCCCCCAAAGGTTTTTTTCTCATTAAAGAATGCATGTTCCAATCCAGACAGAAAACTCGAAGTAAGGATTGATTGAGTGGAAACAGAACAGAAAATCTTCTTTGAGGTTCAACTACAGATAAGCCTCAACCGTTCAGTGTAAATTTATCATCACAAAATCCTCCCTGAGACAAGTAAACCAACAGAGCTTTCATAATAGTAGAAATGATGATGGATATGACTGTCAATTGCATTCCTCTTGAAAACAGGTGGTTCGCTTCTATAGTAGTGGACGAGAGAACACATTTCTCCCAAGAAAATCTCCAGCTCTGGCCAACACCTTCCTATTTCTTCTTGTACAGTAACTGGTTTCTATAGCAAAAAAATAGATTATATGTCTCAATATATTCAGGCTAACAATTCTTAAGTAGCAAATGATAGCCAACACTTTCTATGAATTGTCTTATCCTGGGAAAGCATTCTGGCAGCATCTCACAATCAACTCAATAGTAAGGATTCAGAACCCCTTAAAAAAGGCAAAGGATTCAGCTAGGAAAAGAAGAAGATATTTTAT
Organism: Aleadryas rufinucha; assembly: GCA_013397815.1. Classification (NCBI taxonomy): domain Eukaryota; kingdom Metazoa; phylum Chordata; class Aves; order Passeriformes; genus Aleadryas; species Aleadryas rufinucha. The sequence continues at coordinate 374,535 of VZTH01005364.1, forward strand.
CTTATCTTGAAAAGCAATTTCTTAAGTCAACTCTGAGGTCTCATTTCTTGCTAGTGATGGGAAAGATACAACCGAGAAACAAATTTTCTGTCTGACAATTTTCTAATCTCCATCTCAAATGCGACTGAAAACAAAACAACTTCAAATAAAATACTTTTTTCTTATTTCTTACTTGCAGGTGGGTGAAATAAGATTGCCAACATCATGACCAAAAATATTTATGTAGCAGAGATGTTAAATGAACAGGACCTTCACAAGATTTCAGAAAAATCCCATATCGGTAGTTTTGCATGAACAATATTTCTTACGTTGTTATGTTACAGACAAATGTCCTTGCATGCAAAACCTCAGAAATGTTAGAATCAGAGGTTCACACATTGGACAGTGATTTATTCTATTATTTTAAATGTAAACACATTCTGTATTAAGCCTCAGTTTTTTGTACGGACTAAAAATTTCCTTAAAAAAAAAAGCTACATTTGAGGAAAAAAACTCACAAGTTTTAGTTCTATACTTTTTAGGTTTAATTTTAAAAATATGTAATAACAGTGAATGCAATTATTGCAGTGTGAACCACTTAGAGTATGCACTGCAGTAGCACAGATGAATTGCTTCATTTTCACAGCTGCATACTTTAATTCAGTGAACACTTTCCAGACTGTTTTGCTGCCACCTTGAATATCCACTATGATATACTTCCCTTTAAAGTATCATGCAGATTAGTTCCAGCAGCTTATGTTCTGCATCAGAATTCCTTTAACACAAACACACAAAAGCTTCTGCAGCTAAAACAACATGCTTCAATAGTTGGAAATCATATTAGACATTTGAAACTGTAAATATGGACACTGTAAATATATCTAGCTATTAAAGAATTTGTTCTTCCTCTGTCATTAGAGAGTAAGAGAGTCATTAGCAAGTAGAACTTCTTGATGAGAAGTATCATTAAAGCATAAATTCAGAAGATGGAAGATCTAACAGGTGCTTTTCCACTATTCCAAATACAAACCCATGTTAAGTACCTGACATGCATATACTGCTCTGCTTTCTAAACTGCGCACTTGGACGTGTGATGTAGGGAGGACCTGTCACTGTTAAAACTGAAAATCTAAAACATGCAGGGAGGGAGAGGGAGTACTTTTTTTATATGAATGCCACACATACCTCTGGTCTTCATCACAAGAGTTCAGCAATTAAACTAGATCTTTTTTCTGAGTCTTTATCAATATCAAACTCTCCTATGCTGAAGCTATGGTTTCTTGAGTTCTCAGTAAGAGTGTCCAAAGGATGACCTCCACCATACAGAACAAACGGACAAGGGGAGAGACTTCCAACTCCGGATTTAAATAATGAAAAAGCTCTGGGAGGTTTCTTTGCAGCATAAAGGCTATGAAGAAGCAGAGCAGCTCTGGGAGGCCGGGAGTACCACCAGACCCTTAATGGTCCCTAGCAGGCTCACTTGAGACCCCGTTTTACCACCACTCCCAAAACTCCCAAGGCCAGGGTCAGCTCAGAATTGGCACCTGCAGCTTCCAGCTAGTGCCCAATACCAAGCAGCCCTGCCTTTCCATCTTTTCCATCTTTTATTTCCTTGGCAGAAATAAATACGTTGCAAGAGAGAGTTCATACAATGTTTCCAGCTATTTAGTGCTTGCTGCTTAGTTTTTCTACAAAATTAATTTACAAAAAGAAGTTTAGTAAAAGTGTAGCATCTGCATTCAACATGTGGTGACAAAACATGGCCCCTACTTTGGTGACAAAAGCAGTGTTTCTAAAGCATTCCAATTCCTCGGGAAGTTACAGGTGTTTCTAAAATGTCCTGTGGTTCATGAAAACAGCTCATCTATTAAAAAAAGAAACAATTCTCTTTCTTATAATTACTTTATCACAGGTAAACAGTGTCAAATGTCAGTCAGGAAAGATGTTGCTGTCCCATAAGACATGCTCTCCCTTGTGTAATTCCTAAATTAGTAAGAGTTAAAAATGGAAATAAAGGCATCTTAGTACAACAGCATATCCAGAGGATGAAAATGGTGCTGAATAAGCTAAGACAACATCTTAAGATAAACCACTCTCTTTTGGTCTTGTCTGTGTGGTTGAAGGTATTTGTTCAACTTAGGTGTCTAATTTCAGGATTTATTCTGAGGTAAAAAAAAAAAAGATAAAAATACCTGTATCAGTAAATCCAATGTGATGGTGCTGTAGAAAAAAAAAACACCTAGGCAGCTTTTTCTGTCTACCTCACATTATTCCCTTTTTGTTACCCTACACCCTGTCTACTTTTATTTTTTTATGGTTTTGGTTGCCATTTCTGTCTAATTTCAAATGTGTTTTTTTCAGCCTTTAAAATTTTAGCTGTGACTTGGATTGTCTGAATCAGCCTTTTGATACTGAAATCTTACCGGGCCCTATGAAAACTTACTTGAAAAACCTAGGGGAATATCTAACTTTGTAAAAAAACATTCTAGATTGTCCTTACTGAACTGCACCTAATCCCTCCAGAAAAGAAGAGATGACTGGAAATGTGCTTGCACTGAGTTCCATCATTATTCCTACGACAATGCAAATGGACAGGCTCTGCCTCAGACCTGAGTGCAGGTGACATAGGTAGAGCTGCATTACATTTCATCATAAATATATAGGATCAAATGAAATTAATATTGCATGACTATGCAGAGAAGCAATACTGAACCCCTCTTCCTCTATGTAATTTGTTTCATTGCATGGGGGAGTAAATCACCTTGAAAGAGCATTAGCAGCTGGGAAGGCTGGTTGTCTCTGACACTAAATCAAAGAAGATCTGAGCTTTTTCTCATTGTAAACAAGAAAATTTAATATTGATATTTTGTGCATGCACTTCAACTTTCAGCTGTAAATGAAGCCAGGCTGCTGCACAAGCGTAGCTATTGTGTTAGTGGAGACAAGATTTCTCTTTGGCTAGGGGAGAAAGAAGCATCCCACCACTGGGACAAAGGAGAGCCTTGCCTCCAGCAGCACAGGAGGGCATGGGTTTTCTGGAAGATCTTAACTCATCTCTGTCTTTTCTTGATGTTTGCAGTAGCAAATATTTACATTGGGCACAAGATATTCTTACCATAAACATTGTTGGAAGACAAGTAAAGAAACCAACAATCCAATTCCCAAGGAAAAACAGAGAAGGAATTTTGCCTGAATGCAAGAGTATAATCTTTGCTTTAAACAAAAATACTCCATTCAAACACTCCAAATCTACTGGAGAACAGACATTCACGTTGACAGCTGAATCCTTCAACTCTGAAATCAGTACATGCTTTGCTTTGTACAGAACGCGTGCAAATGTACAGTAATAGTACTTGATTCGTGTAATTAGAATAATATAATTAAAGACTCTATGGTATGATTTCTGCTTGTAGAATCTGATCTAGTTCCTGTGAGAAATGTTCTCTTCCTATTATTGGGCTGTACAACAGACCCAAAGTAGTTCAGGTCCATGAAGATCAAAAGAAAGGTTTTCAACAGAGCAACAGGCATCAATATCATTCTTTCATAGTCGAAATAGCAGTGAAGGAAAATGGAAAAGATACTGACTGATCTCTCAGGAATATGGCACAATAGGAGGGGTTAATTACTTAAACCAATGCTGTCTTTGTCACTTACTTCTCTCTCCCCTAATCTGCATACATGCAGCTTTAAAAGCCACAGTGATAAGCCAGTTTCATTAGTCTTTGCTAACACTGTTTGGGTACCCAGGTTGAGGGTAGCTGACTCTGAAGAAAAAAAATCAGTATTCTATCCTATTATTACCATATGACTGAAACACACAACACATTTCTTAAACATGTAAACCTCATTACATACAGGATGCTCTGGGACTGTGTTTTTTTGTTATTAGAATTACATGCACAAAATCCTACTGAAATGTTTTTAGTCAGGCCATGCCAAACGATCAGTGATTAACCAACAGCACTACCTCAATTTGACTGACAAAAGCTGAATTTAAATCTGACTAAAAGAAACCCAAGCAAACCTGCACAATTTTTTTTCTACAAAGAAGATAAATTTAACCAAAAAGAGAAACAAAAAGGTCTTGCTGTAATGTTATTTTTTTTAGTGAGAGCAAATCAATTCTGGTTAAAACAGAAAGGAAAAAAAAAAAGATAAACATTTTTCCAAAGACCCCTGAAGTCGTCTAGCGGAAGGCAACATATGATGCAGTTTCCACATCGTTAGCTCCATTTAAGGCTGTGCTTTGCAGTCTGGGTTAGCCACTAAAGAGACACAGCAATTCAGTTCATCCCTAAGCACACACTTAACTTCCAGTGTACAAAGGTAGCCTCAATTATTTCAATAAGAATGCTCCCATAAACTGTGTCATGCAAGAATGTTTGCAGAACTGAAGCCTTTACTTGGTGATGTGTTTGAACAGCTTCACAATGATGTCTGTTTTCCACATCAGATATAAACTGCTGCTATTCCCTCCCAAGGAATGAAAGTGTTAAAATGTTAAAGAAATAATTGCAGTTAGGATTATATTCTTTAAATATTTTGCCATAATATTAATAATTTCATGTCCTTTTTATTGAAATATTATTCACCTGACTTGCAGTGATTCTTGTGGATGAAACAGTTCTTCCTTCCTCTCTCTCAGATACTACATTTCTATCTGGTTTTTAACACTAGATTCACCCAGGTCTGTTCTATACTACTGTGTTGGCTTTAAACCTTATAGGCCTTTTCAGACACACTTCACATAGGTATATAAAATTAGACAGTATTTTTGGATTATTCAGTTTTGAACTTCTGAAAAACAGCATTTTAAACTCGTTGACACTTGTTATGAAATCCAACCACGAGTTACCTCAAGACAGAAATGCATTTGCCTCTCGACTGATGTGCTCTTATTTAAATGAAACAAACTCCAAAATGTCTATAACATCACCCAATTATACTCATCAGGAGATATTTATCATTGGAAACAATAGATCACAATGAAACATTTAACTGTTGTTACATTACTCTGTTTTTTACACTTTCTTTATTCTAGGTACTTGTTTTTCTGACAACATGAACATTTATAATCTCTCCCTGTAGTAATCAGTTCCACTATAGGGAAAGCACTGAGCTCTTTAAGGACTTCCATCACAGCAAACGACTTCTTTTTTTTTTTTTGCCCCCATTAATTCATTATTTGTTAAACTGTCCAGCAGGTAGTATTAAGTAAGATATCAGTACCTGACTACTTTATGTCCCCAATATGGTTATGGTCATTGTCTAATTTGTTACTAAAATGGTTTTCGGGGGTTTTTGGTGAAAATTTTTGTTATAATATATAAAAATGCAACATGAAATCCACTGGGAGGAAAAAATGCAGACAGTGCCAGCACTTTTATGGTTGAAAACAATACCATTGCAGCAGACCATGGAGATCAGAATATACCTACAGTTTATCATAATCCTAGCCACTTTTTAAGCATTAGAGTTACACCACCTATTTTAAAAATGAGTAATATGGGAAAATGTGGGAACAGCAGTGAAGTTTCAGATTTTTCATACACTGCATGTAGGAATTTTGTGTCTCTTACTTCAGAAGATTCCAATGTGAGTTATCAAACTGCCCACTAGTTACAATTAACCCTGTCCCATGACTAATTTTCTGTTTTACATGTGGATTAATGAGAAAATTATAACCCAGTGCACATTAGCACCAAAGGAAAAAAAAAAAATATAAAAGCTTTGCTGGTTAACAACAAATCTAATTTTTGTCTCATTTAACAAATGGCATATGGAATTTTCTGCAAGGCATATGGTACTAATTAAACACGGTATGAGTCCCCCAGACAGTCAGTATAGCCATGAGGTATCCAAGGAATGTTTCCCCTCAGTATACATTATCTGTGTATTGATTTGATGGTCTGAATGGATAAAAGTCTTGGTTGCAAACAATATTTAAGGGTTTGGGAACTGTACTTCTATTCTTATCCATCTGAATGCTGCAGTTGCCAAGGAAAACTGAGACAATAAGCAAGCAAATCAGGAACTAATCAGGACCAGTTTATTTTCATTCATTCATTAACCACTTATTTCGGTATTTATTTTCAACCTTTGCTTTTACATTTAGAGTACTGTTCTGTGACTCTTATGCCAGAAACCAGGAAGTTAAAATAATCATCCTATTTTTTTAACAGAAACAATAACCTAGATTCCATAAATTTTAATGACTAACAAACACCTAAAAGTAAGTTGTTTCATTTTTGAAAATTCTGATATACAGTGTACTTTCATGTACTCAACATCAATTGCACTAATTAAATATTTGTTCTTCTATCTCTGTTAGATATGGGTAAATTACTGTAAATGTTAGTCCACTTTATATATATTATATCTATATTTTATATATAACTCTCTTTTTAATTCAAAGATACAAGCTTCCTCTAGCATATAGTAGGCCATCTACTGAAAAGATCAAGAAATTGAATACTATGTTTGTTCTGATTCATAGTGATCACTTTAGGTAAAACAAACAGCAGCAGTGTATTCTCACCATCATTTTTGGGTTTATAATATACTAAGCAAAACAAAAAGTAAAATGGTTGAGTCCCCTGAGCTAACAAGAAAATGGTAAAGGAACTTCTGTTAACCACAGTATTTCTGTGCAAAAGAACATCAGAGTCTCAACACCACTATGTCTAGCACCAGTGGGTTATTTTTATTGAGATACTTCTTGAATAGTAACAGAGCAGCAGTTTGTGGCTTGAAAGGTAGCACTGACTCCTTTGTAGTTCCAGTAAATTTCAGAGTGGTAAAAAAGACAGTACAATTTCAATAGTGCTCTGAATTGGCCAACTTACTCAATCTACCACCACCTGCTAAATCTATTATCACCACTAACACAAAGAAATGAAAACTGCTTCCTAGTCCCCCAACAGTTAAATATGCACTCTGCTTTTGATAATGAGACTTGAGAAAAAGCAGTGAGAGTTAAGTAACAACGGTGTCACTCAGCGTTAAAGCATCCTGAAATAAAGTCACCTGTGACTCTTACACCAAAAATAAGATGACACTAAAAATAGACCTGTAATATTAATAGCCTGCTGCAAAACAGTTTAACACTTAAGATACAAAAGCCTCTTGGCAAATGAAACATGGCAACTGAAGAATGAATTCTGGACAATAATGTTATTTTTACACTTTCTGCACACTATGCTGAATGGTGTAACCAGACTCTTATCTAACTACAAAAACATTGCACATATACTTATCTTGAAGGCTCTACTTTAACAGGTGGTTTAAAAATATTTTCAAAGCATATGGAAACATTAAGTTTACCCTGTAAACTTAAGACCCTCTGCTCCTGACATGCCTTATCAATGAACTGAAAAGAGCAATAACATTTAAGGTGGCTGAATCCTCATTATGTAAAACAAGCTGCATTTTCCTGCTCTACCCACAACATTATTTCTAATCGTGAAACACAATAAGAATTGTGCTCTCTGCCTTCCTGCTGTAAGATTTCAAATATCATTTCACTTTAAAAAGATCACTTGCCCTTAGAGGTTTTTCAAACTGAAAAATTCATGCATGATTAACAGTTCTCCTCACATCAAGGAGTCTTTTTTTCCTCCTGTATATTGCACCAGACATATTGAAAGCCTACGTATCCAAGATATATACAGTATGTTAGATAACACTGAAAACCTAAATTCAGAAGAAGGCTAAAAAACCCAAACCAAACCAGCTTTTAGCTTAGGAACAAGATTTTTACACAGCTGTAGAACATTATTTGCAGTTTTCCTTTAATGTAACAAATTATCACAGCTTCCCAACCCTGCCTTCCTACATTTACATTTCATGTATTATGCACCCAAAAAAAAACCAACAAAAAACCAAACAAATAGAGATCCTTTCAGCCTGACTATCCTGTCAGCAAAACCAGCAGAGAATTTTTCATTGATAAAAACAGAGAATGGAAGAAAACAGACCAACCTTCACAATGTACGTCACACCAGGTCCCAGAATCTTCTCACTCGAGTGCAGCCATCCTCGAGAGGATTTATTGACAAAACTGCTAGCTTGATTCCAATCTTCACTTCCCAGGTGCATTTCCTCTGACTGTGCTTTTTTCCCCATACTCATCTTGCTCACGTCCTGCTGAGAACACGAAGTGGCAGAGACAAGGTTACATGTGTTGTCTGAAGCCCCTGCTGCTGAACTAGAAGCACTCGAGCTTCCCTGCAATTTGGAGACAGCAAGCTCCTTTACTGCAGAGGAGAGGTTTTTGATACCCAAAAGGCTCCCCGTGCTAGAGAGTTTCAAGTGGGACACTTTGTGGATGAGGGTACACAGGGTGGTGGGTCCATCTTCTTCGTCCTTGCGGAGAACCTCCGGTGAGACCAGGTACGAAGGTGAAGTTGAAGATGTAGCTACTGCTGAGACCTTGCTGTTCATGGGCAAATTGTGAATAAGATCATCAACAGATGTCACAGAATCATTCCTGAAGCGGTTATACTTGGTACGTTGAAGCATGCCCTTCTATCTGCTTTCCTGCATATGTTCTGGCAAATCTGATGCCAATGCAGGAGATGCCTGTACTAACATAGCAGGCAATTCATAACGACACGGATGGATAACAAGAGTTTAGGGTAAAAAAGAAAGGAGCATAAGGAAAAACAAAAAAAAAATTATATTTTTAAGAAATTTCTTTTGGTTCCCTGTTAAGGTTGGGTGAAGTAACAGTTTTCTGTGACTGAGATCCCAGTCCTGCTTAGAGCTGCCAACTCGCTCACAGCAAAAGCATGACTCACACAAATGAGAAGGACCCTTTTCAACAAAAGGCTGTGAACACTGCAAATCACTTCCTGTAGCCAAAAAAAAAGGAGAGAAGAAAAAAAAACCCACATCCACCCACTTACAGCACACTAGCACCAATCAATTCTCAAATTCCCTTTTCCTATCTTCTCAAACAGATACTTCCTCCCAACCTTTAATTCCTATCCCCTCCCACCACCCTTTTAGTACCAAAGGCAATTACCTTTAAAACTGAATTAATAGCCTCTATGAAACATCACACTTTATTCTTCTGTTAAAATGTTCTTCCACCTCACATATTTGTGGATCTATAAAGAAATCACAATTAGATAGCAAATTTCTGGATAATATTTACATACATATAATCCCCCTCTCCTGCCCCTGCAGCAGAACACAGGAACCTTAAAGGTTTTCAGAACAGATGAACAGAACTAAAGAATATATACATTTTTTCCACAAAAGAAGACTAACAGTGCCTTTTTGTCAATGCTGTCCCTCACAGAAATTGTTATATCAAAGTTTTGATAGAGAAAGAAATCCTTCTCCCCTGTTACTTCACAAGAACATTCTATTTTAATGCAGGAATTACATAAGTACCTATGTGTGAAGAAAAGTATTTTTCTGATGTCCAACAACAGGCTTAGGAGATGGTTTTTCTTTCACAACTGATATTCACACCGAAGAAAAACATGAAGAAGATCTTCAATTCACTGGAATGTTTGGTTTAATTCTGAAAAACTGAAAAAAAAACCCTGAAAGAATATTAAAAAGTTCAGGTAGCAGCAAACCGACATCCTGCAGTGAAAAATTAAAAAAAAAAAAAAAAAGAAGCCTTTATTAAGTACAAATTTCAGTCACAAACACTTGATCTGGAGAAGTGGCAAAACATGCAGAAAACAGGTATTTCATTTCCCTGTGATTTCTTTACAAGTCTAAATGTGTACAGCATTGTAATACACAATGCCCATCACCAGCCATATGTTTTTTTCCTATAAATCAATCTGCTTTGCAAAACATTTTTTAGATGTAGGATAATACACTGCATTATAAACAAATTCAGACCAGAGAAGTTGCATAGAGCAAAGTAATTTCTTTAATAAATTACTCACTGCAGCACAACTTAAAGGAAAAAATCCTATGGAATTCCTTCCTTGTCCCATGGCTAAAGGCTGCAGTACACAAAATGCAAATACAGTGAAACAGCCGGCTCAAATACAGGTATTTAATTAGTATATTCATGACACACTGAATTAAGTCAGCACCTCTTATCCCAGCGGTGATGAATAACGGCAATGTCCTAGTCAATGTAAAGCAGTTTTCTACTGATCTGCAGAACAGCCTTTCATCAGCACACTGCAAACCTGCTACAGCATCCTCACAGCATTCATTCCTCTCGTCATCCTCCTAGCACAGCAAGAGCAAATATACACACCACAGTCTATTTCTACATGTCTCTACTGCCCAGAAAACCCTACTGCTCCCGAACGGCTCTCTTCATTAGAAGCGGCTGGCAGGACTGCAAAATGTGAATGAGATGCTGCGCGTGTGAATGAAAGGGCTGGCTATCATCCCCACATTTCTGTGAATGAAGCGAGGCCGCGCAGCCTCTGCCAGGCAATCCCTTGGGTGCTCACCAGCCTAGCCAATACCAGCCGGCTCTGATGACTCATTCAGCAAAGCCTTGCTAAATAGTGGAAGATCCCATTTCGAGCACAGGCGGCACCTTTTTTGCTGCAACACTAGAAAATGAAGCCGGCGTGTAAGCAGACGGGAGTGGGTCGCGAAGCCCCCGTGGAAGACAGGGTATTGCCAGAGAAATGCCTGGGATGTCCACAGGAGCAGCAGGTGAGGAAAACCGTGGAGTCAGATGTGGGTTTCTCCCCGGCTGTGTTCATTCAACCAATTCATTTACATCCAGGATAGGAGCATGAATGTGCACATTTCGTTTGATGTTCGATTGCTCTCTGTGCGCCCGCAGATTCACAGATTTTACAGGTTTGTCTTCAGAGACCTCTGACAAAAACAAAACAAAAAAACCAAAAAACCCCTCAACAAACAAGCAAAAACCAAACAAAAACCCCACCCAACCAACAAAATCCCCATAAAAATAACCACAGAAACAAACCCATAGCCCCGCTTAAAAAAAAAATTACATACACTTATTTCTCCCTTATTTACCCTGTTAGCACAGTAAATATTTAAAAGCAGTATGATCATCACTCCATGGGATGGTAGGCAAAGGGAAAGTGAGAGGATAAAAGCTTCCCAGAGCACCAGCAAAAGGTCTAATTTTTGAAACTTTCACTGGACATAGAAATGCTTCCAGGGCATCCACTGGATGCAGAGCTCTCCTGAAAATCTGACATTAGACACTGCATAGGAGTAGAAGCCACTGAATTACCCAGAGCTTGAAATCTGGTATTTCGGTGTGTGACTGGGAAGCTGTCTCCTTTACAAATCCAGCCCTTAGGTGGGAGAACTGAACATTTTAAAACCTTGCCTTTTAGAGTTCCTGGGACTAGAAACAGTACATAATTTTGCCCTACAGACAGCAAGTTCAAATCAACCTCCAGGAAATAATGAATGAAATTAGGAGACTGTGTAACAGGCATAAATTGCAATTTAAATTAGGATCTAGCTCATTCTAGCTATTGCCAGCACATTTATAATGTCTTCCGCATTTCCAACACTGTCTGGAGCTTGCACACTGACTGTACCATGCCTGCCTTAAACAAGCTTGTTGCTGCTATTATCATAGCAAGACAGCAAGACATTCAGAGTACTATTTCTTTCTAACTTCTATTTGCAGCCTATTCTACGTCAGTGCATAAAGTGGATCCAAGTTGAAAGAGCCTTTTTCTTTACTTCTTATTTCTTTTCGCAGGGCTGTGAGCCAGACACTATAACACGATTAGTAAATGGCCATGGAACAATCACTTCTTTGTTGATCCAGTAATAAAATGGCAGGTGGAAATTCAATGTCAGTAAGTGCAAAATAATATATAATCCTAGAAATACACAGTGAGGGGGTGTACACTGCCTCTGACAAAACACAGCATTTCTTACGAACCACTGGTAATTTTGGCACCTTAGACCATTCCTTCTTTTTTTATTTTTTTTTAAGTTGTTGTTTTCAGCTCCGTTTTCTCATGGATGCTCTTCTTACCCTGACTCAGTTTTTGTTTCATGTCACTGTTCCTCCTTTTCTTCCTCCAAGCAGCTCTCAGGCGTTTATCCTTAGCTGCCACCTTTTTCCCTCTCTATCCCTCTACATCTGCAGTCTGTATTTCAGAAACTAGTAATTTTTATTAACCACAAAGGGTAAGAAAGGAAATTATGCTGGGGCCATGATTAGAGGGAGAAACTACATTTTGCTGAGGTTGAAATGGTTTTAAACTGCTGCAAATGTAGGAGACATTACCAATACACAAGCTAAACCAGGTAGCATGATGTGACCACCATAAAGAGAAAACAGGGAATACAACCACTGTGTTCCCCAACCTGTAATAAGAAACTCTCCTGAATGCAATAAAATTGACTTTCAGTGATCATATTCAGAGAAATATTAATCATATTCAGAGTTGGAAAAATACCTTGTTCCAGTAATACACTGTGGCCAAGTATATACTCTATACAAGTAAGTGCTAGAAACTATTGAAATTCTGCTAAAAACTATTTGCATTTTCAGGGTTATTGCCCAGTAGCAATAAAATTGCTTGCAGACTAAACTGAATTTAAGACAAATGAGAAAGACCTTGAGTTTGGACCAAAAAGCCCTCCAAACTGAATTTGGGTTAGCTAAATTATAAGAAACACTGAATATGTCAGACAAACATAAATATAGATGTTGCTAAGAGTTTTAATACTACACAAAAAGTAGTCATAGGGCCATCATCAAGACATTCCTCTTTATGACAAGCCTGAAATAATTACTGTTATTGTGATGTAACATTAAGTCATCAGCAAACATGATGCTATTCCTCTCATCGTAATATGATGGACACAAGTGTTAATGCTCTGCTTTAGTAAACATTCTTGCAGAATCTTTAATATTAACAAATGGTCAATTCATCAAGTAAAAAGATAGCATTTCTATAGTACAAAGATTTCTAATATCCTGTGGGAACATTTCTTCTTTTGATAATTAAGAAGGAAAAATACCAGCATTCTTTTCACAACACAAGATAGACATATACCAGAAATCTCTTATCCATGTATTTACTAATCAGCCTAATCCAGCTTTCTTTATGTGAGACAACCTCAGGTGATGTAGTTAACAGAAAAGCAAGATAACATCAAGATAAGCTAAAAGGCGTTATGATCTAACCTTCTTAAGAAGGTATACAGCTATCTTAATTAAAAAAAAAAAATTCTGAACTATTTTATCTGTTCTGTTTGTAGATACTTAATATATCATATTCTGTAGTCCTCTGTTTCTCTGATTTACCTGCACACAGAGCTCAGTTACATCCTACTGTGATTTCAAGGGGGGCTCATCGCATAGTTGCCAGAAATATTGAAAGGCACTGAACTTCCCATCAGTGCCATGACTATATACCTCTACTTCAAAACATTTTGCAGGAATAAAAGCATAGACTGGGCTCACATCACTTAGATTTTTTTCCGTAATGGGTGTTTGAGTCTGACTTCAGCTTACTGTCCTATACAAAAAAAAACCTGAAGACCTGTAGGTAAAGACTGCTGTTTTCCTACAGCAGAAAAATCAACCAACCAACCAAAATCCAAGGAACACCCCCCCGCTCAAAAAGCCAACTTGAAACCAAAACCATTCTAACAAATTCTAGTTAGTTTATTAAAAAAAAGAAAAAAAAGTGTTATAAATTGCCCCATCTCCCTTTCATCCTCACCCCTTTTCTTTCACTAGATCAGTTCTGCTGTTTCCGTGGCAACATTATTGCTAAGGGTGGGCTGCACCAGGAAATGGGAGCATTATCTGTGGTTTTGCAAGTTATTTCTTTAGAAAACCATATTGTTGGAAGTATTACTATTGAAGATCAGTGATCATTAATCATTAATGATCAACTTCCAACTTAAATTACATCAGTGCAGCGCAAAATTAGGGTCTCAAATATGCCTACAAATTTTTGTGCAAATGTTTATATTTTGAACCAGAAGCTGACCCTAAAAAATGTTTAGGAGGCTGTCTTTTCTGTTAGTTGGAAATATTGAAACAATTTTCTCTTAAGACATGTTCACCCTATGAAATATGACATGACATATTTGGAAGAAAATGAAACTTGTAATTTCTTCTGCTCCGCTAGCGGTTCCTGAGCGCCTACTGTTAAAAGTTAACATGCTACAAAAGTTCAGAGGAAAGATGGATCTGAGATAATATCCAAATCCGAACATGACACTGAGCTTTTGCGAAGAAGGATCAGACAGGGAAATGCACTAAAATCTGCAAACCAACACTAAATCAACTCTTACAACCCCCCAAATTTTACAGTAAATTATTCCTTTCTTTCAGCCAGACACTGAAGCTAGAGAATCAGCAGCAGTGTAACAGAGCTGTATTTCCTACAAAAAATACACAATCTAAAGCTCTGCCATGTCTGTTTGGCTACCTGCACTCACTGCAGACCTTTGTATCTAACAGGTCTTTTCCACCCTAAACGATCCTGTGTTTCTCTGGCTTTTCCTCTTTCTCTCTATCCCAAGCTTCCACCCTCTGCACCAAGAGTCACACTCTAGCTGGAACCTCACCTTAGAGATGGACTCTGCCTCCCTAAGAAATACATCCACACATTTTCTTTTTTGTCCACAAACTGTGGCACAGTGGACAAAATGTACTGCGTTGTGAATAATGTAATAAAAGGCCCATAACGCGGTTCCACGATTTATTCATGCTGATGGAAATGGTGCTTCTTCTGGGCATACATGCATTAATGTCCAAGTGTCTCCAGGTGTTTCTGTTTCAAACAATCAGAAAAACCAGTGGTTTGGAGGAGAAAGCAAACAGTAACCTAGTTCACTGACAAATTATGCAATAACTTTTTTTGCTGTCTTCTTCAGATTGAAAGCCAGTCATTTACTTATTTGTTAACCTAGCATCTTCTTGGTTCTCATTCATTAAATGCATTTAATAATGCAGTAGTTTTCTTTTCTACATTGTAATAAGGTGTCTGTTTTCGGGTTTTGATAGCATTTTTGAGTATTTTATTTTCATTCTGTTCATATCTTATTTTCCTAAGAATGGTTTGCAAAGTTCCTTTTAAAAGTCCCCCTATATATATGAAATCTGACTTCACAAATTTCCTATTGATTCCAATAGGAGTCAAATTTCATTCTCCATTTCCAAATCCAAATGCAAGTCTGGGAATTTAATTGTGTCTGACCTTTTGTACAAGATTTCTTAGGTTGTTTGCCACTTATAATGTATGTAACGTACTTTTATGAAAATGTAAATGGCTTTATTTATATTTTGCTTTTTAAAACCATGAAAAAATTATTTATATTTCTACAGTATAGATACAAGTATACTCTTTACCACCATAAGAAGGTTTATGCTCTAGTATCTACTCTTATTAGGATAGCTAAATACTGGCAAGAAGAGCAGCAATGAAAAGGCTGTGTGAAAAAATGTGTAGTGCACTTTGTTGTAACTCTTGGCATCAGGAAGGGCTAACTGTACTTTGTCTGAGCAGACAGTAGTCCCTTAAAAAAAACCAGACTTTCCCAAACCCATTAGTTTCCCCTTCCCTAATTAGAAGGTTATCCTCCAAACTGTAAGAAGCAAAAACCAACAGAGTATAAATTACCATCTTTGTCTTATGTTGCACATCAGACCAAAATTCTGACAGTGTGTGTAGAGATTTGAGGACAGCAAAGCTGTTCAGACCACATCACCTTTGCCCTGTTGCCAAAAAGTGGCATGCTGTGGCATCTGGCCGAAGAATAACACAGAAAAAATTGTTGTGGGGTTGTGGAGGTTGCTTTCAGCTAGATCAGTTCTAGACTCCAAATCACTTTCACAGCCATGAACAGTGAAGAGGGAGAAGAAATGAATGGCATAGGCCAGGACAAGTGTCTAATACCCACTTGCATCCACTTCACCCTGAGCCAGAATCCATTAACTTGTGTCACCAAATGATACATATTTCCTTGGCAAACATGGAGCAACACGCAAAGCTGTTATCGATCAGCTTCAGTACTGAAAGAATTCTGGCAATTCCGCAGTAGTGGATAACAGCACCAGTGGAGGGTTATTCACAGCAGCACTGACAGCACTCGTTTCCAGTGAACTGAGAATAAGGACTACTTCTGCATTATTCGTACGTATAGCTGATATGAATCACCATACCTGTCTATGCTAATGCTGCTTGTTATCTGACCTGAAGTGATGGTTCACTTTTTTCTGGGTACAGTCAAATGAAAGAGGCATCTGCAGACAAGTGCATATGTGCAGGTATGCCTACATGCCTGCATGTGTTAAGGATGCATTCTTAGCTGGGCTGTTTTTCTTCCTTGCATTTGAATTGGCCTACCTTAGATACAATACATATGGAAAGCAGGATGGCAAATCTGTGAAAGACATGATAATGAGGCAGGGCTGGATGGCAGGATTTAAACATCTGTTTAAATGTTCACTTAACTGGATTGAAGTTCACAAATTACATTGCTAGAAATGTAAAGAAAGGGACTAAGTGAAACGGCTGCAGATGTGAAGAGGGGGAAATTCTGTTTTAAGCTCCATGAACTGAACCAGAGCAGAAGGGAGGCAAGCACCCTTAACTCTAAAAGGGACTCCAAGATTAAAAAATGCTTAGAATGGCAGAAAAATGGAGACAAAGATGTGTTTACTACTTTATTGTCATACACAGCAACTTGTATATTTCTTTGTTGTAGTAAAAGTATACAGTAACTTTCTCTAGGTTCCCTCAGAAAATGCGTTTTGTTTGCTCAAGCAGGGCAAGCCCCTGAGAGGGGGCTAAATTCAGTACAATTTAGGCTGAGTTAGCATGAAAACTGTTGGCATTCTGAGGGTCAGCAGTTCTCCAAAGGACCTTAGGCATATGTACTAGGACCAGATTTCAGTGACAGCAAAGACATGTAGCAAGGATGTACAGCAGAAAGGCTGGAGCAAAAACACGTCAAGTACTTGAACAGACAAGCAGAAACCAAAGCCCACTGGCCAAGCACGGGTAATTGATGGGCATCCAGGTCAGAGGAGATATCAGAATGGGTAAAAATGGTCAGCTATGGGGGTCTGTGGAGAAATTATGCATCAACAGCCCAACCCTAGAACTGCCCAGTGCTCACTTTGAATTGGGTTTCAATAAAGCACTGGTGCCAGGATGAAGAGGTAGAGGAGAAATGCCACTAAGACACAGACCCCAGCTCACATTTCCAGAAGAGAAAAAGGAAAAAGGGATGCTGAAGCCACCACATGGCCTGAGAGGGTGTGCTATGGCACTAAGTAAAGCAGAAGGAAAAATCCTACCAAGTGCACTGAAAACCATCAGCCTTACTATCCAGTGGCAACAGTAGTGCTGTTGCCTTCGGTTAGTATAAGTTTAAGCGACAGCACATCTGAGACTGACTGAACACCATCATTACAGTCAAAAATTGCATAAATGTTGATTGTCTGCTGTTATTATTCACTTTGACTAGGATATGAAGGAGTAAGGATCCATACTGTTATGAAATTATCACGTGCCACCGAAGCTACCTATTACGTGTCTGTTCTAACAGTTATTACCGACCACTATGAACTGCAATTATCCTTAAACTAAGACTTTATTTTAACAACTAGCAGAACTTTATCTGTCTAGGGCTACCAAGACAGTGTCATAGTGATGCCTCGTCCTACTAAAGCTGCTCCTCTACCCAAGTGCGAGAAACTTTATCAATAAAATCACAGCTTTGCACCTAACAGTGTGCAAACACTAAGCCTGCTTTTGAACAGCACCTGACCAAGATATGCTTGATTGGAATATCTAAACTGGAAGAAATCTGTTGTTTAGCTACAAGCATGAGGACTGCATACAGCAACAAAATCCTTAAGTGCAATTAAATTCAAAACTCAACAGTTAAGGCAAAAGTAAGTCTACTACATAAAATTTTGTATCAGAATACATATACATGTCTATATTGTAATACATACATAGACCACCATGATGACAGTCAGTTGAGAGAACAGGAGTATATTGGGAGGTTTCAGTATAGTGATGCACAGGTAGATGGTAATGTTCCTGGACGGCCACTCTTTCTTACCTTGCCAATACCATTTTAATTTTGGCCAAAACAATAGTTCATTTTTTTAAAGAAAAATCAAAAGAATATTCTGCTAGAAAAATACTTCCTACATACACAAGAAAGCATAGCCTATATTTAACTGCTCTATGCACTAACCCCTTCTAGCATGCAGATGGAAATGTCTACACACAACCATTCCACACAACAAGCTTTCAGACACGCAAAACTAACACCTGCCCTCTGCTGTCCAAGATGCAAACAAAGCTGGAAGGAGCTCTTCCTTTCTACAGAGCACATTAGTTCTCTTTAGAGCATTAGCCTCTACAGGTAGCTTCATCACCTCCCAGGCAGCAAATCACACTCACAAGATGGAATAAGGCGAATGAAAAACTTACAAGTTCCTGCAAGGACACATGTGCTGGTTTTGGTTGGGGTATTAATTTTCACCACAATGCCTAGTATGGGTCTGTGTTTTGGATTTGTGCTGAACACAGGGTTGATAATACAAAGATGTTTTTGTTGTTGCTGAGCAGGGCTTACAGAGAGCCAAGGCCTTTGCTGCTTTTTGCACTGCCATGCTGGTGAGGAGACTGGGGGTGCATTGGAGGTTGGGAGGAGACACGGCCAGGACACGTGACCCCAACTGACCAAAGGGATATTCCAGACCATGTGACATCGTGCTCAGGATATAAAGTGAGAGAGGAGAAGGGAAAAGGGGGGACACTTGGAGTGATGGTGTCTGTCTTCCCAAGTAACCATTAAATGTAATGGGGCCCTGCTCTGCTGGAAATGGCTGAACACCTGCCTGCCCAAGGGAAGCACTGAATCAATTCCTTGTTTTGCTTTGCTTGTGTGCAAACCCTATGTAACTGTCTGTATCCCAAAGCATGAGTTTCCCACCTTTTGCCCTTCCAATTCTCTGTGATCTCACTTTTGGGAGAGTGAGCACTTCTGTGTAGTGCCTGGTTGCTGGCTGGGGTTAAACCACAACACCATGTTACAGGAGAAAGAAGTGAGCATGGGCCATCAAAAGTAAGGACACAGTTTAAGAGGGCAGCAATGTCCTGCCTGAGTGTCTCATCTGTTCAGAAGCACAGAGTACTGACCAGCAACCCAATTCCTATTGCTGCTTCAGCTTTTTGTGCTAATGAAAGAAAGTAGTCTATAAAATGTCATCAGTAGATAAACCATCTTGCTCAGCCTTGGGGGTGTCCTTTGTAGCAGAAATTCTCTCTCCATCACTTAAGGAAAAGAAGGGATATATACTGCCAGGAAAGGTGATGCACAGTGAACATAAACATGACATATGAGCAGTGTAGGGAGAATCATATGGTTGGTCTTTCTGTAATTATGCTCAGAAAAACATCTTGTAGTTACAAAACCACAAATAGATCAAAAGGATGACTGAAAAAAACCCCCCAGGTAAATTCTTGTAATATAGATAATTAAAAATAAAGAGGCTATTTCAAGTTTTCCTTTTCATCAGTTAATTTTTACTTCAAAATAAAAAAAATTGGAACTTTTCAGTACAGCAGATGCCCATAATCCTGTTAGTAAATAAGCACTGGGTTAAACCAGCAGAATATTCATTTGGCATCACTAGGGATGTAACTGAACTTCACCAAATTAAAATACTTTTTAAGTGTTATTAAGTGCCTTTTTGGGAAAGCTATTGATTTTCTAAACTATCATGAATCTGTTTTTAATAGAACTTTGGCCAAAGAAAATTGAAATTAGTTCCTACCATAAGAAGCACCAACCATAAACGCATCCTTCACATATATACACTGACTATGAGATTCATGACCCCTTAGCCTGTTTTCCATTCCTTGGTCACCTCTGCAGCTGCTCAGTACCCCCTATCTTGCATATCATTGTTAGATCGACATAAATGAAACCAATGACCAAATTCAGCCAAAAACTACAAAGAAGGGGAGGTTTGGAAGATGTTAAGTAACAACAAACTCATGGAATAAGCAGGAAGAGAAAAAGGTGAAATTATACATATATCTCCAGAGACGGAGACACCATAGTAGTAGCCTGTATTTCTTAAAGTCTAATGCTTTTAATAAACATGCTTTACATATTATCTGAGATATTACCAGTATCACAAAACTTCACAGATAAATGTCAAGACACTGGCAATATAATCAGCATGGTTAACAGGAGTTGTTTTGCTGTCCTTTTATGGGTGCAAAAAGATTTTGTATATGCCACAGAGCAGTGCTTGCATTTGCGAGTAAGAATCATAGAATCATTAATGATTTTCTAATAAAAGTTTGAAATTCTAGACCACATTTTCCTTTCTCTGAAATCCTAAGGCTATTCATAATGCCCTTAATCTATCTCACAAAGTATGGCAACCTGCCTCTCACCTGGGTCTCCATGCAGACTGGGATAAACCTGTTACCAATGCTTAAAAGCGACACTTGATAGTACCTCGGCACATCACCATACTTCAGCACGCTTGTTTTTATTATGGTTATCTCATCTAATGTCTCTCATGCTAACACTCAAAAATTTTAAATCTGAGATTGCCAAGTTCCACATGCAAGAGCAATTAGAGCCAGTTCAGTTCATCCTTCAGACATTCATGTCACCATGATCATGATTACTGTCCCTAATCAGAATATACATCTCATGATTTCTCACTAGTTTGGCAAACCTCAACCACTGGTTCAGGTGTTAAGCTGCATATTCATTTCAGCAGAACTAAATATGATACTGTGCAATTTGCAGTTTACCAAGTGGCTTGAAGTAAGCTTAACAGCTAACAATTCCTAGAACAAAAGGTAAAAAGGAGCTGTTGTTAGTATCTTCTCTACTCTTTTGTTTAACACAAGGAAAATGTCTTCTGTGAGTGAATTCTTCATTAGACTAGTCAGTTACTTTCAAGGAAAATAGCTGGTGTTTATTAAAAACTTCAGAGAGGCTGTCACAACTCTGGATGAATTGCTGCCGTAATCAGTCACCCAACTGCTTACTGTTTGTAAGCAAAAGCACAAAACAAAACCACTGAACATTACACTTTCGGGTCTGTTCTTAGCATGGGGAGAGAAGGTCAGTATAGTTTTTCTAGGTAATTCTTGAGGCTTAAATCAATCCATTAGCAGCTACCAGTGCTGGGCATACTCCTACATTATGCAGTCTGATGATGCAGACAGATTTGCTCCCACCTGCTGTGATTCATGCAGTCCAGTCAGATAATACAGCAGCATTATTCAACAAGCTGCAGCAAGGTAGTCTAATATTGGCCTTTCTGGCATTGCCTTCTAAAATACAGCCAAATAACAAATATTTTTAGTATACAAAAAGTCACATGAAAAATTATCTTACTGTTTCTTTGGTGATCTTCTTGCATGCAGAGCAAGCAGACAAAATGTGTTTATAGATTTAATTATATAAACACACATGCACACACACGGTTTTCTCCCAATCTCTCTAGCCAATATAAAGAAGTTACAGTTTATTTCCAAAGCTGTTTTTCCTCTTAGTGTATACAGCCACACTGGCTCCTACTATGCATGCAGTTTTGCTTTAATTTGAACATACTTTGTAAAGATCAAGGGGCAGACTCTGCAGGTATCTTATGTAATTCATTTTTTTTCCTCATCACTATGCAATACTGCATGATGGGAAACTATGCACATATTTTGGCTTATTAATTAATGTTGCTTCCCCTAATTCTCTCCTGAAAATGTATTTCCATTGCAGAATGCCTGTGTCAGTATTTAGAGCATATCACACACTTCAGACTACCTCCTGAAATTAGCAAGAATATTAAACCAACTTTAATTTAACTAAAGACAGTGTTAGATCAAAAAATATGCAGCAGTTAGGTATGCCATTTTTTTTCCTCTTAATTTGGAGTCACATCACTTCAAAATCAACATTTGATTCCATGAGACATTCGAGTGTACTTGACACGGAGATTGGTTCTGGTGTTTGTATGGTTAATCTGCTGAGTCGTGACTACTTGTAACTGTCAAATTCTCTCCAAGGATAAATAATTAAAGCTTCTGGAAGAATAAGCACACAGGAAGCAGTGGAGATTGGATGTACGTAGGTGTTGAGGGCATTAATTTTTATCCAATCGCTGAATAAAAAGCATATTATTCATGCAACCTTGTTCATTCACTGCTACGTGACCTGCACCACAATAGAAGACTGCAGCATCCAGGGCTGAATTCAAGGCATTCAAGGCAATGAGGAAAGGACTCCAACAGCACCAGCACAGAAGAGCAAAACGCTACACTGTAGATGTAGCATGCAGCCTTTGGTTAATGCTTTAGCTCTTATGACTAATGCTAGAATGACACAAAAATACTTCTCATAGAATATTTTTCTTTGCGTGCAGTAAAAATAGCAAATATTAGCCTTAAGGTAGAAGGACCTGTTCACTTTCTTTTCAGCATGTATCTCCCACATGTCAATGACAACTATCAGATAAAAAATCCAAACTCATAGCAAATAACAAATAAAAGAATTCATTAATTAGTGAAGCAAAACAAATGCAATGCCTTGTAGTATCTGTGGTACAAAACTTTTGACAGAAAATGTTTCAATAAAGTGAATACTGAAAGGCGTAAAATCTACAAAGCAATTTTAGCTGTGAAGCTCAAAAAAGCCTATTATAAGTTCCTGAGGGTTTTTAAAGCACAAGAACAACTCCCTGTTCCAAAATAGATTCCTCCGCCTTCACATTGCTATTCCTGTCCCATGTTAACTCACTACAAATTCTATCTTTGGCTTGATGCCTCATATGCCTGTTAACTAACTGCTGTTAGATGCAATTGTTTATTTGCTTGAATATTTGTACACCATATATAAAGGTGAAACTCAAACAAGACTCTAGTGTAAAAATCAACGCATAAATGCTAAAAGTTCGGGTACCTATAAACATACATTAAGGTCCATGGTTACTGGAAAGCAAGGCACCTGCTAAAAGTGTCCATATCATCTCCCACAGCTACCTACTCACTCTGGCATTTTTAAATACCAGATCAGTTACATCATTCTTAGTAGCAGATGTAACAGCTTTGTATCTTATATCCAAGCATAGGTACAAAAGATTTTAACTCTCATTTATAATGAAAAATAATGGTCTTTTAGAAAGGCTTGAAAGCTGCAGAATTCCCTAATGACAAATTTAAGTGTTTGAAATGTTATCAGAATAAAAACTCATTTTATTTTTACATAAAAACAGAACTCTCCACAGATTTCAAGCATACTGGAATGAGGGAAATTAATTAGTTTCTTATCACAAACCAAAAAAAGAAACTGAAAAAGAACCAAACGGGATTTAAAAACTAAAACCTCTGTTATTTAAATATATAAATAATGTAAATTTTAAAAATACATATCATATATATTTAAAATGCTACATCTGCAGAAAAGTGGATGCATGTGAGAAAAAGAATGAAGATCCTCATAGTAGGAAAAGAGAAAATCATATATAGACAGTCAAGAAGTAGAAGAACAAAATGAAAACAGAAATTTGGATATATATTAATGATTGTAACAGAACAAATTTAATTTATAAATAATTGGTAAATTTGAAAATAGCAAAGTCCTCAAGGAAACACATTAAATTTGTTGGAAAACCACAGTGTTTTATCCTGCCGCCAGACTTAGAGAGTTTGGAGAAGCTCTCAGAATTGAGAATGGTCTTTTCAAAAGCATTGCTGTCAGACAGACTTAGGAATCAGCATGAAAGTTTGGATAACAGGTCACTCCTCCTCTCCTCCACCTGCATTAAAGCTACAAGAGCATTGCAGAGCATATGAGATTGGAAACTGAAAATGGCAAAGTTTGTCCTTCGTGCTCTTCATTGGTCACCCTCTTCAATGAAACTCTAGTACAAAAATATATTGTTAGAACAGGACAACATGAGATGTAATTAATCAAAAGAGCATAAAATTGTCCTGTGTCCCAATGATGTAGTACCAATGGTTACCATTGCTGTAAAACATTTGCCTTACATTTTGAAGGAAATTAATCAACATTGCAATAAATCATATTATATAATTAAACATTGTTAGTGCTGGGAACCAAGATTACTGAGCTCCAAGGTAACGTCACATTTGTGTGATGTTAGGAACTGTGTGACACTACTTGGGAGAAAATAGCTTTCCTAATGTCAACAAAGAATGTAATATAATCTCCCTCTTCTGTTTCAAAATTGAAAAATGATTAACTGGAATGGAAGAGTACCACAGGACTAATTCACCATTTATCATGGCCAGGTCATAAAATGCTGGTCATATCCATGATAGG
Source organism: Aleadryas rufinucha (assembly GCA_013397815.1). Taxonomy (NCBI): domain Eukaryota; kingdom Metazoa; phylum Chordata; class Aves; order Passeriformes; genus Aleadryas; species Aleadryas rufinucha. The sequence continues at coordinate 398,811 of VZTH01005364.1, forward strand.
TTCATTTCAGGGCTTAGTTGAAGAAAGGTTAGTAACTTGGGAAAAGGGCACTGCTGATACTGCTGTAAGCCAGAATTTTTGACTGCATATTTTATGGAAAAGAGAATATTCTCTCAATGTTTTGTGGCATAGATAAAAAAAAGAAAGATAAAGATTTTCAATTTTAAAAAGCTGGCTAAGATCACACGGCTTTTACAATTCACTACTGTCATTTGTGGTATTTGTGAAAATTCAATTCCTAGATGTCGAGAGGTGGACCAACATAAGTCTTTTCTGAGCAACAAATAAAGGTGATGAATGAAAACTATGAATGTTTGCTTGGAAAGTTCAGATATGCCAATGAGAATTCAATGTGTTTAAAATAGCCACAGAAAGCCATCTCAAGTACGATTATGGAATCTCAGCAGCAATGCAACGTGTCCACAAACAGTACAACTGTTTTTATCCCACCCATATATAGCACATGTTTCTGACACGTTAATATGCAGATTGCAGGTGGGAGTTTCCAGGTTCAAAGCTAGTTTTTCCACTGAGTGGCATGTTCCCAAAATTCATTTTCAACCCACCTAATTTTAGGCACTTAGTGGAGGGGCTAAAGTTAGAAATCAAGTCATCCTAAACTCTCTCTACAAGCTATGGAAAGATAGTGATAAAGGGCTGGTAAGATTTTACTGCAGCTGAATTAAATCTAGTGAATGCCTGTTCAGTATTCAGACTGAAGCTATCTGCTTATTAGTAGATCAAATATTTGAATATTGTTCAGAACAAACAAATTCTATCTAATCATTAAATGAGCTGTATACTTTCTCCCCTTATTCAATCTTCTCAATAGCTACTTCTGTGAACAGCAACTTGCTGGCCTTTTAATCATCATTCTTTCTTTGTTCATTATATTTCTAAAGAGATAATTCTTCCTCCTTTCCCCTTTTGTTTCCTTAGGTAGCAAATAAGCAAAATCTACTTTCTAACACAGTAGCACAACAGAGTTGGGTTATTTTTATAACTACAGGTGAACGAGCAAGTTGTCCACCTAATGACTTAGATTACTTTAAAATTACCTGTAGCTCCCAAATACTTTGATTAGTGTTCAATAATTTTTTATTCTCAATTTTTCCAGCGCAAACCTCTGCTGGAAGCCAGGGAAGGTATTATCTATCAATTTTACTCCAAAAAGCAAGATCTCTGACAAAGAACATGATGACAGTCACAGTTAAATAATTTTACAGGATGAAACAGTAAGTATTGGAAAATGGTAATAGGAAAAGTAAGGGCATTAAAAATATGAATATAGGAAACCATATAGTCAGTTTATATAATGTAATGATACATTTTCCAAGCCAAATATAGTTGACTAAATGAAGGCAGAAACATGGGCTGCAACTGCAAAAATAGAACAAAGGAAATGTGGGGGAGAAATACCCAACAAACTCAAACCTACTTGAATTTTAAATATCTTTTTATATAATTATCTTCTGATTACTAAGTTACAATACATACTTATTAAAACATTTGTTTCAGAAAAATAAAAAAACCCAAAAGGACATATATCCTGAGACAAAAAAAAACATTCCTACAGTTTCAGTTCTACATGCCATCATAGCCACTCAGAAATCTATCTACAGAGCCTTCCTCGTTATCAGTTTTGATATTCTAGGAAGTCCATACATAAGATATCCCAATACCTTGCATATTAAAGTATTTGTCATACATGAAATATACTAGCTTTCATTTGGGGAAAAAAAGAAATCATGAAACTTCTCCTTCATTATTGCATCCTATGAGAATCTGAGAGGCAACTCCACAATCAGTCTTGCAGCAGACCTTTTTTCACCTGTGCCGGGCCCCACCACATTTACTGGGATTAAATGTGGATGTATACCAATACTATAAACACTATTATAAACAATTCAGAAGAGGTACTGCATTTTCTTACTTCCATCGTGAGAAGATAGCAAAACTTTTGTAAGTGAAGTAATAAATAAATGAATAAATTAATTAATAAAAATACATGTCATGCGATTATAAAATGGAATGATATTTCAGTTCTCTTATGAAACTTTTACTGCTCACTTTTCCCTAGGATAGGATATGCTTTGCAGAATTATCTAAGACAAAGATCAGAACCAAGTAAATACATGCTTCTCTCATTCACAATGTTTTTAAAGAGTCAGTTAAGTTCAGTGAAGCCCATTAATTAATAATATGGAAATAGAGCAAGATTACAGGAATATTTCTCACCTGTTTTAAACTCAGCAAAGCAAAACATCTAGATCCATTTAAAACCAAACTGAAATCTTGCTACCATTATCTTCCTTCTAATTCTCATCATCTTCACTATTCATATTTCAGTGACATATGTCATGCACCATAACAACACTATAGAAGACACTGCATGAAAACAGAAAGAAAAAAGGGAAACATTCCCCCCTCCCCCCTCAACACACAAAACCCAAAAAACCCAAACAAAAAACCACCATAGAAATTCTGCAATCAAGGAAGGGAGCTAAACCCTCTTGAAAAGATACCAGGAATGTATGGAAAGTAGTGAGGATGTAAATGCACATTTTGACCTATAGGCTAAAAAATGAACATATTCACCCTTATGATGCATACATACTCCTTAGCACATCACTGAGAGAAATTCATGGACATCTAAGAATGCAAGGAATTTATGCACATAACCCATCTCAAATCATGAATCTTCTTTCAACACCAGGAAAAGTATGCTAATATTTCATACATACACCAAAGTTGGGACTTAGTACTCTACTCAGTACTGTGTGTAACAGGAGAACATAAGAGTATCTGCAGGAACAGAATTAAAGCTATGTTTTTCCTGATTTTAAATTGAGGAGGAGAATTTAATTCAAAAAGCCTTTTCTGTCCCTGGCAATTATTTGCACTGGGAAAGTACTAGACAGTTGCCTTCCCAACTAATAGGTCCTGAGACTACGGTTGCATGTATGATTGCAGTGGAGCACTTCGGATTGAATGACTGAACAGAACTTGACCTCCTCCCCACTCATATTCTCAAGCTCCAGAAAGAGGCATCCTCCAATTATAAACAGGGCAGACTGAGATGCAACAATTGAATGGTAAGGAACAATCAGTCATAGATCTCACTCAGAGTGCCACAAATATGACATTCAACCATCTTAAAGAAACTGCGCTCACACTTACCAGATGCTAACACATCCACTTCATTTAGTTTTGCCTTCTGCACAGTGAAAAATATTGTAATTTTGTAGTAATTACTGTCAAACTCACAGCTCTAATTATATTCTGCCATTTTAAAGTGCTTGCATATGCATTTAATGCTTCCAAAGATGTCACCCTTAATGCTGACATTTTTTGTCCATTCACAGAAGATATACAGCATTAATAGCCAATGCAACAGCACTTAAATGTAAAACAAGGAAAGTAAGGTTCAAGCAAACATTTTTGCATTTTAAAATCTGAGGTACAGTTACGTATTTACATCTGCATTGTTGCGAAATACCCAGCTTCTTCCTTTTAATCTGCTTCATGCAGCAGGAAGAACTCGGACAGCACCAAAATGCATGTTGAAGAACTGCTGAGCTTAGATCAAGCTTCAGGCTCTTCCCTTCTATTTTTATTTTGGTCACCATAAAAATGAGCCAAACACAAGGGCAAAAATAATTTGATCCTCTTACTGTCTAAATTCTCTTGTGCTTTGAATTGCCACAGTAGAGTAGGTTCAACATATCATTGCTGGATTGAACAATCCATATTGCAATTTATACACTCTCTAAAAAAACTTCATCTTGAACAACAGTTGGAGAAAACATCCTTATCCTGTAACAAGTTGAAACTGGAATATACAAAACATTCCCTACTGATAAAACCATATGTCTTCATCTAACATGTTGTATTTATAAAAGCTCAATCGTATGATTGCCCATATTTTTAAAAAGCAGCATATTTAAACATATTTAAAGCCTTACTACCTAACTGATCTCCTGGAAACTTCACAAAATTCACATTTTGCAAGATATTCTGAAAGAGGACAAAGTGCTGTATTTCGGCAGTCATGAGGAATATGTGCTTTGGAAAATATGGGTAAACTATGGATTTGTTTAAGCAGCTCTATCAGTCTTCAACTGATTGGTAAGGAGACTTGCTACCACTTAATACCCTTCAGGAAGACGTTTTCCCTCTCACATCCCGCATCTCCAGAATGGAACTGACTGCATTGGCAAACCAATTCTATGACAGTGTTAAACAGCCACATTCCTAATTCCTACATTCAGTCCAGTGGCTCTATTTTAATTTTACCTTTTCACAAAGTACAATACTGAACACCCTGAAGGTTAATTTTTTCCACTTTTCCAGATATTGGGTTGAGGGCTTAAATAAGGGGATACAGCTTCAAGTTAATTAAGGGCTGTCATTTGTTGTTGCTAATTTGTGGTAATTGGCTTTGGTTATGTGCTGATTAAATAAATGAGAAGACAAGTTTAACTAACAGATGATACATTACAGGACTGTTTCCTTTAATTTATCATCAATCATATGGAGCATTTTTTATAACAGGTTTATTTTAGCATTATGCCATTCCAAAATTCTTCTCTCAAGTCTTTTTTCTCCCCTTGTGGCTCCATATGCTGATTTAAAAAATGCTAAAAGGTACCATGGTAACGCTTGCTATGCTGTAAGACATATTGAAGAAACTTTTCAGACTCCTCAGGCATAACTAAGACATTAAAAAAATGCACAATAATGTCAGAAAAATACTCCAGAGATATAGTGCTAGTATCCAGAGATACTATTTTGAGATTTCATAGACTTGTCAATTATATATATATTTTACATTAAGAAATTATAATACACAGAGAGTGGAAAAAGTGACCCTAATGAAAGGCAATTTGGTATTTCAGAGATGCGACACATTTTGTGACTTAAAATACAGTTCAAGTGCTCTCAAAGTGTGAACTGGCAATTTTGAACTCCAAACTTCACTGCGTAGCATCCAACTACTGATGTCAATGATCAGTGTAACTAAAAAACAAATTATACACATAAGGATTAATTTTGAGGGACAACAGGTTAATCTGGCTGCAAATTCAAAAGCACGTACTGGTTTTGTCTTTATGAAAGTCGACCTCTGTCATCAAAGACCTGGGTGACCAGCTACACTGTTTAGACTGCTCTTGTTCCCTCAAAAATCAAACCAACCCTATCTTCACTGGGGGCTCCCTTGCAGCAGCACAGATTAGCAGCTGATATGAAGCAGGAGAAAACAGCAAGATCAAGCCAGAGCACGAATCCCATATGCAGCCTTTATTCTCATAAGGAAAAGCACACATCTAAATCCATACTGTGCTTGCACATTTTTGCCAATTGGAGCCCATGGAGAAAGAGCTCCATCTCCTGCCTTCAGGCTGGATAATAGTCTGAGTTCACACTTATTATTTAATTTTCTTTCAATTGCCAACCCACCCCACATATGATAGTAATATGTAATAGTAATAACACAGCAGTGTCTTCTGCATTTTTCCAATAGGACTCATTTCAGATTTGTTTTGCATTATCCATATGTACAAAATGGTAGACCTGACAACACAAGGTCTCTGAAATCCATTTCTTCTTAAATCAAATGAAATGTTTCCTATCTGTCAAGTCTCAAACTCCAAGCACCACACTGACTACCTAAAGCAGAGTAATTTTTGTAAGGAGGTTGTGCAACACTGAACCAAAAAAATAAAGTGACTTCATCTCAAGCAACAATTAGTTTACTTAATGTCCTGAAACACACCCCCCTTGCTCCCACTTTTATTTTGTGTATCTTCCCTAAAGAGATTTTTAACAGTTTTTTCCCAAAACCAAAGTACATTCTCAAAGCTGTATACATTTTATGGCTTCTTTAAAAAGTACTGTTCCAGATTTATAGCCTTACCATACTGCAACTGCAAACCAAGAGCAGTTACAACATCTAACACAGTTCTTTCTGCATACAGCTGTAGGATTTGGTAGTAAAGTTATACTCGACAGGAAAACTACATATACCAAAGATTCAGCAATGACCTTAATGTATCAATTTATAAAGTAACTTATTTACCTTATGTGAGGTAAATAAATAAGGTCATTTATGAGGAGCCTGAAAGGGGAAGCTCTGACCAGGTTTTTTTGAGCGTGGCAACTGAGTGTTGCAAATTGCAGTTCAGTAAAAATGTGTCTGCCATTTCTACACCCACTGTCGTTTCCATAGAAGATAAATTTATGACACATTTTGGCCAGTCCTTAGTCTGTGCCATACAGGAATGGAAAGCCAGGGATGCATTCTGGCAGGCATATCCCACAGGCATAGATGTACACACAGTTCCACAGTGCAGATTCAGTTGAAAATGTGAATCAAGCTTACACATCCCCACCCCTCCGCCTGTCAAACATTTGCACTGCAGTGGTTATGTTACCAGGCATTTCATTCCAGAAGGCATGTAAAGAAACAAATTAACAGTATTTCTTTTGGTCTTCGCAAAGAATCAAGCTATTGTTTCTCACAGCTTTTAATATTTCATCTAAAATTAAAATCAACATGGCCAGCAGTAAGTAAAGGGATTTTTTTTTGTGAAAACAGACAATTCCTAAAGTCTAAACTACCAGCAGTATTTTGAGAATCAGCGCATCATATAACCTCTGTCCTGCAGCTGAAGGAAGGGAGAGTCATGAGGGTTCTAGCTCTGTGCTGTACAGCTGGTAGCATGAGTGGAACCAGTGGGTCAAAAGTGGTACTGCTGTGCCAGAAATGCAGGCGAATCCAGCATCACAAAAGGGAGGATGACTTGGAAGAATGGTTGGGGGAGAAAGGAAACGGAAATCCCTCTAGCTCCCTCTGTAAGCTGGCACAAAGTTCTGGCAGAGTTTGAATTTACAGTAAAAGACAAAAAAGGAGGTATTACAGACATGACAGTTCTAAGATACAAATGAAAAAGGTTAGTCATGGAAAAGGTCAGTGAAAATCAAGGACCAACAGCTTCCTAATGGAAGGAGTGCTGAGAGTCCAGTGTGGTGACACAGACAGCAGGTTCAGGGTCCTGGGCTAGGCACAGGCATGCCTGTGACACAGAGGAAACTGCAGCTCAGGCCAGCCCCAGATAGAAGCAGTTCCTGCAGCCTAGGCTTGACCCCACCACATTATCCCCATGGTGCTGCCTGGGAGACTCTTCCCACCACTGTCACCAGTGGGAAGGGGTCACCAGCATCTGCACTGACTCAGCCACCACAGTCAAATCTACTCAAAGGGAGGCATGCTCCCAAGACTCACAGACCATGATGGAAACACCAAAAAACACCACTGTATACAAGAACTGTTTCCAAATCTGCAGTCAGTCCATGCTTTGAACCTCTGACAAAAAGATTATGCCCCCAAATAAAAGTTTTAAAAAATTATTTTCAAAAAAATGGTATCCCTGAGGCCTAGTATTTTGAGCCTGAATGCCTCTCTTACAATGATGATAGGTTCCTGGGAGGAACACCAAGGTGCAGGAACTGCACTACCAGACTAAGCCAGCAGAACCTTGCAGTTTGGTGCACTCCAGCATGAAAGCTGTGGGAAAGCTCACAACACGCATCTAATTATCAACAGTGGAATAAGATGTAAAACTACTCAAAAAATATTATGAAACAAAACATGTGCTGACATGCTATTGTTCACTTACATCTTAGTCCAAAATCTGCTGAGATGGCTAAAGACTTTTCACTAATTTCAATCAAGTTAATATGAATAGTTAAGAGGTGGGAAGGGAAAATCCCATTTTTAGCACATCTGCAAGACGGCAAAACAGGACCTGACTCAGTATCCATGACAACACCACTAATATTCTGCTAAAAACATGAAAAGGCATTAAATTTTAATACCTGTAAATCAAGATGAATCAGTTTGCCTGTGTTTCTCTTCTATGAATTTGCTGAACTTTTTCTTTTTTTTTTAAGTTAAGCCTGTAAATGCATGCATGTAATGATCTAATATTCAAGTAAGGCCAAGGAAGACTTCAATCAAGGATACCCTTAGGAAAACTAATAGTTTAGGGCAGAGGCAATCCCTTTCATTACAGAAAGGGATACTGCTGTAAAAACAGGAAAACATTTCAAACTGAGCATATTTCCAATCTATGCCATTTTTTGGAGGTGAAGTTATCTGAAGAGGGCTCCTTTCACATCAGATTTGTAAGATGGCCCCATGAACAAATGTCCTGAATGAAACGCAGAGGTTAATTTGATGTATGTTTTTAGTCTGAGGAGACAGATTCTGACAAAACATATTTCCATGTAGAATCTTCTTCTCATCTATGTTGTAACTGTTGAATTATTTTCTGTATAGATACTGCATGATAATGTACAATGGAAGAGTTTAACTGATGGGTATTTTTCTTTACATGAATGACTAAAAAGCTGATGGAAGGTGGAAGGAAGATGTGTTGAGCACTAAGAAACTAAAAATATGTATACTTAATTGTGAATTATAAAAGAGGTTTACCTGCCAAGGCAAAATCAAAATTTTGTGTATCTCTCACAACGGATGAATTTTCAGTATCTAAAATAAAGAAAGAGGGGAGTGACCAGGAACTCTTGAGGCGGAGACATATAAGCAGGGAATTAAACAAACAAAATATATATATATAGAATTAGTTTGCAAAATGCAGGATCCAAAATCCTGGGGAAGAATTCACATAGCTACTCAGTGCAAGGCAAATATTTTGAAATAGGCCAAGCTGAAAATGACCACTGGAGAACAACAAGTTAGACGAGTTTCCTTAAAGTAATGCAACAGACTGAGTGAAGTTCTGGGATAATATATTCTTACAGGAACAGAAAGAATGAGATAACCACAAACGACTGGCAAAATCACTTTAGGAACAGTGTGTTTCATACAGCACATTTATCCCACAGAAGAGTGGTAAGCACTGCTGGGAACTTAAGGAAGATGCTCATAATAAATACAAACCATTCAGCTCCATTCATTGTATCAGGGATAGGACTATATATCCAAGAAAGATACTTAAAACCCAAAAGACAAAGGGAAGATTCAGGCTGCGGAAAATACAAAAATATTAGTGAATGTAAGCAGAATTAACTGTTCCCAAAGTTTCTGAAAACTAAGTTCTGTTGAACTACAATAAAATAAAGGCTTGATTCAAAATGCCAGGGAAAACTGACACCAATTAAACGTGTTGCATCTCATCCCAGTTCTACCAGTGGTCCAAAAAGACCACAGCCCTGGGCCTGACTCATCACTGAAGCTTTGGTGCCACACACAGAATGGACAAGGGAAGGGAAAATCTGTCACGTGTGTAGGTGGCTCCTCAAAATGGGGAAACCCTGCTGTCTGACAGGAAGACATTTTACATCTTTTATGGTAATGGGGTGGGAACTCTGGTCCTTTATGTTCATTTTATGACATTTAGATCCTCCTGCCTTCCAAACCTTTGTAAATGTTCCCACACTGTGACACAGGCAATAAGCACAAGAATTACTATTCTTTGAGATGAAAATGTAGGTGTTCCCTGCCCATTACCTTCAAAAATTCTGTTATCATCCAGTTGTCCTCAATTGGGAGCACACCAATTAATACTGCCTTAATCAAAACCCGCAAGTTTCAACTGGCTTTAAAAGATAAGCTTGTCATTTACCATGAGATCAGTGAGCCCTCCAGTGGCTATTTTAAACCTTAAATTGTAACAATAACCATAAGAAAAATATTTGTATGCACGTGGATTATTCAGATTACATTTGATTTCATTTGTATTGTCATTTTCTACTACTTTAACTAAACAACGCTTTAAGCAACCTTTATAGTGTCGGGGTCCATATCGGTTTTGGCACCGGCAGGCTGACCTGACCACCGGTGGTATAAACAGGAAGGGCCTTCCATGTAGATTTCAGCAGACCTTTATTCCATGCTGAAAGTCTATGTCGAAAAGGACCAAACGGGAGAAGTTCCAGCCTTTTTCCCAAGAATGGGGCAGAGCATTCTGGGCAGGGGGGCGGGACATAGGCGGGGCCCCGGCACACAGGGGAAAGGGGGCAGGGAATCAGCGGGCCAGCCAGGGAGGGCTCTCTCTCTCCCACATTATAATACTTGCAAACAGACGTATTTTCAGCTCATAAACACTTTCTTTACTCCTGTGTATGTACAAAATTTGTTAGTGATACATTTTAAACATTTGAGTAACTTCACAAAACTCAATGAGCAATATTTATGTAAGGGGAGGGAATATCGATGCATTGGGCCCAAAATCAAAATCTTAGCCTATAATCCTGCAGGATATAAATCCTATCTCTTGAAACTACAAACATCTGGGACAATTAATAAATACTCACAGGCTTTTTCAATGTAAAAGCCAGCACGTGGCAGATTTAACATAAATAAAAAATGCCTCTTTTCATAAAGGAACTTGTTCAGCCATGGAACTCCTTGCAACAAGATACAATGGAGAGAAGATATTTGGCCCAAAGACAGCCTGAAAATTCATGAAGCCAAAATCCATACGGGCAGAGAAATCCCTAATCAGAATCTAGTCTAAGCTGGAAACGTCATCACATACTTTTCCGACTCTTACACTCTTCTATTACAGAAGGTAACCACTAGACAAAGCTGCTTGGCTAAAAGGATCTTTTCTCAGGTCTAGCACTGACATATTAAAGTTTAAATAAACCCTTACTCAAAGTATTTAAACACTGTATGAAAAATACCCAGTAACTGAAGAACTCTCCACTACAGATTTTTTGCTCTTGATCCACTTTAAGACACTATCATACTGCACAGCTTCCAGGAAAAATCTGAGCAGGACTGTGCCTCATTTGACAGAATCTTCTTCTGCTTGATTCTCCAGTTATTATACAGTATCATCCTGAATTTGTTATATGAGCATTGGTTGCTATGGAAATCATCTGCTAAATTCTGCATTATTGATTTTGTTTAACATGGGAATTAAATCATAGAACTATTAAGGTTGGAAAAGACCTTCAAGATCATTGAGTCTGACCTTTGACAGAAGTTGATGTTGTCGACTAAACCACAGAACTAAGTGCCATGTCCAGTTGTTTCTCGAACAGCTCCAGGTTTGTTGACTTCACCACCTCCCTGGGCAACCCATTCCAATGGCTCAACAACCCTTTCCATGAAGAAATTCTTCCTGGTGTCCAACCTGAACCTCAAGTAGCACAGCCTGAGCCTATGTCCTCTTGTCCTGTCACTGGTTGCCTGGGAGAAGAGGCCGACCCCCACCTGGGTACACCCTCCTGTCAGGCATTTCTTGAGAAGGATAAGGCCTCCCCTGAGCCTCCAGGCTAAACAATTCCAGCTCCCTCAGTGGTTCCTCACAGGACTTGTGCTCCAGACCCTTCACCAGCCCCACTGCCCTTCCCTGAACATGTTCCAGCACCTCAGTGTCTTTCTTGTTGTGAGGAGCCCAGAACTGGACACACAACTCAAGGTGTGGACTCATCAGTGCCAAGTTCAGGGGGCCATCACTGCCCTGGTCCTGCTGGCCACACTATTGCTGATACAGGCCAAGATGTCATTGGCCTTCTTGGCCACCTGGACACAGCTGGCTCATGTTCAGCCACTGTCGAACAGCACCTCCACATTGTTTTCCACTGAGCTGCTCTCCAGCCACTCTGTCCCCAGCCAGTAGCACTGCATAGAGCTGTGACACAAGGACCCATCACTTCACCTTGTTGAACTTCATGGAATCGGCCTCTGCCCATCAATCCAGCCTTGTCCAGATCTGTCTGCAGAGCCTTCCTACCCTCCAGAAGATCAACACTCTTGCCCACTTTGGTGTCACCTACAAACTTACTGAGGGTGCATTCAATCCCCTCATCCAGACCATTGATAAAGATGTTAAACAGGAGTAGCACCAATACTGAGACCTGGGGAACCCCACTAGTGACCGGCCACCAGCTGGGTGTAACTCCATTCACCACCACTCTCTGGCTCCATTCTTTGCTTTAACTCAGCAAAGAGAGCCCCTGTCCAAGCCACGGGCTGCCAGCTTCTCCAGGAGAATGCTCTGGGAGACAGTATCAAAGCCTTTGCTGAAGTCCAGGTAGACAGCATCCACAGTCTTTCCCTCCTCCATTGGGCACGCCACCCATTCATAACAGGAGATGAGGTTGGTCAAGCAGGACCTTCCTATTCTAAACCCACACTGGGTAGGCCCAATCCCCTGGTTGTCCTGTGTATGCTGTGTGATGGCACTCAAGATAATCTGCTTCTTAACCTTCCCAGGCCTGTATTTCCTGGATCCTTTTTCCAAACCTTCTTGTAGATGGACATCACACTGACCAGCCTCCAGTTGTCTGGGGCCTCCCTGGTTAACCAGGACTGATGATAAATGATGGAGAGTGGCTTGGTGAGCTCTTCCTCCACTCCCTCAGTACACCTGGGTGAATCCCATCCAGTCCCATACACTTGTGATTGTCCAAGTGGCACAGCAGGTCATTAACTACTTCCTCCTGGATTGCAGGGAGTCTATCCTGCTCCCTATCCCTGTTTACCAGGGCTGGCTGCCCTGAGGATAACTGGGCTTTCTGTTAATAACTGAGGCAAAGACGGCATCAAGCAACCCGGCCTTTTCCTCTTCCCTGGTGACAATTTTTCCCCCCACATCCAATAAATGATGAAGATTTTCCTTGGGCCTCTTTTAGTTGTTAATGTATTTATAAAAACAGGTTTTATTATCTTTCACAGCACTGGCCACAATGAGTTCTAGCTGAGCTTTTGCTTTTCTAATCTTCTTTCTACATAACCTAACAAATTTGTTGTACTTTGCCTGAGTTGCCTACCCCTTCTTCCAAAGGTTGTAAAATCTCTCTTATTCCACGAGTTCCAGTAGAAATTTCTCCTTCAGTCAGCCTGGTCTTATTCCCTGCCAGCTC
>VZTH01005365.1:0-58647 GCA_013397815.1 Aleadryas rufinucha
AGGTTTAGATTGGATATAAGAAACAATTTCTTCACAGACAGGGTTTTCAAACAATGGAACAGGCTGCCCAGGGAGGTGAAGTAGTGGAGTCACCATCTCTAGAGGTGTTAAACATACATGTGACAGATGTGGGACTGAGGGACGTGGTTTAGTGGTGGACTCGGCAAGTGCTGAGTGTGCTGGTTTTGGCTGGAACAGGTTAATGGTTGGCCTTGAGGATCTTAAAGGCTGTTTTCAATCTAAAATGATTCAATGATACTATGATTCTAAGAGAAGTGATTCAAAGCTTTTTACTAAAACTTTCTAAAGTAATCCACTCAAACATAGTGAGTTGTCAATTGTATTGTTTAACTTATAGGAATTCACAAATGGCTAAAAATACATGCGATTAAATGTCAGTTATTTTCAAATTAAGATGTTTCTGAGTTTTATCTTAAATTAAAATATCACTGTGCTACAGCTAAATTTTTTATGAATTAGGAATGGATTGCAGACAGAGCTGAAGGGTTGAACTTTTCTTTAGGATGTACTTATTAATTTACATTGTATTGACGCCCTCAAGTCTTCCACTTTAATGAAAATTGGTGGAGACTGGAATTACTCAAAACATCCTGGAATGTGGTGTCATGGAAGGGAAGAAAGTATATTAATAAGAGGTGATATTTGTTTAGGCTTTTTAAAAGGATATTCTGTTGAATTTCATTTATTAACTGTATTTTATGTCTCTGAAAAATCTAATCCTGAATAAACAGTGGAAGTTTACCTTGTGATATACCATGACAAATATGAAAAGTGTTGTGTGTTAAGCGTGATACTCTCTATAGAGACTCATGGTGATATCCTTTCCCCACTGAAGTAAGTAGGTACTCTCCTTGCTGCTTTCAGTGCAGTTGTGGTGTTTCTGAAAGAGAGCTGAAATGCTGAATGTATTGAATGCCTCTGCTGATACTGGTGTGGTATTATGGTATCAACTGGTAATATGGTATCTACCCCTGTGCTGTAGCTTTGATGCAGCCACCAGCATGCTGAATTGCAGGACTCTGCTGTACTTTGCAAACACATAGGGATGCCTGTCCTTTCCTTTGCTTCATTTTTTCAAGAACTCAGTGCCAGTGCTCACTCAGCAGGCCAGATACTTGTGAAATCAGATTTATGTTGGTGTCTGTAAGAAAAACTGAACCCTTCTGAATGTTTGCCCTACTGTGTTACGTAGGGCATGTAGACTAAAGAAAGTAAGACACACCTTCTAGTCAGTACCGCTGTGTGTGTGCTGATTACTATTTTTTGGGACGTAGCCTCAAATTAGAAAAAAAGAAAACTTGGATATAGAGTGACAAAAAAGGTGGTTTTTAAAATTGTGCTTAATCAGAAAATTCTCACTCATTTTCCCCTCTGAGAAAAACCCCCAACCATAGCCAAAAAACAAAACCCCGAAATCATCCTGTGTATTTAAAAATTTTCATTTGCTTAGAGAGTGGATCATACCCAGTCAGGTTCCTAAGCAAATGTCTTAACTAGCGAGCTGTGAAGTCAATTTGGTAATTTCAAATACACTGAGTTAGTTCAGTATTTTTTATATCAGCTGCGTCAACTGTGGGAGAGAATATATCCAAGTACTCTGGATCCTAATGACTAAGGATCTTGCATGAAGAATGTAAATTTGAATCCTAGAACCTGGTTTTGATGCGAAGTGTTATCATGTCACAAGTGAGGGTCCTGACCACTCCTTACTGGCAATTTCTGCAGTCTTTCTGTGGTATGTTTAAATGTTTTCTATAATGTGTAAATATATATATGTGTGTGTGTGCATCCACCAGTGTATTTGTTGTAAATCAGTTCAGAAATTTCAGTGTGTGAAATTAGGTCATTGTATGAGATTCTCTGATGTGCAGAAAAGAATTTGCATATAAAAGGGAAGGGAATTAATAAAGCTTTACATCAGCATTGTACCTGTGCAGTTCTGGACTGTTTCAGACTTTGCAATCAACTCTACAGGTGTGAAATTGACAGTCAGAAATATAGAGATTTGTCCTTACCTGTCACCATACTGTGTCTTCTTCAGTGCCACGCCTTGAGAATTTAATCTCTTACCAAGGGAGCTCAGCGTTGGAAATGAAACACCAGTAGTTAGAAGTGTGCAAAATTCAGTCCTCTGCCCACAGTTCCCTGTCTACACTCCATGGAGGAATGCTTCTCTTTGTGACACCATGGCTTTTACATTCATGAAGCCCCATAATGTGTCACACAGTAGTGGAGACTGCTATTATGATTCCCTAGTGGCCAAACAATCCGAACAAATGTGCTTTGTCTTTCTTATTTATTCATTTCCTTAATTTTCAACTGTATCTTCTTACAGTATATTGAGAAAGGGAAAGGACAAACTTCTTTGCAGGAAATGAGAAGGGATACAGTAATCCAAAGATGTGTGTTTGCAGATGAGTGAAGCATAATGGGTGGGTGTGTCTGCCCTTTCCAAAATAGTTTTCTCAAATACAGCCACTTGCAGAGACTGTGCTCTCAAGTGCTTTCCCTGTCAAGTGCCATAAGACCTACGCAAGCAGAGCTGTGGAAATGTGGTAATGAGAATGCCCTGCTTGTGCATTTGGTCCCCATGTGCCTCCTGGTGCACCTTCCAGCTGTGCATGAACCTGTGCCTGCAGATTTGCTCTTTTCAGACTTTCAGACTTTTGTCGTGAATATGGCCTTGGACCCCTAAAGGCCTCACAGACACCTTCAGTGAGAGGTAGACACAAATCTGTGCAAGCAGTAGCCTCTGAACAAGGCAGGGACTCATCTTTAGAAGATTTTGCCTTCTGAATACTTTGAGATCTTGGATGAGAGATGCTAAGGAAGTATTGCAGCCAGGGATCAGATACTGGTTTCTTCATGTTCAATTTTGTTAATTCCTTTATTTCATGTATGGTGAATTGCTCCACGTGCCTTCAAGCAGTCTCAATTTAATGCAAGTAAATAAAAAAGTCAAGTAAAGACTTTGACTGACTGAAAAACTAATAAACTTCAGCCACCACTTCTCATCATCTAGCTTCAGAATGATGAGCCTGTAGGTACCCTTCTCTCCGTTCCTCCTTGCACTACAGCTCCCTGAGAGTATGGACACTCAAAGTATAGTGACAGGGCTTGTGTTTGCACGTCCAAGGGCCACAACCCAAATAGCGGTAGTAAAAGGTGTTGTGATGTTTGGTTTTGGTTTCATTTGTAATTTCATGTGGGCAGGAATTAATCAGAGGAGAGTTTCTAATCATTTAGTGGGAAGTAAAAAAAGCACTCGATGTTTTTCATTGTGTTAGGGCTTGAGTGACATGGACCCAATAATTACGAAACTTGGGAAGGATCTAGAGGAGTTGAATGATTTGACCTTTCCAAGAGAAGATTTCAAGAACTTAGGAATTGCATCTGTGTTATTTTCTTCCCAAATATGAGCTTGTTTTACCCAGTAACGTACATATCTATGTAATTACACATCTTCCCACTCTGCCACATGCATGCATTCACACACAGTGTTATATCTTTTATACTTAGGTCTGTCATTTGGGTGTGTTGAAGATTCTTTTAATAAACTTACCTCAGTCATTCAGAGCAACAGTTTTGTTTCAACCACAGAATGATCAAATGGTGAAGGTTGGAAGGGACCTTAAAGATCACATTGTTCCAAACCCACCTACCATAGGCAGGGACACCTTCCACTAGATCAGCTTGCTCACAGCCCCTTCCAGCCTGGCCTTAAACACCTCCAGGGATGGGGCATCTAAAACGTCTCTGGGCAACCTGTGCCAGTGCCTCACAAACCGCACAGTAAAGAATTTCTTCTCAATATCTATCTAATCTAAACCTACTCTCAGTTTGAAACCATTCTCTTTTGTCCTGTCACTACATGCTTGTAAAATGTCCCTCTCCAGCTTTCTTGTAGGCTCCCTTTAGGTACTAGAAGGCCAGGCTGAAACAGTCCCAATTCTTCCAGCCTTTCCTCATAGGAGAGATGTTCCATCCCTCTAATTTACTTGGTGGCCCTCCTCTAGACCTGCTCCAACAGGTCCTTCCTGTGCTGAGAACCCCAGAGCTGGAAGCAGCAGTGCAGGTGGGGTCTCACCAGAGCAGAGGAGAGGGGCAGGATCACCTCCCTGGCCGTGCTGGCCACACTGCTTTGGATTCAGCCCAGGACACGTGCTTTGGATGCAGCCCAGGACACAATTGGCTTTCTGGGCTGCAAGCACACATTGCTGGGTCAGGTCCAGCCTCTCTTCCACCAGCACTTCCAAGTCCTTCTCAGCAGATCTGCCCTAGATCTGTTCATCCCCCAGACTGGATTGACATCAGAGATTGCCCTGACCCAGGTGCAGCACCTCACACTTGGTCTTGTTGAACCACAGGAGATTCCCACAAGCCAGATTCTCGAGCTTGTCCAGGTCCCTCTGGATGCCATCCTGTCCTTCAGGTGTGTCAACTACACTGCTCAGCTTGGTGTCATCTGCAAATGTGCTGAGGGTGCACTCGATCCCTTTGTTTCTGTCATTAATGAAGACATTAATGGTCTCAATACAGACCCCTGATGGACACCACTTGTCACCAATATCCATCGGGGTTCAGAGCCATTGACCACAACCCTCTGGATGTGACCATCCAACCAATTCCTCATCCACCTAACAGTCCACCCATCAAATCCTTCTGTCTCCGATTTAGAGAGAAGGATGTGGTAGGGAACCATGTCAAAGGCTTTACAGAAGTCCAGATAAATGACATCTGTGGCCCTTCCTTGTCCACTGATGCAGTCACTCCATCATAGAAGGCCACTGGGTTGGTCAGGCAGGACTTGTCCCTGGTGAAGCTGTGCTGGCTGTCCCAAATCACCTCCCTGTCCTCCATGTGCCTAAGCACAGCTTCTAGGAGAATCTGTTCCATGACCTTCCCAGGCACAGAGGGGAGGCTGACAGGTCAGTAGTTCCCAGGGTCCTTCTTTCAAAAGTGGATACAGTGTTTTCCTTTTCCAGTCACCTGGGACTTCATCTGACTGCCATGACCTTTCAAACATCACAGAGAATGGCTTGGCAACTACATCAGACAATTCTCTCAGGACTCTGGGATGCTCTAATTGTGTCACATAGACTTATGTATGTTCAGGTTCCTCAGGTGGTCATGAACCTGATCTTTACTTAGAGTGGGAAGCATTTTGTTCCCTCAGTCCCCATCTTGCAGTCCACCTCCTCGAGAGGTTGCCATTGAATACTGAGGTAAAAAATTTGTTGAGCAGTTCAGTCTTCTCATCCACTATTGAGAGTTTTCCAGCATTGTTTATCGGGTGGTACATGTTCTTTGACCTTCATTTTCTGGTTAGCATCCTGTAGAAGGCCTTCCTGTTATGCTTTGCATCCCTTGCCAACTTCAGTTCCATCTTCATTTTGGCCTTTCACCCCATCCCCACACAACTGAATTTCACCTCTATACTCTTCACAGGGTACTTGTTCTTGTTTCCACTGCCTGTGCATTTGCTTATTTCCTTTTAGTTTGACCTGCAGTTTGAAACCATCCTGTGGTTTTGCTGTGGTTTTTTTTTTGTTGCTGTTGTTTTGGGGTTTTTTTGTTTGTTTTGGTTTTGTTTTGGTTTTGTTTTTTGAGGTTTTTTTGTTGTTTTCGTTTCTGTTTTTGTTTGGTTTTGGTTTTGGGTTTGTTTCTGAGAATCTTTTTTTTTCTGTCTTCTTGGCATAGAAGAAAAAGAAATGCATCCCTGCAATTCCATCGCTGCTTACTGAGAGTTTAGGAGCTGCATTTGTGTAACTCCTAGTATACTTAATGACAAAAGAATAAAGATACCTGAAATGCAAGCATGGAAGGGCAAAATACAAAAGGAAATCAAACTGTGGCAAACTTGCATAAATTTGGCTGTGTGCATCCAAGTAAAAATTGCAAAACTTCCTATATTTTGTATCTCATCAGTGATAGATGCTACAGCTTAAAAAATAGAAAAAAGTTAGCCGGGGACATTTCTTAATTTAACCAAATTAATTGATTAAATGAGACAGTAGGAATATCATCCAAAAGTTTAAATTTTGCTCTCAAGTTTTAAATTTATCCTAGCTGAGATGAAGTATGTATATATAAAAATGTAATACTCCCATGTTTATTCTACCTGTGACTTACCCTGCTTACATATTAGACCTGTTCTGTACAGTCAATGCTACACATAAGCCAGTGTAAACTTGTTGTTTTTCCTTGTTAACCACTTTCTGAGAGTTGTGGTTGTCTTCTGCATTTCTAAGAGAGAGATACGAACATGAGCTGAATGTACACTTTAACGAGAAACGGTGTTAGACCTTAAAGGTCTGCTGCTAACTATATGGTTGGCAGCAGGCAAAGCATTTTACACCATGGAATTTGGAAGGCATTTCACAGCAACTGAGTTGGATATTTTTATTTGCTGGTGTATTCTCTCCTTGCCCTCTGAGCTCTGTCTGTGGCTCAGGTCATTACAAACAGTGGAAATACCAAAGCACGTGTGCTTGGGTTTGCTGTGTTCCTGCATGCCCTTGCCAGTGCAGCCTACTGGAAGATGAGATATTCTGATCATGTAGGAATCATGGTGGCAATTTGACAATTTCTGAATATTATTTTTTGACAAATATTGTAAGTGTTATAGAAATATTTTCATGCAATATTAACATTATTGTAACACCAGTATAGAAGCATAAATTACCAGATGAGTCAGAATTATGGCCCTTTTCCTGCTGTGTGTGGGCAGACCCCTGCATCTGTGCTCATTGCAGGTTTGGGACCTAAATGCATTAGATGCATACTGGAAGAGAATGAGTCTGCAGAGTATTTTAATAGAAAGAACACATTGCTCTTAGTTGTGAAGAATCCTCTAAAAACTGAAATGTTCTTGTGCTTCACTTTAAAAAAGACAAGTATGTTAATAGGGAAACGTCTCTGGAAATTCTTGTAAGATTAATGACAAAACTGAAAAAAAATTTGTGAAACAGTGCAAATCAATGTCTTGAAAGAAAAGCAGAGGTGTGTTGTGTTACAGAGATTCCAGACAAGAGTTGTGTACATGGACCCTAGTGGTGGTCCAGTATTTCTGTAAAGTATATTTATAGGTAATGTAATAATATCTCACACAGTATGCTAATATCATTAACTTTTCGTGACAGCAGTTTTCTCAAAGTCATGAACTGTAATTTCATTGTCTGCCTCTTCTCAGGGGAACACTGAAAATACTCACTAATAGGGATCTCTCATCTGACAGCTTTCCTCAAACAGAAGCTTGCAGATTATTGAGGAAGACATCCTGTTGCTTGGGATCCTGAGATATGTCTTTGTTTTTAGGTACTTCAAAGATATCTGTGTGCAGCACTGCTTTATTTGTTTTTTCTTCCTCTGTGAAAATAGTATGTCCCATATCTGTCATCTGGTTTGGCTTTGTATACCGAGAAACAGCAGTAAATATTTCAGAAAAGCAAGTAGTTCTGCTTTTGCTCAGAAAAGTGGAATTACAGAAAAAAGACAAAGTCAGAAGGGGCAAATGAGGAGAAAGATTTAATTTCTCATAGCTGAGGCTGCTTAAGTGGATGCTGCCTCAACTTCTAGAGTGAGCATGTTCTGCATAGGATTATAAATTTCTCCTTCTTGCTTTAAATAAAAAATTAATGATTCTCAACTTCCTCTGAAATGCTTCATGCTCCTTCTTTCCTCAGGTATCACCTTGTGCTATTTCTTCCTCTCATCTCTGTGTCTCTGCGAGTGAAGGAAATAGTGGCTTCTCTTTTTATTCCCCCTTTGCTGCCACCTCCAGGGAAGGTTAAAAATCCAGCATCACTGAGAATTCAGCTTTACCAGTCCTGAGGGTCATCTTGAGACTACAGTTTTCAAGTTAATATTCAGAGCAGTTACAGGGACCCCTGCTTCTTCTTTTGTTTCTATTAATCAGTTTAGGAAAAATTGATTAGCTCTGGTTGTTTGTGAGAATACAGATCAACCCTCTTTCTCTTTTCAGATTGCCTGAATCTAGGTTGTCCTCTTGAGATGCCAAAACCTTCTGACATGCAGATTTCTTTCCCTTGAACCAATTTTCATCTAGTCAATTGAATTATAATTTCATGTAACTCCTTCCTTTCCTGAAAGTGTGATATTCATTGTGAGCTTTTTCTTGGTTCTGTAATAACATTCAACTTGAGTATCAGAAAAAAAGTAGTACTTGGAAAATATTTTGATAGTCTTACAAGTCAAGGTATATTGTCAGATCTTCTAGCGACCACATACAGTATAAGAGCAACATATATAATTAACTTGGCACAGGTAGGGGGAGGATAGGGAAATTGTCTCTGTTACCTCCCTTCTTTGGTTTTGAAATCTCATGCTCTTGTATGATACGCTTGGGAAATTACAGACTGTGAGTGGGATTCATATGGCAAAATGTAGACATCTACATCTGAGTTAGTCACCCAAGGCTCCCTGTGTGGGGAATGGAGAAAAGCAGGACAGATGAATCACACCCTTGAAGAACCTATTTTTTTTTTTACCTCTATGCTAAGACAAAATAACTCATAGCCTGAAAGTGCCCATTTGGCTAGTAAAGGCGGTTGGGGTAACAACTGGGATGTGATTGCTGCATTCTGCCCCCCAAAAACTAGCTGAGATGTACATGGCGCTTTGTGGCTCTGGTGCATACCTGTGTGCTTGCATGTACATGTTTGTCAGATTGTGTGAGTATTCAATCTTAGGAAAAAAACTCACTAGTTTTCTACATAGAAATTCCTTGAACTAAAGACAACTTCAGGTTTCCATGTGTGAGAACTCAGAAATCAAGAAATGTGTAAACTGAATTCTCACGTTTCCTCTGTATGTACATTTCTCAATATGCATCAGCAAATTATAAAAATCCCTAGTAAGTAAGTTTTCAAAAATTTGTCAGCACATCAATTTAGTAGCTGATGATGCCACTGTTTGTTTAGTCACCTTTGGAAACTGTGTGCCCTCTGCTCTTAGGGAGACGTGTCTGATGCTTTCCAGATGCTGTAGGGAGCTGTGAGCTCTTTGTGCTATGTCTAAGGTAGTCTCTTCTCTCTGTGTGTAAACCACATAATATGTCTCCCTCAAATTATCTTTGTCTTCAATCAGCCTGAGGACTCTGCAGTAAGTGAATATGTGAAGCGCTTGCAATGCTACTTGCAGAAAGGAAATCTGTCTTCCCGTGTTTGCTTTTCAATACGTCATCGGCAACAGCACATGGGGTGTGAGCCAGGGTGGGCTCAGAAACAAGTTGTATTCACAGTGGTGCTGGTGCCACTAAAAATCTGTGTGGAGTGCCCTCAGCTGAAAACACTGGTGAGAGATACATGATCCTCCCACAAAGAGGTGAACAGTATTAAAATAGAAATGGCCAATGAAACAAGACAAATAATGATAGCCCAGTAATATAGTATTTACAGTTTCTTTCCAGCTTCTCTTTTGTATGCACAGATATGCATGGTTGACTGACACAAATAAAACTGAGAATCTTCTATTTGAAAGAGAGAATAAACTTGTTTGGCTTAGATCTATAATTAGAGTATGTCCGGAAAGATGGCTTTTGGTAGAAATTGAGCTTTTGCACCCCCTAACTCTAGGCACCTGGCCTGAGGAGCATGATCCAGTAAGTAGATTCCAGCACACCAATTTCCTATGTAGTCAGCATACATAGATACCCTAAAAAGGGTAACACAACAAAAGGGTCACAGGTCCTTCTTCTCTGGTGATCAGAGCTGCAAACTGGGACTTACTCAAGATCCAGACCCTGGAGATATAATCCGGGTAGCTGCATAAATCACAGCTGATTTTCATGCGTGAATGAAGCCATGGTGTATCACAAGTGATGCATCTATAGTCTTCTCTGTGAAATTTGCAGATCACAGATCCTAATTCCTAGAAAATCTTCCCCTGCCAAGTCCCACTATGTTTAGAAGGCACATTGCTTTGTTGGTCCTTTTGAAACTGAACATGCAAGATTTCAGTCAGTAAGATGTGGCCTGACTGTAGCCTGACAGTGACACAAAATGATGGACAATCACTGGATTCAACACCCTCCTACTTCCAGATAAAACCAGCATTGCCTCTACCATCCTCTCTCTACCAAAAAAGAAGAAAGCCCTCAGAAAAGAGCAGTGGCTGTGTTATGGAACCATTATGAAATCTATGTTCGAAATACCCAATGTATCTTCCTGAATCAAGGACAGAGTTCAGTTGAAGTGATGCCTCCACTGGCTTTTGTTCTGGCTAGATCAGTTCAACACCATGCTGTAGGTTAAATTATTGAAGCTGCGGAGGTAGCTGAGAACTGGCTACAGCACTGAATTTCTCCCAGCTGCTAGTGTTTTGTCAGCACTGATCAGTGAATTGTGCTCAAGTCATTTGGTCAGAATCATCACCAGTGAGCAGCAGGCTATTTTTGGCTTCTTCCCTTACCTTTCAGCCAAAGGCAGGCAGATCCAGAACAGCAGCCTTACGTGGGAGCTGCCCTGGACAGCCCTGTGCCGGCTCACAGAACCACGTGGCTCAAGTCAATGTGTCAACAACTGCCTGCAAAGGCAGGGCTGGAGTTCTGCCAGTCCCTGGAAAGATGATGTGCCTCTTCCAGGTGAGAACCACTGTGCTAAAGGCCAGATGATCAGTGTGGATGCTGCCGCTCCTGTTTGTGCTGGTTTGAGGAAAGACTTTTTTATAAGACAGTATCTTCCTAAATTACTTCTCACTATATAGTAGTTGAATTACTTGCTGGTCTTTAAAATCTTTATCTGAAGAAAAAACATATATACGTGTATACACAAACGCACATACACAAGTAAATTAAATTTTTGTTTTGAAAGATACTTGTCAAATAATGATTCCTGGATTTAAAATTCCTACTTTTATATATTGGTGGGTCATAATTTGAATTACAACTACTTCAGTATACTGCTTTTATGTGATAATAAGGCTTTCAGTAGCAGCTTCCCTTATAATTCAGGTATTACGATAGTAGAAAATAATTCAGATAACTGATAAAAATATCTCCTCATGATTTTATATATGTTTGCACTTCAAAGGACCAGCAATGAAAAGATGATCACACATCTGAATCAGAAGGATAATATTTATATCTAAACTGAGTAACCATGTAATTCTGTTGGTGTTTCCCATACTCTGTCTGTCCTCCTCCACTTGCATCCTCCACTTGCATTCTATAGCCTGATTCAGATTTTCTGTGTGGTGTTTATTACCTGAGCTGAAAAGCTCAATCTAAATATTTGGTCGTTCAGTGATGTTCCCAGTGTACTTCTGGCTGCTATGTACTTACGGAAGAGTAAAATACATGAGATTGGCCATTTTTATAGCTCTGTAACTTTTATTTTTGATATTCATAGAATGCTTTTAGAATCTGGTTAAAAATTACATTTTCCTGTATTCAGCTGCAGAGGAGGGCTTGTTATTTTCAGATGTGTTAGGAGTGATGCTTTTGTACACATACATATAACTATTCAATCTCTGCAAAAGGATTCCTCTGTCACAAGACCCCCAGATCAATCATCAAATCTGGCCTGGTAATTAGATATTATAAATTTCAGGCTGAATTTATTTTCCAGATAATGTATATGTATTATTTATTGTTCAGCTTTCTGCTCTGTGCATTTTACCCTCATGTAGTTAAAGAAGATTGTGTTATGTTCTTGCAAGATTTGTTTGGGTGACCAAATGAGCTCCTTGGGTCTGCTTTGCTCAGGCAGGCTTCATTCCCAAGTCATCCTGGTTGCATTTTTGCCCAGCAGAATGTTCCAAGAGGTTTTCCTCTTTCCCTTCTTCCTAAAAATGCAGAAGGAGGTTGGCCAGAGTCATAATATATTCTTAAAACTCAAGAATTGTCAGTGGGTGGCTACCAAGATATACAGCTTACAGACAGATTCATCATCTGAGCTAGGCTGAAATAATCACTGCAGTTAAGGAGGCTCTCAGGATGGTAGGGAAGTTCATTCCTCTTATCCTTTTTTTCTGGTCATTCCAGTGGTTCATTTCTTTCCATTCTAGCTTTATATTCTGCCTTTTTACATTTATCTGATATATTTTTTTCATTACATTTTTGAAGTCCATAAATCCTTGAATTCTTAAAGGCTGATCGAAAGTATATGTTGCTAATTACTAATTCTCACTTGTTATTGGTATGTGAACATAACAAAGTGAGGGGAGCCTTTGTGTACCACTTCTACAGCAAAACATTACAGGCCATGGTTTCTTGCTTTCTCATTAGTTAATTTCTTGTCTTTATTTAATACACCTTGCATTAATGAGAGATTAGAATGCCTTTAGGTGGAACTTTAATATGTATGTAATTACCATACATGCAACATTTGAATTATTTAAGTTAACGATATATGCAACATTGTCAAAATTCTTTAACAGGAGGTCTGATACAGTTTTGTAGGCCATCCTTGACTGCCTGTTTCTATAATATTATTACAAAAACCTACATTTAAAGCTGGCTGCTTCATTAGGCTTTCACTGGGTTTTCCACAGCATTTCTCAGTACAGATGAAGTTTTGAGAGAGCTTTTACAGTGGTAGAGCTCTCACATCTCTATCAGTAATGCACTATATTTACCGTATTCTGGGACTGCGTTTGTTGTTCACAGCCATGCTGTGATGAACAAGCAGACTTGGGCTCTTTGGTCTCTTTCCTCACTCGTTTCCAGGTGATGAACTCATAGCATGTAATAGATGCTATTAATCTGTAGCTGCCTGACAATACATTTTGTACTACTGAATGTAATTTTATTGTGATACTCAAGGTCATTTGACTTTGTGTACAGTTCAATCTTTCCCTTAATTATCATTGCCTCCTGAATTTGTATCACAAGAGAACTTCTTCATCACAATTATACTTATTCTGGAAATACTATTGAGATAAATGATAAATACAGGCAATCCTAATCCCAGTTCTGTGAAACTTGATTAGTCATCCTCCTTTTGGCTGGTAGTACCCCTCTCAGATAAATGTTTTCCTGCCTTTTCTTCAGCTTGGTTGCTGAAGAAACCTTCTTTAGTTTAACCAGTGATTTCCCATTTGACTCTGTATCAAATGCTTTACTGAAATGTACATCAACTATGTCTCCCTTTATTTCAGAGCGACTTGTATTCTCGCAAATTCTTTCTTTTCAATTTTCTTACACTTACCTCCATCTTTGATAGTCATTTCCCTCAAAAGCATATGACTGAGGCCTGGCTAAAGTCACATGTACTGTGTAGATCATATTAAAATTGGATGCCCAGGCTACTGAGTGCTTTAATCACCTTTCTGCAAACAGTTGCAAATTTTGTTTCCTCACTATACGACTGTCCCCTGCCGGACCTGCAGTTATACCTGGAATTTCATGTGCCAGCTCTTTTGACACATGGACCAATACTGACTCATGCTTTCCTTCTGCTCTCCCATCTGCTGGTGTCCGTGTGTTGTGGTGTTCCCTGTACTTAGATAATCCGCTGTCAGGGGCTGTGCTTTTGTGACTGCACACCTAGAGCATCCAGGGCATCCACAGCTCTGGCTAAAATGGTATGATCAATAAGATTTGTCAGATTTTTGCTTTTTTTTGTTTTTGGCTTCTGTTTGGAGAAGCTATTGCTTCCCTTAGTAGCTCCTTCTGAAGGTGGTAGAAGTTTGTCCTGTGTGTTTGATGTCATCTGTCTTAGGAGAACAATGTATAGACTTGTGTTCTTTCTCTGTTCAAGCACTCATTATCGCGGAGCTCCACAAACAGAGGAGGGAGATAACCTTTAATATCCAGAAGCTTCATGGTCTTTACCTGAGAAAGATTGTTCTACATAAAAGAAAACCCACGTGTTCCAGGGCAGTAAGAAAAGGTTAACAAATAAACCATTTTGAAGAAGTTTTTTTCAATGTTCTCAGTATAGAAAATCTGGTAAGTGGGAGTTAGGTGTAAGGACAAAATGTGTGTTTACTTAAAATTAGAAGATACAGAGTGTTAAAAAGTTTTGTAATGTGTTAACCTAACTGTACATCTCTTTATCAGCTGTGTTTGAAAGTCCTGTACCATACTAGTACGTCATTAATCAGTGAGATGAAAAACACTGGTTTAGAATTTAAAATAAGTTAAAGAGGGACATAAGTCAGTATTAATCATCCTTTACTGGTCTTTTAAAGTGTAACTGTCATTTACCTATAATGCAATTCAGTAGCATGCTGACATTGTATGTTACCTGTTTTTGCTGTTTACATTAAGTGTTTGAAATATCACGCTAGTGTTTGTTCCCAGCTGAAACATGCCTCTGTTTTTAGCATGGTAGGTTTAATTTTCATGTGGTTCACTTCAGCACATAGTTGCAGTATCTGTTCAAGATAATTGGTTTTAATGTTTCCTCACAGTCCTTTAGCAGTTTCCAGACCAGAATATCATAGTTGTTCACCAATACTGAAAAAAAAAGTGCCTATTAAGGATGGTAGCCTTGATTTAAAAAACTGTCATAGAAATAAGATAGTTCTTAGATGTAACACCTTAGAGGATTTTCAAGGTTGTCACTGTTTAAGTGATGACAGGTATTTGAGTACCTCTATTCCTTCATAACATTAAAAGAAAGTGTCATAAATAAGCCTATCCATTTTTTTACTTGTAATTCGAACAACAATAAAATCAAAATATTTACTAACATTGAAGTAACAAATTATCTGTCATTTTATCTGCTAATTAGTATGCACTTACTGAGTCTGAAGTATAGCTGGGGAATTGATTCTTAAGTGATTGGGATGCTCCTATTTTATTCACCTTTTGGCATTAAAAACATCATTTTTTTTTTATAATCAAGTAAGGAGGCAAAAATTGATCTGCCTATCTGTTTTGCTTTTGTATTTACAAAAGCATACCCCACCCACTAAGCCACTTAAACCATGCAAGCAAACCTCAACTATATGTAGACTGGCATCTCAGCATCACATGCATGCTGGCTCTGGCTGTTGTCAGTAATCCTGAGTTTTAGAACTCTGGAGTTGTGAAGTGACTTACAGGAGCGAATAATAATGAATTGGCTCAGTCACAAGGAACTGCAGCTGCTTCCCTGATCACTTTTTGGTCTCGAGTTGTCCATTGCGGTGTCCTGTGCAGAGGATGGTGCTGTGTATGAGATGTCTGTAGATGTGGCACATAAGGTCATGGTTAAGTGGTGGACTTGGCAGTGCTATGTTAATGGTTGGACTCGATGACCTCTTGGAGGTCTTTTCCAGCCTGAATGATTCTATGATCCTATGAGGCCTTCCTTGCTTTGTAAGAAGCATAAGCAAAGTGCCTCTGGTGAGCTTCATGGTTGTGATATTCTGGGTGTGGGTCAAAAGCCTTGAACAAACTGAAGAATTCAAAAGTCTGAAGGGCTTTGAATTTCCTACTGGTGACAACTGTTGAACTGGTTGATAAGGGCAGGTTTCTGTGCACTGACTCCTGTTTGGCAGGTGTTAGAAGCCTGTCTGCAGTAAAATTTTACTCTTTGTTTTAATTTGCCATGCAGAGACAGAATGCTTTTGACTTGAAAATTATGAATAAAAAACTCTATGGCCGCCAGGCTATTTACAAATAAGTAACGTAAGTCTGTGTAAAAATGTAGTAACTTAGTTCTTCAGTGAACCTCCTTGCTATGCCTCCACTTTATTTCAGCCAAATTAAAAAAGAAAACAAGACCCCTAAAAAGGTAAACTTAATGACTTTGTTAGCAACAATAAAAATACATAGTTGGATTGACATATCTTTTTCTGGCTGCATATTTGATGAAACAGGAAATCATGATTCTTTAGAGACTGTCAGATGATAGGCTAATGGCTATGACTTTAAGCCCACTCAGAAGGGTAGTATGTCAGCCCCCGCAGGAGAAAAAGGGGAGTGTGAACTTAGTTTATGTGGTAATTAATAATACTGAATTTAAAATTATTGCTAAATAATATTTTTAAAGCACTTTGATGTGTTCATTTGCAGAATCTGTTTCCACAGAACATTGAGTTATATTAAAAGATTGTGAATGTAATTCGTTACCAGTGCAGTTAGTATTGATGGGTTATCTTACAGGTCACTGAACCAAACCATGTAAATTACTTGCTTATTTCTAATCAGTCTAGAAAAAAAAATTGATACAATTTTCTGTAGATTTTTCTCCACTTTTTTTCCACACCTGCAATTGTGTTAAATTGAGCAAAAGAATATTTAAAGCTTAAGCATGTGTTACACGACTTTCCTGCTTCCCATGCTGACCAAGCTTCATCTGATTTTGGTGCAACTTTGATCACACATATTGCAGGAAGAGCCTCCCTTGAACTTCATACACTTCGTCTCTTAGCTTTTAACTCTTACTTGAGAATAGTTTGTCTGAAACGGAGAGTCTTAATTACAAAAGTGCACATTGCAAAACTGTGTGTAAAATTACTTAAAGAGAGTCACTTGACATTTGGTCAACAAATGCAAAAAAATCCACTAAACCAATCATAGTGTCAAATATCATAGCTTTTTACTAAAACTAGTCTTCTTTAAGGAAATATCTCAGAGTGATTATTCATGCCTAATTAATCTCACTAATTGGAAGTGATTTTGATAATACTTTCACATAATAATACGTTAAACCTAGATACCCTATTGTTATAGTGAATTCAGTGATATAGACATTAAAACCAAAATACAGACAGACTGTTACAATGCAATTTACATTGGCCGTTTTTTAAGAAAGCAATTGAAAAGTTAAAAGCACGTCAGGAGACTGATCAGATTAATGCACTCAGTTTTGATGTACTGTAGTTATCACAGAAATATTAATGACTTATCTCTAATGAAAGAAAATAAGGTTTTTACCTACCACTGTGTCTGAAATTATTAGGTTTCAGACACAGTGTGACAGTTCTGAAGTAAGATTTTATGCTATAATATAATTTGAAATTTAAAATTTAGTTTCCCTCTGTTATTGCCATCTATTCCACAGGATGTGAAACTGAATATCTTGACTGGTTGAGGTCAAATCATGGTCTTTTGAACTTTTTTTTTCAAGTACACAAAATATAACCAAGAAAGAACTTGAACTCGTAATTTAAATGACTTAAATTTTGATGTGGAGACAGTGTTGCCCACAGAATTCTGCCTGTATTCAAAATGCAGAATTTTATGGCTGGTATTAGCTTTTGGGATAACTACTCTTTTGAAGTCAGTATTGGCATCTGTACAGAGTACAGAGTGTAGGGTAGCATTTACAGGTGAAGGAATATCTATGTAACAGTTTTCCACTTGGAATACTGAAAAAGTTACATTCTTTCCTGTTTCAAAGGCATTTCTTCACTGAATATCTGCTGAGTACCCTGAGAACTAGAAAAAGAATGAAACATCTTCAACACATTTTCATTGCCATTTAAAACCAAATTAAATTTGTTGTTAAAATTAATGTGTTGATAAACATCTTACTTTTGCTTTCCATGGACCTTCACTTACAGGATTCTTTGAGCAGACTGCATATTTAAAGAAATACCTGCAAATGTTTGATGCAGATATTTAATGTGAACTTATCATAATTGTTTGCACTGCAGCCTTGCCTTACAGATTTATATTCATTCAGTGAGGGAGCAGAAGTATATCATGCATTCTAATCATTAACATAACTCAAATTCAAGATAATTAGTATTTTGAAAGCTTTGTTTGAAGTGAAAATTACTTGCAGATCTTTCAGTGTGAATAATTTTCAGTAACAAAAGGTCTTAAAAGAGAGTTTTGATATTTTGGTAAGATTTTGTAATGAGCAAAAATAGAGGAATACATTCAAGCCTATATAGAGAGTTCTTCAGGTGTGTCAATTATAATCTTTGTTTTTTAGCGTTACCAAGTACTAGCTCTTAAAACTTGTTTTATGATTCTTCAGTAGTGATTTGAGTGCTCAGTTAATACTTTTTAGGTATGAGGCCATTTTAAAAGGATCTTTCTGTTATATGAATAAGTCCACATAAATAATAGATCTGCTCTTAGAGCAGAGGCAGAGTGCAGTTACTTCTGCAGCTGTAGGTTGGTATTATATCCAGTTTTAAACCACCCACATTTGCACAGCATCCACCCAGTCATGCGTTAAGTGGCACGATTAACATCTGTCGTGTGTGCTTCATTGTCAGCCTTAGAAAGCTCGGTACGTAGAATAATAATTTATTTTAGTGGAGTTAATTTAAATTGTATTACTGTATGCCTGAATTAGAAAAGGCAGACCTGAAGATGTGTCCTTGAAGCAGAAAGCAATGATGGTGTATGTACCTAGTGAGACTTAAAGTCCTCATTTCAGCTGGTCTATAAGAAAGTTGGCTCCTGCCAAGTGGGATTTTCCTTTTGAAGTGTAAGGTTCCTTGTGATCTCCAGAAAGCTCCATGGTTCAAAATGGTGGCCAACAATCAATGGTGGTTGTTGTCCACCATTTCCAGCTATGGAGTTTTCTGGAGCTCCTGGACCTTTAAAGACCCCGGAGATGAGGTGTGGGTGAGAGTATGACACCGGTGGTGACTGCGTAGCTGCTTCAATAGTTCAGTTTCCTGCCTAAACTTCAACTCTGTACTTAAAAATATCTGATGCTGGCATCTCTAAATTTCAGTTCCAAGTGGTGGGAAATTCACAAGATCAGTTGTTTTTTCTCAAATGTTGCCATCTTGGCCTGAACTCAAATGACAGCAGCTGTTCTCATGATATTTCAATTTCAGCCAACTGAAAAAACAGCCTTTTCCTTTTCAGATCTAACCAGCTAGTGATGGTGGCAGTGACTTCTCTTCACGATGTTACAAATCCATACATCCCCTCCCACATGCCACATACACATGAAGAATAAAATGGAGGTGGACTCCAATGTGCTGTGTATTTATCATTTTTGCTGAATGGAATTGTGTATTTTCTATGTGGAAAACATGGCCCAGTCCTCCAGTGTTTAGCACTTACATTTAGTATACGATATGTTCAGTAAGGATTTATGTGTAAACATCTGTAAAAGGAAAAACTTTCTTCTAGGGAAGCACTGACAGGGAATGACTTCCACCTTCAGTCACACGCGATGGCATTGAAATACCAACTCCTCCTGATTGATCTCTGCCAGTGTTCACTTGCCCTTCTTCCTTTCCAGCTTTCAGCAGCATATGGAGCATCAACAGACTCGTGGGCAGCTTGGCTTGACCTGAAAAAATCAGAAAGCAGTACTGGTTTTAAAAATAGGGTGCGGAAGCTAAAGGCAACTTGTGCTTCTGTCTCACAGGAACAGGAGTGGCGGAGGTCAAAGAGGACTTGGTGTGTGTGTTGTGAGGATTAGGACCAGGTACGAAGGGAAGAAAATAGGGTTGTACTTCTCCCCTCTCTTAGACATTGGTGTGTTCCTTGAGTGTGGCATGGGACTGACTTCTACAGTCTCTGATGGAAGGTGGGAAAGGTGCTCCCTTCCCCTGGGGCGCCAGCTCTGCGTCCACAGTCTTCAGCTTTCTGACTGACAGGCTTTCAGTTCCTGGCTGCTCTGCTGGGGTATCTTGTTACCAGGCACCTTCTTCCTCACCACCATCTGGGGTGGGCACCCTGTGATCCCAGTGGCTAGCTAGGGACATGTCCTGAATATGTGTCTTCACTGCCCCAAGACAGAAAATTATGGTTTGGAATAATGCAGATTTGGTTCAGTTTAGACTGTAGGAAAGGGGGAAACCACTTAGAATTTACCATACTTGTGAATAACCACTTACATGAAAGTTTGAGTTTTTCTCAGTCTTTCTCCCATCTGAATCCATAGAACTCTTGACTGTTAGCCTGAGAGCCATTTTGTTCAGGCATCTTCTCATGTTGTTGAAAGGAAAGTCTAAAACTTTCTGTCTAAGAGCTTATTTAATCCAGGGATGTGGAATTCCCAGCCAGATTGATAGGAGGTTAAATTCGTGATTGTGGGCTGAAAAACTGAGTGACACATTTGAAACTTGATCTTAGACGTGAAGTGTCAAAGGGAGAGTGTCTTTTCTAGGCTGGTGCAGTACTGTTCTTAAACCTTGTGGAGTTGAGAGGAGTTAGCTGATCACTAGTTGCATCTGTAAAGATCAAGCTCTCTGGTGTGTATACAGCAGTCTTCTGGCTGTTCAGACACCATAAAAGAAGAAAATCTGGCCCCAAATAGTCTTGGTATGTTGTCTTTGCCACATCCAAATCCAAACTGTACTAGTATGTGCTCACTTAGAAACCATCAGTGGGATTCAGCTTAACAAATACAAGTGCATGCCTGTACCGGAAATCTCCATGCAAGTTTGTAGTCTGAAATTCTCCATAGTTGGCATGGGAGAGAAATGGGTACTTGTTAGGGTAGATTCATCTCATCCTAGGGTCCATATTGACCATGTCTCGGTTCTATGCTGACTACAAAAGTAACCTAGAGTGAGTAACTCAGCTAGTGATATCATTTTTTGGTAGGTGTGTGAAGATAGGCAAGTTGAATCTCACTCCTAGTGTCAGTGAGGCAACATGGAGCTGCTTGCCAGTAGCTACGTGTCAGAGCTAAATCCTCTTTCTCAGGATCAGGAAACTGGAAGCAGTTCCTGGATGCCTGTCTTGTGCATCAGAGAGTTACAGCACAGGGAGATATCTTGCTCCAAAACCTGTGTTAATGAACACTTAGAGAAAACATAAAAATAACCCTTAGGGGAACATCCACATTTGCAGTCAGGACTGTGGATACAGAGCTGGCAGAGACTGCCTGGAGTTGGATGTGATGTTATAAGAAAAAGAAACATGAACTGTCAGTAAATGCTCAAGGTAACCCATACCTCAAACTAACAGGTCTGGGACTAAGAACTTATAAGATTCTCCAGTATCTTACTGGGTGACCTTGCAAATATTTTTTATTCTTGCTCTAGCTCTAGTTCCCAGTAAGTGTAATGTGGACAAGCCATTGATTTCTTGCAAACCCCTTTGTCTTGGTTTAAGACAATTTACAAGGTGAAGCCTGGGAAACAAGCTACCTCCCCTTTAGTTTTAACAACTACCCTTTCACCAGTAAGGAGAGACAAATGTGAGAAGATGTAAGTGAAAAAATGACAGTTTACTAAAAACTGAAAAAATACAGGCAAAATAACAGTAATAATCACTAGATACAAAGGTGCTGATCCTCATGGATTGCCCAGGCCACAAAGAGAAACAAGATATGGAAAGATATGGAATACAATACAAATTTTTTGTGTTACCCAGGACACCCTTTGTGAGGCCAAATGAGAAAATTCTGTGCAAGTGCTGAAGGGTTTTCTCCAGGTACTAGAGAAGTATGGAGTTCCAAAAAAGTACTTTAGAGCTGCCATTTAATTTTAGTCAATAGGTTTTAATGTCAGCATTAGAAATATTGTATGAATAGATGCAGTAACTTAACCAAAGCCAAGAAAAAAGGGTACAGGTAAGAGTATACCAAATGTAGCTCTAATTGTGCTGGAAATTAGATGACTTAAAGTACTAGAAAAATAATCCATGTTTTCAATATGCAGAGGTCAGGAAGCAAGCTTTGTCACAAGCAGAAAATAGACTCGCTCATCTTTCATAGGAAAAGACAATTTTATAAAAGTAACAGATATCTTCATCCACATAAAATTAAATAAAGCACAGTGATAATGATACACAAGTGCTTTCTAATAAAGGTTTCCCTATTAGTGATACAATTAAAAAAAATATGTTCTTTTGGAACTGAATCAGTGTTCATGCTAGGCTTCTTACCTGACAGATACCAACAAACCTTCTTTGATTATGTGATTTGATGTGATCTTTGATTATAGTGACTATTTCTTATTCTTGATTATAGTAAGATTTCTTCCATTTGCCATATATGAATTCTGCTTAAATCACAGAGCTTGAGCTTTTAATTTAAACAGTTTTGCTTTTACATTTCATGGTTTTTCACTTTTTTTAACCTCCACAAGAACATCATGCTTTCTGTGTTAGTGTCTCAAATGAATTCTCCATGTCTAGGCCATACAGAAATAGTGTTTTACCTTCTTTGTTGCACTTAAAACAGTGTCACAGGGTATAAGAATGACCTGTCCAGGCTTTTTTCAGGACACTGAGTTGCGTTGCCCAGAGATAGAAGGATGGGTGTTTACTGCGAGACTCTTTCTAGAGCTTGGGAGTAGAGGACTTGGGTGATTGCAGTCATTCCCAGCATGAACTGATGTAAAGCAGCACTGGTGTTTTTTCATTGAGGGAGACCAGGAGCAGTCATATGACCCACAGTGATGTCTGGAGGTAGAAATGAATATAGTCAGTAGATGCTGAAGGAAACTGCTGCAAGAGGTCTGCAAAAAAGTATGTTGTGTCCGCTTGACTTTTGAAGCATTAAATTGTGAGTGGTTTTCAACAAATCAGATGGAGCATGCAGAAAAAAATAGTTCAACAGTCCAGTAAGAAATTTTGTTAGCATATGCTTTTCTCATAGCTATTTTATTGTCACATTGATTTTGAGTTCTCTTTAACAACAATGCAAATAAACCAATGGGATTTTTAAAATTCATAAAGCACTTTTTTGCTATTCTAAAAGAAATATGCTTTATTTGTAATATAATTATTCAAAGGCTTTGTGCCTGATTTATATATTAAAATATTTGGGATTGCATTTACATTTTTAAAAACATGTGCTACCTTGTGTGTCTGACCACACAGGTACAGCAATTCAGCCTGCATCAGGCTAATGCTGATGTGACTCCACACATACAATATCTGTCACCCAAGTTTATATTTTTCCTTTTTACCTAGAAAAATGAAATCCAGTACATGTAGCTGAAGTGGTTTAAAACATTACTCCTCAGTAGCTGTTCACTGACAGCAGAAGGTCACAGTCAGCTGCTGAGCTGCCTTAGTGGGTTGGGTTTGCTGTCACCTACTTCTGTACAAAGTCAGCTAGGTTAGCTTGTGCCTTGGCTGTTGGTTAGTGTGGTTGTTCAGTCTCTCATGGAAAACAGCTGTAGGAACTTGCTCCTAAAGTGTTATAGCTGTTTCTGAATTAATGCCAGCTCTGTAGGGCTCTGGTACAACACTGTGTGCAGACCAAGGCTTTTTTAAAAATGTCAAAAGTACCGCAAGGTGAGGAATGTTTTAGAACTATTTTTGCCCTAAGTGTACATTGGGAAGAGCGACAGTTCCTTGCAAAACCAGGGCTTCCTAATAATGAATTTATAAGAATAAAACTTGTAAAGTGTATTTGACAGTATTTAGCAGCTGCAGAATTTTGTCATTTGTTCCATGATTTCATGCTGTCAAATCTGACAACATGAACTAGTGCCAATCTTTGCTTTGCAAGACAATTTTCTTTTTATAAAAATTCTAATTATTAAAGCTAAATTTGGATTTTATTAAAAGGAAGTTGTTAGTCTTTTATATTTGTCAAATAGCTTTCGAAAACTAAGTTGGTTCTACCTTTGACAATTAGTCAAAACGGTATTTACTGAAAACCATAAATTACGTTTTTTCCACCTTCTGCTATCAATGGATGAAGTTCGTGTCAGTGGCAAGGAAGGCACTGGTATTTTTGGTACACATAAAACCTGGTTATCAATTGTATAGAAGTCTGGATTTATTAACCATTTTCAGACATGCTTAGCTGAGCACACTTAGACCTCATTTAGCTGAAGACACTATTGAGCACCCACTACATTTGGAGGAGAGGGTATTCAACCTGTGAAGTTAACTTGGATGTTGCCATAATTTGGGTCCTAAAGATATACAACCCTTTTGTCTTT
Source organism: Aleadryas rufinucha (assembly GCA_013397815.1). Classification (NCBI taxonomy): domain Eukaryota; kingdom Metazoa; phylum Chordata; class Aves; order Passeriformes; genus Aleadryas; species Aleadryas rufinucha. The sequence continues at coordinate 23,749 of VZTH01005365.1, forward strand.
AAAATGACAGTGCTTTTAACACCCTTCTTGATTGAATTTACAGGTACTATAGGTAAAAGTTTGAATTAATGCAGATTAGCAGCTGCCACTGTAACCTATGCTCTGGATACAGGCTAGCTCAGCTCAGATGCTACTGGCCTTCTGAACTGTTCTGTGTTTTGTCCAGATTCAGTCACAACCCAGAAAGCATGGACTAGTTATTCCACTGCTTACCTGAAAATAATGCATGTGACAATTTATGGTTTAGGGGCAAGATACACTTTTATTAACTAGCAGCAAGCTAGTCTCCTGACCTCGTTCCCTGGAATACACCAGACTTCTGGATGCAGAACTGATGTAAATGAGCAATTGGCTGGTAATGAGGGATTTAAGCCATTTTCCCTCCTTCCCCCACATGAACTTAGTGTAGAGACTGTAATGAGAGTTACAGTAAGTACATTTCTGACCATGCAGGAAACTTTGGTGCTGCTGTTCTGGGGCTTCTTGGCTATGTTTTCTTAAGTATAAGCAATAGAGGCGGGACCACTGAGGAAGTACTGAAGAAACATGAATTTTCTGCACCATCTGATGATATAATCATGTTCAGCTTCTGAAACAATATTCCTGAATGAACAGTTTTGAACTTACTGTATTATACTGCTGTAGTTCTAGCCTGATTCAGTGAGAAATAACGAAGCATATACATTAAAAATAAAGAAAAAAAATCTTAGCACAGGGCAAAATACTGTAGAACACATACCTACAAGGCACCCCAGTGCACACAGACTCATAGAATAGTTAAGGTTGGAAGGAACCTCTGGAGATTGTCTAGACCAGCTCCCATGCTCAAGAAGGATCAGTTGAAGCAGATTGCTCAGGGCCATGTTCAGTCAGATTTTGAGTATCTCCAAGCATGAAGACTCCATAACCTCTGTAGGAAATCTGTGTTCAATCAGCCTCTTGCTTTAAAAAAGCAAGTTTTTTCTTATGTTTAAAGGGAATTTCCTGTATTTCAGTTTGCGACATTTGGCCCTTGTCCATTTGCTGGCTCCCACAGAGAAGAGCCTAGTTCAGTCTTCTTTGTACCCTCCCATTACATATTTACACACATTAATGAGATGCCCCTGACCCTCTGATCTCCACGATGAACAGTTCCAGCTCTCTCAGCCTCCCCTTGTATGACCCTCATTTGTCTTTGTGATCCTTTGCAGATCCTGCTCCAGTAGGTCCATATCTCTCTTATACTGGGAAGCCCAGAACTGGACACAATACTCCAGGTGTGGCCTCACCAGGGCTGAGTAGAGGGGCAGGATCACCTCCCTTGACCTGCTGGCAGTGCCCCCACCTCATGCAGATCAGGATGGTGTTGACCTTCTTTGTGAAGCTTATATGCTCTAGTATTGTGCGGCAGGTTTCACTAGAGAGAAATAAAACTTTAGGAAGAGTGAACTAGTTTGAATTAAATTTTTAAATAGCAAAATATGGCCTCAGTGAAGTGAACAATGTGTGCTAGTAAACTACAGGAGAGAAACTGTCAATCTGGGAATGAGACAACTGCCCGTAGAGGCTTCAGTGATCAATGAAAGCAATCTAACGAGCCACCAGAGTATGGTGTATTTCTTGGGAAATCTCTTGGCCTGGGAATAAGCCTTGGGTTGGCACTGGGCAAGGGACTAGGACATCTAGTAGGCTACAAAGCTACCAAATAGTACCCTGCAGCCTGCAGGAGGTCTCTGTATAAGCTCCATTTTTATGTAATTATCTTCTTATTAGAGTTGGATTTTGTTACATATCTAAAATAGCCCTGCTGCTGGCTTTGCATAAAGCCAGTTGTAAGGAATAGTTAGGGGTGAGTCTTTGTGTTTTCCCCCTCCCTTGCTTACAGTTATTTAGTCATGAGGATATGATGAGGAACTGTTTTGATTTTTTTTCCCCCCACATGCTGTGTGATTAAGGACCTGAGAGCTGAAGACCCACTTTCCCCTTCCTTGAGCATCATTTTCTCTTCCACCCAATTTGCAATATGTTCTTTAGGCTCTGCTGGAGCTCATGAAACATTTATACCCGTGGTTATATGGTACATTTTGTAGCACTTGTACCTTGGTATTACTGTGTGCCTGTAGCCACACAACATCCTTGTGTCTAAACTGAGGGACATGGATTTGACTGATGGACCACTTGGTGAATAAGGAATTGGCTGGATGGATGCACTCAAAGGGTTGTAGTCAGTGACTCAATGTCCAGGGGGAGACCTGTGACAAGTGATGTTCCTCAGGGACTGGTGTTGTGCCTGACGCTGTTTAACACCTTTGTTGGCAATAGGGACAGTGGGATCAAGTGCACCCTCTGCAAGTTTGCCAATGACACCAAGCTGTGCAGTGGGGTCAACACGCTGGAGGGAAGGGATGCCATCCAGAGGGACATGCACACACAGGCCTGTGTAATCCTCACAAAGCTCTACAAGGCTAGATGCAAGGTTCTACAGATCAGTCAGGGCAATCCCAAGTACAAGTACAGGCTGGGTGGTGAATGGGTAGCAAGGAGTGCTGAAGAGAAGGTGTTGAGGGGTGTTGGTGAATGAGAAGCTCAGCATGACCCAGCAATGTGCACTCACAGTCCAGAAAGCCAAACACATCCTGGGCTGCATCAAAAGAAGCATAGCCAGCAGGGCAAGGGAGTTATTCTCCCCTTCTGCTTCACTATGGTGAGACTCCACCTGGAGCACTGCATCCAGCTCTGGAACCCTAACATAAGAACGACATGGACCTATTGGAGTGAATCCACAGGAGGGTCATGAAGATAACCAGAGGGCTGGACCACCTCTCCCATGAAGACAGGCTGAGAGAGTTTGAGTCGTTCAGCCTGGACAAGAGAAGGCTCTGGACAGACCTTATAGCAGCCTTCCAGTACCTGAAGGGGGCCTATGAGAAAGCTATAGAGGGACTTCTTTATGGCGGCATGCAGTAATAGGGCATGGGGATGTGACTTTAAAATCACATCCCCGTGGGGTAGGTTTAGATTAGATACTAGGAATAAGTTTTATATTGTGAGAATGGTGAGGCACTGCCACCGGTTGCCCAGAGAAGATGTGGATGCCCCGTCCCAGGAGGTATTCAAGGACAGGTTGAATGGGGCCTTGAACAACTTGGTCTTAATGGTAGGCATCCCTGTCCATGGCAGGGGGTTGGAACTAGTGGTCTTTAATGTCCTTTTGAAACCAAACCATTCTGATTATATAATATATGACATGCTATTTACATGAATTATGGACCTAAATGTTCTGTCTGAAAACATCTATGAAAGCAAATTATTCTCTGCTTTCTTCCTCCCCCAGCATCATACCTGTCCATGATTATATGTTGTCAGAGGTTTATGTCTGGCTCTAGTTAATGCTCTTTCATTTCATGATGGTCCTATTTCTTGTCTCACACCTTCAATATTGCTTCTGTACTTGGAGGTCCATTCTGATCTGCCAAAACCAAAGGAATGAATATCCATAAACCAAAGGGAACTAGACAGAATGATTGCACTGGTTCCTTGTTCTTCAATATATTGCAATCTGATTTGGGTTCTAATTTGAAATACAACTGAAAAATTAAAAGGATGCCTCATAATGTTCATAAAATCTCTCAGATGAGGAGTTTTTTAGCTAGCTTAAAGAAACCCATGACACATGAAATGCGTTACCTGTGGGCCCCAGTTTCTCTGTGGCTGCCATTGCTGTGAAGAAGCTCTTTCTGATACAGCATGTGGCCAAAAATCACTTCAGGCTCCCATGTTCCAACAGGGTCCCAGTAGTTAAAAACGTACTTGATTTCTGATTGTGCTGAAGTTTTCCGTTTCGGAGAGTGCTGAAAAACAAGTTCATCTGAATGCTCTGGCTAGCTGGATTAATTTTCAGGCTGTTTTGTGGGTCTTGAAGGAAACATTATATCTGAATGAGGTTTTTGCAGTCCACCTGCTTGATGGGTTGGGATTGCCCAGGGAAGCAGTGCAATAGCGGGAGAGTCCCCATGGAAGAACCCATGCATGTTAGCCTCTGGAACAGCAGGCTCACTGAGGGTGGAGCAATTGGAGATGGTGACTGTGTCTGCTGGACATGTGTGCTAGATGGGAGGTTGTGGCCAAGTTATGGAGCTGAAGGAGCTGAAGGAGCAGACTATATGTATGGTAGCAGGGAAGACGGAAAAAGGACTGAGAGTGTCTTCACAGAGATCCTGCAGAGAACCTGAATGTCCTGACTGTGCAAAACAGGGCAGCCAGAATCCGTGGGCAGTTGTGATATAAGTGGAGGAACACTGTGTTGAGGAACACTGGAGGCTTATGACTTCTGTCAAAAGTTGTCCTTACAAGGTTGCTGTCTTATCTTGAAAAGGGAGGTCAGGCGAATTCTCTGTTGAGTGGATAAATGCAAATGTGCCCATCCTCAAAAAATCCCAGAATTTCCACTTGAAGAGCTACAAGCCAGTCAGCCTTAGTTCAGCCCCTGTGAAAATCATAGAGTGAGTCCTTTTGGAATATGTTTCTGGACAAATTGGTGATTGAAATAGAATGGATTTCTTAAGGGTAAATCATTCCTGACCAACTAAGTTGCCTTGCTATGATGAAATTACTATCTTTGTGGATGAGAGAGCACTATGTCATTGACCTTGGCTTTAACAGAAAGTTCTATATGGTTTCCCACAATATCCTCATGTCCAAATTGGGGCCTTACTGTGTGGGTGGACTAGCAACAAATAGAAACCTGGCTGGATATTTAGGCTTAGAGTGTAGCAGTTAATGGTTCATACTCTGCCTGGATACCAGTGGAGTGCCACAGGGGTTTCTACCATTTAATGTCTTTTCAGTGACCTGAAAAAGGCAACAGAATGCGTTTTGGTTTAAGTTTGCAGATGATGCCATACTGGGAGGGCCAGTAGATAGGATAGGATTTTCATCTATAGGGACCCTGATAAACAAGACAAGTGGTTTGACAGGAACCCTATGAAATTCAGTTGGGCAAATGCAAACTCCTGCATCCAGGAAACAATATACCAGTGTGAGCTGGAAACTGACTGACTGGTGGCAGCTCAGCAGAATACTTTGGCAACCTAGCAGATGGCAAACTGAATATAAGCCAGCAGTGTACCCTGGTAGCAAAGAAGGCCAACAGCACCCAGCAGCTGGGAAATCAAAAGGAGGTATTATCCTCTAGTCAGCACTCACGAGGTGTCATCTAGAATATTGCATCTTTTGGACCTTCTCCTTTTCCATCTTTCCTGATACGATACATAATAATTTTGGACCCCACAATACAGGAAAGGTGCTGATGAGCTGCAGTGAGTTCAGCAGAGGACACCAAAATGGTCAGGGATTGATCTGGAGCACTTGCCCTGAGAGAGGCTGAGGGACCTGGTCTTACTTAGCCTGGAGAAGATATGGCTTTAGGAGGAGCCTGTTAGTGACCTTCCAGTACCTACAAGGGGTTTATTCAGAAGATGGAGCCAGGCTTTTCCAAGTACTGTGTTGGTTTGAGGATGAGAGATATTTGGCATAAACTGAAATGAGAGACTCAGAGTGAATATAAGGAAAAGCTTTCTCATCATAAGGGTAGTCAAGCAGTGAGCAGTTGCCCAGAGATTGTGTAGTCTCCATCCTTTGAGGTTTCAGGACTGACTGAGCAACTTGATATGACGTCATAGCTGACCCAGCTGTGAGCAGTTGGTTGGAATAGATCATCTCCAGAGATCCCTTCCAACCTCAAATATCCTGTGATCCTGTGTGTGTAGGAGTGTGTAAGTATTGATTATGTACAGAATGAGTTCTGTGGAGACCATATATGGAACATGTCTTCACGAAGGCCACAAAAGTGGTTCACTTTTGACAAGTAATGTATACTTTTTTTAAGAAGTAATATTCAGATTTTCATGAAGAAAAAAACCCCAAAATAAAATGCTACTGTAACTGCTTTTCTCTGCCTCCCCAGTTCTTTGCAGATCTTATTTTAGCCCAGAACCGGCAAGGTCTGAAATGTTGTCACCATATTCATGCACACATCCCTTGCTTAGATTCATGCTGAATGCATCTCTTTGAAAGATTTAATAAATGATTTCCATTTACATCATTTATGTAGTGAATAGAGCATGAAAGGTGGAAAAAACAGCTTTCAAAGTACCAGTGTAGCTGTTCTATTTGGAGACAACCCTTCAAATACCTGAATTATTGCATGTCTATTAAAGTGAAGACAGTAAGGGTGATACGTGTATTCTAGGTAAACACCATGCTGGTGTTTGACAGTTTGCAAATAATTCATACAATAAATGTCCCCTACTGTAGTCTAAATGCATCTCTCAGATATTTCCAACTGGGCAGCATAGATGTAATCAAGAATAATTGAAGAGCTGATTTTGTGCTGTGTTAACAGAACTGTCTTCCTGAATATGTTAGGATGCCTAACATGTTGACTTTCTCCGTGATCATATTGTTTGAATTGGATGTGAAAGAATGGTTAGTACTGTTTAGTCATAATCTGTCATATGAATCTTAATTAGCTTAGAAAAAAATTCATAATTATGTCTCTAAGACTGATGGTATTTCTGATCTTGCAGTGATAAAGGTTTTTTGGTCTTGCCTCAGAATTACTTTCAGAAAAAGACATATGCTCTCAACCTAATCATGTCAGCATCAGAACACCTGCAAAAATAGATCAAAAGAAAAAGTGGAATTACTGAGATTTGCTTGCTATGAATAGCACTGGTGTGAATGTGTTAAGCAATCATGTTGGCTGTACTGAAAATGCAACATACCCAGGGGAACCAATACAAAAGAAAACAAATTTGGGACGTATTGACTATTTTAGATGGCAGTTTTGGCATTTTTGCAATCCTTTTGTTTGCTCCTTTCTGTGGGGTAGTGAGTGAAACACCTGTGGGGATCAGATGTGCGTCAAGCTGGAGGATGACCATGAGAACTGCAAACTAAGTAATGCTGTTCTTGTGTGGAAAATGTTGGGGTTTGTTGTGACAGAAGCAAAAATCTTACTTGATTACTGAAGTCTTAATGGCTGATCATCTCCCTGGGGTGCCTGGCCTAGAAACCAGCCAGTGCAAAGTGATCAGCTCTCAAAGACTGTGCGCAGCAAACGTCAAGGAGGGAACATGCTTTGTTAAACAGATGGACGTCAGTGTGGTGGGATGGGAAAGGCACCAGGCTTCTATCAGGGTTAGAAAACTTCAAAGGCTGTGTCTATAACTGGTACCTTCTACTTTTCTGATAGCAGTTTTGTGCTAGTTTGTGATAGTGTAATGATGTAGTAAGCATGGCCAAAAAAAAGAGGTGATTATCACAAGACTGCCTAAAACTGCTAGAGATGGAAAACAAACTAATTGGGTAAGAATGTGCTTATTGTCAGGCCTCCTTAACTGCTATTCCTTTGTAGGCATTTGATCTTCCTTAAGTAGGGAAACTATTAGTCTGTTCCTTCGGCTCTGTATTTTTATTTGTTTTGCAAAAAGGCTTTAAAAAACCACCCAAAACACCAGAAAACCCAAACCACAGCAAAACAAATTACTGCTAAGGGTTTGTTTTAATAGTGTTCCTGAGAACACAAAGGAAATGTTAGCTCTGTCCTTCCTTTCATACCACTTCACATGTCCTATGTGTATCAGTATTTGCTGGAAATTGGAGAAGAGGAAACAATGTCCTTTAGGGCACAGCACCTAAGGAGGAGTTCAGTAAAACCTTTTGAAAGATTTTGTGATGATTTCATGGGTCTCAGCTGAAGTTAAGCCCTTGACATGAAGATAAAGGTGTTGAAATACTTCTGTGACTACATACATTACTACTTTCATTATTTTCTTCATGCTCAGGTGAGCAGAGCATAAGCAGGAGCTTCATTTAGCCCAGTGGAATTAGAGAAAGTGTATGGAGAATGGGATTTGCAACCCTTGTACTGTTGTTTGGTCATCAACACATTTATATTAAAAATACTTATTAGTGCATTAAATTACTTAAATTTGCTGCTAATTTAAAGATACTGACAAGATCTCTTTCGGTCCCAGTCCCTCCCATCCTCCCCCAGCCTTTACCTGTGATTCATGATCATTATTTAGCAATAATTATGCTGAAACGTGGTGTATAAGTTTCCAATGTGTGAAATTACATCTTCACATCTGTTCTTGATAATTGTTAGACATTAAGACATTGAACACTGCATCTTCTGACAACTCTTTCTATGTTTCTGTTCTAGATCCTTTATATTTGTCCCGATTGAATAATGCCCAGTGAAGGCACTGCTGTACCTGTGCTGCTTTCATATTTCTGAGTGTGCTAATTACGACCTGCTCATGTTCATTTGTCTTCACGTGTCCCAAATATGTCCCATTTTCCCTTATAGATAACGGGAGAGACAAAGCTCTGTTATTTGCTGATACAGCTAAACTAAGTCAAACTAAGCAGAAGACAGGCCAAGGGAAGTTCAGACAAAGCAGGCCTGACAAGTGTTAGTCCCGATGCCTTGAAAACTCAGTTCAAACCCGTGGCTTGTTCCTGGCAGTGGCAGTACTGGGCTGCAGGATTGCAGGAACTGAAAGGGCAACTTAAGCAGTGGGCAAGAGAGCATACCTTGCATTTTATTTTATTTTATTTTATTTTATTTTATTTTATTTTATTTTATTTTATTTTATTTTATTTTATTTTATTTTATTTTAATTTTCAGTTATTGCAGAACCTTTTCAGAGCACACAGTGAGCGACTTCTTGATTTATTATTTGGCCCTAGTAATTAATCTGTAATTAAAATGTTTCTCTTGTGTGGGTTTTTACCCTCTGCTTACAGTCACAAATTTAGAGTGATCAGGCTATGATAGTAGCTGTGACATTTAACGTTTTTTATAGGCCATTCTCATTGTAATAAACCAGCAAAATAGTACTGATTTTTTTAATGTAACCATTAAATTAGGAAATTGGTTGTAGAGAAGTAACTGCTTTCTGAATAGAAGATATCTTTTATGTTGAAGCCTTACCAAACAGTATTTCAAAACAACTGAAAGATTTTTGTGTTTTGGCTGCAGATAAATCTGTTTGCTGGAAGTAGGTGAGGGCTCTTTAATTCCAGTTTTCCTGTTTGTTGCTGAAGCAGTGAAGCATTCAGAAAAAGACAATTTCACTTTGATTAAATGCCGAAAAAGTTATCTGGTTGATAAAAAAAAAAAAAAAAAAAAAAAAAAANNNNAAAAAAAAAATTCTCTTTTTGTAAAAACAGAAAAAAATTTTTTGGTTAAAAAAAAAAAAAAAAAAAAAAAAAAAAAAGAAAGAAAAAGGATGTTGCATAAGCTTCTAATATTTAATTTCTATACTCTGAGTATCCGGAAGAACATTTAGTTCCTGTTTTGAAAGATGAATGCCTTATATTGGAAAGTGTACTGAAGGCTCATTTGCAGTCACAACGCTTGTTTGCTTCTCTAGTATGTACGTGCAGGGAAGAGTAGAAAGGGTTGAGTGGGCAGTTGGCAGTCATTCATTGTCAGTGATTGCTAGTCATTCATAAAAAACTGCAGAGCTGAGAGGTGGAGCCAGCAGCAGCAGCCGCCTTTCAGGCTCTTGCAGAAGACGAGTTTGTGCAATCACAAGCGATTTGAGAAGCTGCTCAAATATGGTATGATGAATGTAATGAGAAGATGTGTGCTGAATGCATCTAATTAAAAGGGGCTGCTTAGAATAAAGAAAAATGTTTTAATTCTTTTCTTCTCAAGCCCACAATGGTTTGTGAACATGGAGATCTAATGGTTCTATGTTCAGGTAAAGGCAATAAATCACTTTCAAGAAGTGCCCTCTAGTTTATGATACCTCTGGAGTATGTCTTTTGCCTTTAAAATAAGCAGTTTTAGGAAATTAATGGGTCTTGATCCAGACATAAAAGGGAAATTTTGAGGTGAGTAGGGAATATATTCTTGTACTGCATAATTTTGAGACAAAAATGACAGCAAAAGTTTAATTTCAAGAAGAGACTGTGTGAGAAGCAGCAAGCCATCCTTTATGTTCTCGCTCTAAAAATTGCTGCATCTATATTTTTCCCCTCGTTGCAATGACTGCCAATCTCATAGATGATCTCGACAAGATTTTATTTCATCTTTTTATCCAAAGTGTGGAAGTTACAGCAGCTTGAAAGACTTCAATTTTTAATTTATAAATCTGATTTATTCAAAACTGGGTGTGAGTAAAAGCTATTGTATAAGCTGCTCCGTATCTTCTAGTTTGGCCTATGCAGTTCCCAGCTTCTCAGAAAGCTGCAGAGCTGTCACTGCAGGCTGATCTGCAACTGACTGGGACATGGTATTTTAGGCTGGGTTTATGTCCACGCTGCCATTCCACTGAAATTTAAGGAATTCACCTGAAAGTAGAAGGTTCTTGGTTGTTAAGTCGAGGCTTAGGGTCCTAAACTCAAAACGCTTATTCCCTTACAGAACCAAAAATCTCCATTGAGAAATGGAATAATCACTCTTGAATTTACTGTATTTTACCTATTTGCAGATGGACTCCTGGGTCCAATACTGCTCTAAGCATGGTCTGGAAGAACATAATGCTGGTCTAGGAGATTTCATTTTAAATGAAGGTTTGGAGCCCTGTCTGTGTATGGTTTAGAAGGCACCTCAGACTGAATGTGTTTGTTCCTTATCAGATGGCCGAATTTCAAAGCAACCTCAGTCTCTCTCTAATAAATTGCTAATTAAATTGTACACTGTAGGCTCTTTGAAGCTTTTTCAGAAGCTGTGACTAACACATATATATGCCAAACATCACTATGGCAATGTTCCAATGGAAGAGCATGTATGCTTTATCTCCTTTTGAGGAAGCTTCATGTTGTAGTTCAGGAAGCTCAAACTATGGCAGTCACCGTTTTCAGTAGGAGTGAGTGCATATCCCCTGGGGCTCTGGTTTCTCTTTGTTCTCAAGAATTTCTCAGTGCTCTCATTAGTATTAACAAGTGTAATCTATGTACATCAAAGAAAAATACACACTTGAAGAAAGAATATTCTGTGTGACCTGCTGAGAGATTAGTGTATGCAAGATCAGCCTGGAGGTGAGACTTCTCCAGGTGTGTTACTTTTTCTCATAGAGTAGACTGGCAGAGTCTCATGTACCAATAAATATACCTTCCTGCAGTAGACTGGTTTCCTCTTTTGAGAAGGAGAAGTGACCATTTGCTCAAGTCCAGCAGCACACAAGGGGTTTGAAGCCTTTCTTACCCATACATACATGTGCAGTTAATTTGATATACTGCATCAAAGTGAAGAGATTTACAGGTGCCTAGAAAATATCTGTTCATAAGGTTACGTGGGTGTTAAATGAGTGTGATTGGTTCCTTGCATTTTGAAAAATGAAGTGCTGTACAAATACAATTTTTTAAAACATCTCTCTTTGTTTTTAAGACACATTTCACAACAGAGGGAAGAAATCAAACTTGAGCTTGCATTGCACCTTAGTGGTATTTCATCTTTCGGAAATTTCAGGTCTGTTAATTTAAGGCCATTCAGCTGGGTGATATTTGGAAGCTGGCTTGAAGTCCTTGTCTATTACTGGAGAGAAGCTGATATTAGACATGAGTGGTACATAGCTGTTTATGCACAGCTCTAAACACTATATAGGGGAATGCGATGCCCTGAAAACAGTCTCAAACCCAGGCAGGCTAGTCCCACTTTAGTAATTGAGCATCCAGCTATTAAAGATACCTTTTTAGATTCCTAACGATCTCTTTTATTGCAACAGTCAGAAAGTAGAAAAGCAGGAGCAGCAGCAGATCCATCACAGTACTTTCTGCTGACCTACTGCTGATGAGTACATGTATTGCAATACACTGGGTTGCTTTTAATTTCTCTCTGCAGTCAGCACTGCAGGTTTTGGTGTTCCGAAGTAGGTAACATTTTACAGTGTTGGGGATTTTTTAAGAGATTCATCCTTTTAAATAAAAGAGATAAAAGCCAGTCTGTCAGTGAAATGCATCTCACAGCTGTAGTCAGATTGGCAGTTTCTATTTTTAACTTGGCAACTTCCCCATGCAACAGGCTACAGCTTTCTGTGACATTTCAGATATAACTAATATCCTCTCAATTTTTTGGGAGGCCCATCTTATTTTACATCCCCCTAACAACAGCAGTAGATGCTTCTGGAGAATGAAGGGAAAGGGCTACACAAAGCTGAGCAGCTCATGTGCTCTCCCTTTGTAGCCTCATCTACCATCTTCTATTAGTATTAGAGCCAAAACATAGGACTGAATGGACTGTTTGCCCAACCCAGTAAAGTAATTTTTGTGCTCCTATGTTGTTTCTTAGAGTTCAGTGTTATCAACTGAATACAGAAATAGATTTATCTGATAAGAAAAATCATAGTCCTGTATTTCGTTCTTTGTCTTGGAACATTAAAAAAACTAAAAACCAAACAAATGCCTCTGTGACACAAGTACCATGGATGCTGCAAGGCTGAGAAACCTACCTGCAGAAACATTTTTCTGTGTTTTACCTTTGCTGGCAGTATGCATTCAAACCAATATCTTCTCTCAGTGCAGATTTACACAGAATCACAGAATCACAGAATCACCAGGTTGGAAGAGACCTTCAAGATCATCAAGTCCAACCCATGCCCCAACACTTCAACTAAACTAAACCATGGCACCGAGCGCCACATCCAATCTCTTTTTAAACACATCCCGGGATGGTGATTCCACCACCTCCCCGGGTAGACCATTCTAATATTTTATCACTCTTTCTGTAAAAAACTTCTTCCTAATATCTAACCTATATTTTCCCTGGTGCAGCTTAAGTCTGTGTCCTCTTGTTGTGTCAGTTGTTGCCTGGAAAAAGAGGCCAACCCCCACCTGACTACAACCACCTTTCAGGAAGTTGTAGAGGGTGATAAGGTCACCTCTGAGTCTCTTTTTCTCCAGGCTAAACAACCCCAGTTCCCTCAGTCATTCCTCATAGGTCTTGTGTTCCAAGCCCTTCACCAGTCTTGTTGCCCTCCTCTGGACACGCTCAAGTGTCTCCACATCCTTCCTGAACTGAGGGGCCCAGAACTGGACACAGCACTCAAGGTGTGGCCTCACCAGTGCCGAGTATGGGGGAAGAATGACTTCCCTGGTCCTGCTGGCCACACTATTCCTGATACAGGCCAGGATGCCATTGGCCTTTTTGGCCACCAAGGAACACTGCTGGCTCATGTTGAGTTGGCTGTCGACCAGTACTCCCAGGTCCCTTTCTGCCTGGGCATTGTCCAGCCACTCTGTCCCCAGCTTGTAGCATTGCAGGGGGTTGTTGTGGCCAAAATGCAGGACTCAGCATTGGACTTATTAAACTTCATCTTATTGGACTCTGCCCATCTATCCAGCCTGTCCAGGCCGGAAACACAAATCACTTCTACCTAATACTGTGGTTTTCTGCTTGCTTCTGTATGAAAATGGGAAAATGTGAAAGAGCTGGTAGTACTGGCTAACTGACTAGTACTCAGCTGCCATCCAGACAGCTAAAATAGGATGCCTCAGACTATGTATCATCTGCAACATCACTGCCTTCTTTTAGGGTGGTTGGTTATGAAAAAAACCTGGTTAATTGAAAGGAATAGGAAGCTCTGTATCTAGACTCCCTATGGCTCAGTCTAAAGTACGTACGGACAACAAATGAGATAGTCCCACATGTGCCTTTTTCTCCTGTCTATGCAAGAACCACAGGGTGACTGGCTCTAATGTGGATTAGTAAAGTCACAGACGTCTCTCTATGTATGAAAAAACCATTCTGAGATAGAGTAATGGAGTTTATTTCCTAAGCCAAGTAACTTATCTTTTCCATCTTTCTAGGTAGCTGTGTGTTCTGTCATTGCTTCTAGCTAGATGCAAGGACAAAAATCTGGACAGTGTTTAAGAACTTAAAAATTCAGATAAACTCTTTACTATAATCTCTCACGTGCCTGATGAGACTTTATCAACCCACTCAAAAATCTCCCTTTAAGCATGACTACTTTCAGAAATCATTCCCAAAGGACCTGTTTCTGTGTGAAGACAGTACATGTTTATGCATGCTTCCCCTTGTAGTTCTGTCTTGTGTGGCTGTAATGGAGATTTCCAGGAAAAGTGTATTTGGAGAACCATAAGGAAACCCTCCACGGTGAGGGCTATTTTCTTAGCTTATTCTGTTGGAACTGCCACGTAATCTGGTTCCTTAAATTTTTTTTTGATAAATTATTTATTGTCATTATACTACAATTCAGGGTCTCAGGCCTAATGTGCTAGGGGTTAGACTAAGGCTTAGACTCTTCCAGACCTGAAGAATTTTAAATGTAAACCCTGGGTTAAAATCCTGCATTACCACGAGCTTTCTATGGCAACGGTGTGCTCTGTTGGCACAACACCCTTTCATGCAAAAGGATTTAAGTGAAAAATCCACTTTTTTGCCCCTAGTTGTAGTCTTCCTCATAAGCAGAAACCATCCCTTTCACCCCTTTTTTTCCCCCAATTGATTCCTTAGGTGTGATATTAAAAAGCTTCATTCAGATGGGGAAGGAAGGAATTGGCAGTTTTCTGTGGTGTGTTTGTGGGGCTGCTGCCATTTGTGACTGGGCTGGCTGGACTGCGAGAAACTTGAGAATCCCAGGCAAATAACTACTATTAGCAGTCAGTCAGATGTCCACTGAGAGTGTTGGATGTTTCATGCTTGCCGTGGGGTCAGGGGAGACTGTGCAGCAGAGAGCACACACGAGCACTGTGCACGTGCCGTGGATCATCCGATGCGTGTTCCCACACCTGCTCCGGCCACCTGAGGCACTCGGTGGTCACACTTCACACGCTGTTTGAGGAACACATCCGTGGGTACGCGTGGGATTTTGTAGACAGAAAAGTGAAGCCATTGCTCCTCCACAGGGAGATGAGAAGGGGAAAACCTCTGCTGTAGTTATAGCTAAGTTTGCCCAAATAATGTCCAGCAGTCATCACTGAGACCAGAAACATGGAAGTAATAAAACACATCAGTTCCTGAATTTATAATCAGTGGTGCTGCTTCAGTCACTGAAAACTGAAGCTGCTGGGTAAAAATCCAGTGTAGCTTTGATCTCATCCCCTGGGACAAAAAATTATTCATATTTGTATAAAATATAATTCATATCATACATATAAAATAAAAAAAATTAAATAATGATAAAGAGTAGTTAATGTCTCGTTGCTCCCTCTGATTTTTGGTTTAATGACTTAGATAAAAGTAAAGTGATTTCAGTATCCTCTTCTTTTTGACATCTCTTCAATTTTTTGAGAAATCAGTTGCCAATTCATAAAACAAATCTTCTTAAAACATGGCCTATATTCTAGAGCCTTTTATTTCTAGTGGCTTGTAACAAAATGAACCTGAGTATACTGAGATGTAAAATGCAAAGCCAGAATAAATTTAGAGCAGTTGAGACTACCCTAGGGTTCAGATAAAATAGGGTACCAGGCAATCTAAGACATTCTCCCTGAACAGCCACTTACTGACTCAGAATTCAGTAGCTTGTTAGCCCATTTCTAAAACAAGCTTTTTGTTCCAGGCTTTTTCATGGGACAATAAGAGCATCTGCCATACAGACAGATTTCTGAATGCATCTCATCTAAATGCACCAAAATATGCTATTGTGAACAATGGTGGTTTTCTCTTGCTCTTAAATTATTAAGTTTATCCATGGAGTCTGTGCCCAAATCACTTCTTGTCCTGTCCCATTTATTGCTGTCTTGCTGTCTGTATGGTGAAGGACGTGGTGAGAGAGATCCACTTTGTAATTTTTCTACAAAATGAACTTCAACATGTTTTTCCTGATTGAAGGTAAATCTTTGGAGTATGCAAGAGCTTGTGAAAAAACACTCCTCACTTTGTCCTGCATGCCATTTTGGTCCAGTTTT
Organism: Aleadryas rufinucha; assembly: GCA_013397815.1. Lineage (NCBI taxonomy): Eukaryota > Metazoa > Chordata > Aves > Passeriformes > Aleadryas > Aleadryas rufinucha. The sequence continues at coordinate 39,616 of VZTH01005365.1, forward strand.
TCATTCTAGGTTTGAGGGTATCACTGTTTCTATACCTTGTTGCTTTCCTATTTTCTTTGATTTTGCATTTTTTCCATTTATTATTTACTGATTACATTTATTCAGTACAAAGGATAATTTATTTAGCACAATGAAAGGAAGAACATTAAGTTACTAGTACAAACAACAACAAAAGAAGGAAGAATAAAGTCTAAAAAGGACAAATAATACTGAATTAATACTGCACAGTTAAGGTTGGTGGGAATTGGGGTTCCACATCATTCTTATTGGAATATCAGCTGCTCTTTTTTCTGTAGTCTGGCAGCCATCACTCATGCTTCAATCCCCCATGCTTCAGTTTGTGTTCTTCTTGCTCATGATTGTAGTGCTCAAGATCTGTCCCAAAGGCCTCTTCAACTAAAGCAGTCCAAACCCCAGCCTCACATGTTGCATCAGCTGGTGAGAAATGAGTGGATGCCCTATGAGGTCATCCAGGCACATGAAGGGAAGGCACTTCAGCAATACATGTGGGGCTCTTGGGTTCTTGAGGAGCTGGAGTTGGTAAGACAGCTCTGAGGTGGAGGAGAACAGGGCGCTGCAAGGGCTATTGCTCCACCAGAGCAAAACAGACGTGGATGGAAAAGATCATATTCTGCCAAAATGACTGTGAAAATGTCCTCAACTGCTCCTAGTTCTTTCTAGTTTTCTTCTCTGTTAATATTGGCTGGTATTTTTTTTCTTTTCCAGTCAGGCTGGGGTAGAGGGAGTGGTTTGGGTTTCACTTCTTGTCCATTTTATCATTTCTCTGGAGCACAATGGTCATGTTTTGGTGTGGGCCAAAGCCCAAGTAGAACTTAATCTGGCTGTGCTGTAAAAAGCAATAAAAATGTTTCTGTAAAAGCATCAGCAACAAAAGGAGGCCCAAGGAGAGTCTCTAGCCTTTATTGGATGCAGGAGGAGATATAGTGACAAAGGATGAGGAGAAAGCCGAGGTACTTATTGACTTATTTTTTAACAGCAAGACCAATTGTTCTCCAGGTACCCAGACCCCTGAGCTGAAAGAACAGGGATGAGGAGCACACTGATACCTCCGTAACCCAGGAGAAATTATTAATGATCTGCTACACCACTTATTCTATGGGCCCTGATGGCATGCACCTGAGGGAGCTGAGGGAGCTGGCAGAAGTGCTCACTGGGGTACTTCCCGTCATTTACCAGCAGTCCTGGATAAGCAGGGAGATGACAGCTGACTGGATGATGGCAAATGTGACATCTAGCTACATGAAGGGTCAGAAGGAGGATCTGAGTAACTACAGGCCTGTCAGTCTGACCGGTGCCAGAGAAGGTCATGGAACAGATCGTCCTGAGTGCCATTGCACAGTACATGCAGGACAACTGGCGGATCAGGCCCAGCCAGCCTGTGTTTAGGAAAGGCAGGTCCTTCTGTGACAAAGAGACATGCTTAGTGGATGAGGGAAGGAATGTGGATGTGTCTACCTGTACTTTAGTAAAACTTTTAATACTGGCCCCCACAGGATACTCCTGGAGAAGCTGTCAGCCCATGGCTTGGTGGTGCATGCTTCACTGCTAAAAAACTGGCTGGATGGCTGGGCCCAGAGAGTGGTGGTGAATGCGAGTCACGGCCAGTTTTTAGCCAGTCACTAGTGGGCTCCCCAGGCCTCAGCATTTGGGCCAGTCCTGTTTAATATCTTTGTCAATGGATGAGGGAATCAAGTACACCTTCAGTGGGTTTGTGGACAACAGCAGATTGGGTGTGAGTATTGATCTGATGGAGGGAAGAAAGGCTCTGCAGAGGGATCTGGACAGGCTGGATCAGAGGGCCAGACCCAACTGCATGAGGCTCAACAAGGCCAAGTGCTGGGTCCTGCCCTTGGGTCACAACAACCCCGTGCAGTGCTACAGGCTGGGGCTGCAGAGTGCTCAGTGGAAAAGGACCTGGGGGTGCTCGTCAGCAGCAGCTGAATGTGAGCCACTGTGTGCCCAAGTGGCCAAGAAGGCCAACGCCATTCTGTATCAGCAATAGTGTGGCCAGCAGGACCAGGGAAGTGATTCTTCCCATGTGCTTAACACTGGTGAGGCCACACCTTGAGACACTGAGGTGCTAAAGTGAGTCTAGAGAAGAGCAGTGGAGCTGGTGAAGGGTCTGGAGCACAAGTTCTGTGAGGAGCAGCTGAGGGAGCTTGGGCTGTTTAGCCTAGAGAGGAGGAGGTTCAGGGGAGATCTTATCACTCTTAGTGATCTTAAGGGTCTTTTCCAGCCTAAACAATTCAATGATTCTGTGATGTTGATTAACAGCATACAAAAAAGCCTGAAGAAAGACCCTATTGCAAACCTATCATGTTTTTGCAGAGCCTCTGTAATTGTGAGGAGCCTAGACAGGAGAGTGGAAAGCTGCTTACTAGCTTTCTGGAAGGCTTCATCTGGTGTTGAGGAGGAAGGACCATTATTCTGAGGAGACTCTTCCACATTTCCCTACAGGGACTTACTGGTTTGCATCCTTGGTCTGGTGTATGACATCTACAGTGTGATGTAGGGCAGCTGACAAATCATAGATACTTTCTGTATTACTAGCTTTGTAAAGCTATAAAATTTGAAATTTCTGCAGAAAGGAGCAGACCATGCAGTGTTGTTTCTTCAGGACGCCCTTAGAAATTAAAGCCTGGCTTCTCATGTACATCCTTCATACACTGGAAAGCTTCCTCTTCAAGCAGACTCTTGTGAAGCTCTGCGAGCATTGCTTACCATCGAAATGCTTCTGTACCTCTCGTATTCTGAAAACAGTTTATTTCCCGGCATAATTTTTTTGGTCATATGAGTCTGTGGAAAGATAGTTTATCTTGGTTATTTGCAACAAAAATATGCCATGCCACATGCTTCTCCAGGACCTAGTTGTCTGATTAAAAGTTTGTCATGCTGAAAGAAAATCAAATAGGAACCTTAGTAACATTATGCTCTGGTCTAAAAGAAGAGTTACTGGCTTATAAGCAATTTACTTTTCTCTTGTTTTTTCAGCTTGGATACCTGTGGAATTAGTGACCCTTCTAGACATGATTTCAAAACCGCTTCAGGGGAGAAAACTGCTTTCAGTTGGTCAGACGGTTCTGTCTTAAAACGATGGTGATATGTTAATATTTATTGTTACTGCAGTTTAAATTATTTTGCTTTTTAATACTTCAAAGCTTTTCTGTAGGTGATGGTGATGATAGCTTGCTTTTCAAATGTGCACAAGTTGTCCACCTTCATGAAGCAGACCTTTAAGATCAAGGGAACAGCAACACTGAATAAGTGCACAGAAAATCCCCATCCATCAGTTAGAGTAGTTAGGGAGGCATGAATGAGAGAAAATGTTTCACATGGAATATTTATGCTATTCTGAATATTTTTAAGTCTTTGTATGCTAGCACCCAAAACTACATTTCAAGTAGTATTTAAAGTGTAGGATCTGCTGATTTAGAAGATCAATGAAATTAAAAGATAAGCTGCAATGAAGTGACAGGCTTGAAACAGTCTGACAACACCTGTTCACACAAAGGGAAAACAAAACACAAAATTTTACCAAAAAATAGTCAATACCAGAAGTTTGGGAAATGTTGTTTATTTTTTTTTTTTCAAATGAACTTTTGTGGTTTCTGAGCTGTGATTCGTAGATGACTTCTAAATCTTTTAATTTCAGTAGCAACCATGTTTTCAGTTCACGCATATGTTCAGATGGAACACATTTGAATTCTGAACTGGAAAGCACTTTAAAATGAAGTGTACCTCGAGTCCAGGAGTGGACTTGCTGCTGATCACGTCTGTAACTGTGAAGGTTCTAGGTTTGATGGGTGAGAGATAGCCTTCAGATACTATAGGGATCTGCATGAAGGACATAAACAGAAAAGCAGACCATTTCTTTGGAGTTACCTGAAATGAAGCTGTGTTGGGATATGCTGTGTTATATTTCTGTAATTTTCTTTCTATGTGCTTACAAGGCACTTATCATCATTTCATTTTGCTTAGATTTAAAAATAGAAATAGTGATAGCAATTTGTGGGGGGAAGCGTGGTTTTTTATTACTTTCAGGAGAAACGGGTTGTTTAGCTCACAGGTATGGGTTATATACAATAGATAAGGAGGAAAAAAAATGGTACGCTGTGTAAGGCAACTTAAATCTTTCCTCAAGGCTTATTTTGAAAGAATTTTGGATTTTCAGCCAAGCAAATCTGTGAATATCATCTGGTATTAAGGGATTATTTTTTTTGACCAAGGAAGACAGAAATGCCCACAAGCCAAAATGTTTCAGAAGTCTGGCAGAAAAAATGGCTTTTTAAAAATAAAAAGTCCAGGTTTTTTTTTTTTTCTTAGACTACAAATACAAAAAATGACCTAGTCATGTGATTGCCACCTATTGTTTTCAGTGGTTAGGGTTAATGCTCTTCTGGGTGCCCTGACTCTGCATTTCATCCCATGTGATTTAATAAGTTATTTTCAAATTTAACCATTCCATTGTTTTTTAATGCTGGGAACAGTTACAGGGAGACTTGCAGTGTCTCTGCAATGTAGTTTTTATTATGTAATTGAAATGTGCTTCATTCTGAACTGTTTTAACATCACTTTTTTTTTGTAGCAGAATTTACACAGCATGTAATTTTATCCTTACACTGCATTATCTATATTCTAGCTACTCACCCAATTAAGAGAAATAGGAAAGAATACTGAGTCAATTAAATGAGCAAATTGACTGTTCTGAGGGTCTCTTTAACAGGCTCTTTTACATCAAAACCAGCAATATTACTCTGATGGAGAATTTCTTTGGTTCTGACAGAAATGACAGCCTGTTATACATCTGTGCTGGAGATGTACAGTGCTTCGTCAAAATACTGTTGCAGTTGACCAACAAAACATTCCAGTCCTCTGTGGACAAAAGAGCTAAGAAATGTACAAAAACATCTTTATAAACCACAGTTATCTCTTTGGAGTGCAAGATAACTATTATTTTTTAGGTTTACAATATTTGAGGAAGAGAACAGGTCAAAAGTGTTAAACCACTTTACCACCACCCTGTGGTAAAGAAGTCAGTCAGTGTTTAAGGAAAAAAAAAATCTATAGAAAATAAGCATTATATATTGCAATAAAAGCATTAGTCAATATTTTATCAGCTTGTGACCAGTATCATAGAAATGACTCATTGATTAACAGTGTTCTGGGTAAATAAGCACACTTCAAAATTTTGCATCTCAGTGTTAAATGCACATATAACTTTAAAATACAGTTTTAGTTTGGACTCCTGCCTCCATATTATTAACATTTAAAACAAAAAGCTAATTAGTCCCTCCATATTACTAGCATTTAAACCAAAAAACTAATTAGTAATTCTTATTTACTCATGTCTGTGTTAATTGGATTCAGTCACAAATATAAGTGATTTATCATCTATCGTGAATATAAAGCATTGGAAGGAAAAATAATAATTTAAACAATTATGTCTATTTTTACTTCATTGGTTTGGTAACTTGGTATGCCTTTTATGAGCATCCTGAGTAAACTGTAGATGGGTGAGAAATTAATTTCCTAAAATTCCATATTTTCTCATGGTGGTAATAGAAAGTCAATATTTTACGGAGGCAAAGTGGATCTGCCACAAGTAAGTGTGTATTGTTGTATGGAAGATGCTAAATGTAATTCCAAAGTGGTAGTATAAATAGTGAATATAAATACATTTATTAACCTAAACTCCAGGTAAGTCAGACAGGAAATATGGACTCAGTAATAGGCTGTCACTTTGAATCACATGATAAAATAAAGCAGGATTGAAAATGTATCAGTAAAATAAATCAGTGAAACTAAATATGCCTGGTAATATATAAATAGTGTTTTGGAAACAAGATATGAATCTGTGCTTTAAATTATAAGTAAACCCCAACCTTCATATAGGAAGGGGAAATATTCTGTAATGAAGTGATCATTTGATAAATTTCATTAGTTATTATATCAAATTTAGTGCTTTGAAAGTATTTCCAATTGGTGTGTTCCACATACTTGTACAGTACATGCATAGAACTAATGCTGAAGCAAGAGAGCAGATCTGGAAAAGACGAAAGATGAAGGAGATGTATGCTATATAAGGCTTTCAAATGTCAGTGGTTTTGCTTCCTACATGTCTTTGCAATATGTCCTTCTGCATTTCCGTGTTGTTATTTAAAAATCTCTTGAAATCATTGTACAAGCAAAAAAGCTTTAGCTTTGTTTAGTTCAGCTTGCTTTACTGAATTGCAGTATTCACATCAACAGCCAAATACACCATAAAACATGGCTGGAGAATTAAACCTGCATCATTCCTGCATCCATTTTAGAAAAGGATGATAATTAAGTTGTTCAGAATGGCTGAAAGGCAAGAATCAAAATATTGCTTGACTACCTCTGGAGGGTGAATGATTACACTGCATTACAAATTGTGATTTGAAGTGAGAGATTGCTGCTTTCCCTTCATTATGGAATTTTTTGGTTTGAGTTTGGGAGGCTTAGTTCTGAGGTGTCTCAGATTTTTCCTTCTTTGGTAATCCTGTATTGATTCTAATTTTCCAGCTACAAGGAATCAGGTGAGACTCCTGTCGGCATTTGCCTTTGTTACCAAAAGCTAGTAGAGGAAAGTGATAGATAAAGTACCAGCAATCCTTTCCTTTCTTTCTTTCTGTAGTGCTGATTCCTAGCATAGACTGCAATTTTAGCATGTGTGAGTGTGCCATTCACAACTTTGATTTGGGAAGCTGGTATTCTGGAGTTGGGGGGAAGCAGTCTCTTTGTCACCCTTTTCCTTACACTGATGTTATCTCAATGGGAGTTGCTAGAATTAACTCTGCAACTGCTTTGGGATTTCTGCCCAGACGGGGAATTGTGCAGGAATGGTGTCCAAGATGTATGGGGCTGGCTGAAGAGAAGTAGAGCTCCGAGGGGAAAAAATCCCCTCTTAAGGGATTAGAGTGAGAAATTACATTATCCAATTTTTTTTAGAGAACTAAACTACATACTTATAATCAAACCAAGCCAAGATCTTAATCAGATTTTAGTGATCCCCTAGAGAGTGGAGTTCTGAAGGTACTCTAAGGTATAAGCAAGAAAGCAGATTTTTCTTAATTTTACTTTGCAATATTCTGATACTGTTAGCTTTCTATTTTCATGCTTGCTTCTTCACTAGATGATAAACTCTGCTACACAGAATGGAGTAGTTTCTGTTGGTTTAGAACTTTGCATAGCCTTAAGCCAAAGCTACTGCCGATCATACATTGATAAAAGTATACCTTTAGAGCTGTTAAATTTGAATAAGATATTTTGTTTGAGACTGTCAGTGTTTGGAATAAATGCTTTGAGAATTTCTGGCTTTTGCCTATTATAATTTCAAGAATGTTTTAAAAATGTTAGTTTTTAAGCTCAAGGTTTGTACTTCACTTCTGCTTATGGACTTCAGAGTGGTGTTCTGTTATAGACGTATTTCATAGTACCGCACCATATAAATACTCAGAAAAAGTAAGTATTTAAAATTACAGAATTAAAATTTAATCTGAAAGCAATATTCCTTTTAAGTTATTGGCATGGGTTTTTGCAAGCAGTGGAGAGTGTTTCAGCAGTTAAAACCAGCAACCTCCCCTAAGCCAATTACATGGTGTGCCCTTAGATCATATTGCATGCAACATCAGCTTGGCACTTTGGCTACCAATGCCATACATGTTTTAAAATAATTGTCCCGTTCTTCAGAAATTCACACAGCTCACTGTTATTGTGCTGTACATGTGATCTGATTTCATGTTCTGCTTGCTTTTGTATGCTGTGGTCTTCCAGCAAAGCAAGCAGCAACATTGGAGAAGAGAGGAAGAAAGTTCCCATTGACAGTGCATAGAGCATAAACGGTTCTCATAGAGCACTCTCCCATTTCCTGAGATGGTACCAGGCTTTTGGATAACACTGTTCTTCATTCATTAGTTGACCAGCCATACACACTGGGTTATTTTTATTCCTGTGGACTGTAACACCCTTATCAATAGAATGGAGATAATTCTATTTTTTTTTAATCATCTTGAAATCTGTCAACTGAAATAAAAGCCATTTGAAATAGTGAATAGCTCCTTCCTTCCTTCCTTCCTTCCTTCTTCTCAGTATGGTGAAATATCTATTATTATCTTGTAGTATGCGGTCTATCTGAGTCTTCCCTTTGAGCACCTTGATAAATCTTGAAAGGAATAATTTAAACTCTTTAGAGCTGCTGAAATTTTAATAAGATTACTTGTTCTGATAATATACTTCTCTCTCTCATTAGAGTACATATTTCAGATAAATTTGATTACCTCTTTAAGCTACGTGCATCTTGAGAAATTATCTTAAAATAATTTGGATTTATTTTGCACTACCCTAAGTCAAATGATTTTTTTAAGCCTTAAGCATAGTGAGAGGCAACACAAATTACAAGCCATAGCAGCTTTTTTTAGGTGTAGGTAATATTGAACCAAATCTTGGGTTGATTCTGATATCAGAAGATTGTAGTTAGAGCTGGATTTTTTTGGTTGCCTTTTTAAGTTAAAAACGTGAAAAAGATGCTGAATGTAAAACCTATTTTCAATGAAGCAATAATGGCAAAATAGAAAAGCAGTAAAATGGAAAGTAAACCACTTTCACACTGTCCTGCCCATTGAAGTGAAGACTTGCCAGCCTTCCAGCGTGCTGTGGGATGTGCTGCTCTGAGCACTGTTTCTCTCCCTTGTTGGTGACTGCATGGTGTATGGTGCGTGGTTTTTTTTTAAGACAGCTGGCTGTCTCAGCTACCAAAGAATGAAAAAGCTCTCAGAAAAATACAGCACATTAGACTAAATGCCTATTAACTTCATGCCATGTGAAGTTCATAAAATTTCCATCATTGAAGATAATCAAGAACCTGGTTGGACATGGTCCCAGGTGACGTGCTGTAGTAGACCATGCTTGAGCAGGGTGGGGTTGGATGAGGGACCTCAAGCAGTCCTTCTGAAGCTCAAGGATGCTGTGATTTTATAAAATTAAATTCAGCAGAATTCACCCAAATCAGGGCATGTCTGTATGTGTTAGTTTTCCTAAGTCTCTGTCTTCTTAAATGAGGAATTCGTTATGAAACTGTCAAAATAATTTCCTGGATTTTAATTTTGATTCCGTTTGAGTTCTTATATCACCAGGATAACAATATTTAAAGTGTTACAGTTCTGTGCAGATATTTCAACATCCTTATTATTGTAATGCTTCAGTATCATGTACACAGAATGCTTTGTTTCTTGGGACCTTCCTTTAGTATCTCTTACAGCCCTGTTAAATATGCATTGTACTTTGAATTCACACAATGCATAATCATTTTACTCAGTCAGATTCACATTCAGCCAGAGGTTCATAAACTGTTTTACTGTTGATTGGATGTCACAGTCAACAGTGTCAAAAGTGACAGACACCACTATTAGCAGTGGTCTTGACAGCAACTAATACTGTTGGCATGGGAAGTGATCATGTCTGTGTCGGGCTGCTTGCCAGTCTGAAGTCATTAATGGTACTTGTACTCAGAACAGCTACTCTAATGGCCTTTTCTTAGGGTCTGCATTATGGTAAGTCCTATTGCTGTAATACCTCCTACCAGACCTCCTGACTGGCAGAACTTGGAACATAGTACAAATATAAATGTTGGCTTCAAGTGTTAGTTTCTATTTAAGATAAATGCTTTAATAATGCAAACCATTTTTACTTTCATTATTACTGTCATAGATTTTGTTATATGAACCAAGCATACTTTAGGGGGACCTTAACTGCCCTTAGGAGCTTTCATCTTTTTGAAGTTACGGCAAATAAAGCACTTGCCACTTCTGAAACCACATGTATAGATAGATCTCTGTTTCTGGTTCTAATATAACATGACAGGAAATGCAAGGAAAAGTCAGCGTCTGAAAACTCACAACTCTGCAGGTGGTTTGGGGTGAGATTCTTCTCATATATGTTTTCTTGTCATCTGAACTTTCTTCTAGTCAGTGCTGTTAAAAAGTACTTTTAGAGGCTTGTATACTGAGAAAAGCATCTGTCGGAAGTTGAATGGTAATCTTTTGTATCTTCATGTTTCACCATTAACTGTTGAGAGACTGCAGGTGACTAGTTCCTTGGTTTTAGAAAACAAAACTATTTCAGAGTAACTGAATCACTATTTCTCCCCCAAACCATAGGGCTTTAAGAAACTTCTGTGTATTAGCACTGACAGCTGCTGTATTTATGTAGGTCATTTATTTGTGTCTTTACTTCTCCATCTCAAAAGGAGAAATGAAATGAATATATCATAGAAAGAGGGAACCTTGACCAGGTGACTCTACTCAGAGTTGAGTCTTTGAGTGAAGGTACCCACCTTTCTTCAAGATGAACAAACTAAGTGATAGCAGAAACCTTGCAATTAGCTAAATTTATGTTTGACTAGACCAGACTCAGATAATCTAAAACAAAATAATTGTTTAAGTAGGGGAAACTCTGGTCTGCTAGGTGAATCTTGTTATTTGAGCCCCTTAAAAAGGAGGAATTGGTCCAACTTCAGAATTTTCCTGAGCCATGCAAACCTTGCAGTTTCCTCTCGTCTCCAGAACAGTGCCCTTCCTTCCAGTCTGTCAGTGGTTTGCCTTGAAAGCATCCCTGGCAGCTCTTCAAATTTAGATTTCTTCAGTGCCCTTCCTTTCTGATGGTCCATGGCAGGAGCTGCCAGTGCAGAGGAACTCTGAGGAGCAAAGCAGTCTCTTGTGTGGCCCCAGGGAGGTAGGCAGAACAATGCAATGGGGCCTTCCTCCTCTTCTTCACTTGCTTCCTTTCTGGTTTAAACACATATAAGGTAGGTATGTGATAAACTGAAAACAAACTAAATAATTCTACCATCTGTTACAAGCCATCAAAACAGAAGTAGGATAAAATATGAATTCATAATAGCTTTAAAAATATAGTGCAATTTGGAGAGTAAGCAGGTGAATGTTTATGTAACATAGCTTGCCATGGGAAAACTAAGCCATGCATTTTTGATGTGTTAATGATTTTACAGCTTCTTAAATAGAATTGGAGAAATTTATCCAGATAGCATTTCAAATAGTCACTGTCATCATAGAGCTAGGGAAGGCTCTGTAGGTGCCTTTCTTCCTGAATAGATGGACAAATACAACTGCTGTAAATTGCAGCATATAGGTATTGCTGCCCTTTTTTCTTTCATAAATTAGTGGGTTTAATTAATCTTTTTGTTTCTGGTTGAGTTGCTTCTCTTTTGGCTGACTTCACTCCCTGTAGGAGCCATTCTGTCCAGTGGTGCAGAAAACCATGTCTGTGATAAGAAGCTTGATGAATCACGAATAGGGATAATTTATACAGAGAATTGTTCTTGTATTATACTGGATATGCAAATGAAATGGGTCATGGGACAAGGATTTTTGTAGCGGGACTTAGTACAGACTCACCTCTGAGACCTGGAAATCAAACATGTGATCTACAGCGGTGGGGGAATATTGATTTTTTGGTTATGTGTTTACTTATGATAAGTTTGGCTATCATTTAGAAGGTTTCAAAGAGACTGAAGGTGTTTATGAGCAGTGTAGTAACCAAAGGGCTGGCTATTCACCAAACTATTCTACATTCCTTTTTTTAAAAAAATTATTTTACAAGGCAATGATTTTTATTTTTCTCTGCAATTTGTGTGTGTGTGTAAAAAGACATTGCAGAACTCTAAATTTCTTTGGATTGCTTCTGAACAAAACACAAATTTTGGCAAAGAACAACTTCTAGAAGGTTTCCTTAGCTAAAATGTTAGGATAAATAATGTTGATCCTGAGAGAATGACAAAAAACATCTGTTCTTCAGGAGTGAAAACTGTTCTTCACAATATGGGAGTTTTCTGTGGGCTTTGCCTTTCAAGTGTGAGATGTTTCTGAAATTCAGGCCATGGTTTCAGAGTAGGCAAGAACAGGATAAGGAGAATTCTTGATCTTAAGTCATTGCATTAATACAAATTAATGTGGAAATTGGTTCCTTTGTATTTCAGCATAATTTCAGAATCAGTAGCTTATGGAATGTACTTACTAAATAATGTCTGTCTAGTTGAATAAATTTAATTGTGCATCACTGAGAAGGATGTAACACCCTTTGAGGATTTCTTTCTTATCAATAACATTTGTATTTAGAAATATGTATATGTGCAAAAAAATTTAAAGTAATATCCTAAACTGCTAACCTAAAATTAAGAATGTGAATGTGAAAAAAAATTATTCATAAAGTACATCAGTAGGTCTATATATTGCATTATGATAATTAGGAACATATTTTTAATGAATTAAAAACCATTTTGAGAAAACCAGGTGGTGCTAAAGTTGGGATTGAGTCAGGAGACATCATACTTGAAAATGAGGGAAGCAGTGATAAGTAACACAGTATGCTGTTGGTAAGAATTGTTGACCCAATCTGCTCTGTGCTCTTGAAGTCATCCATTAGTTCTTCAAACTACAGCATGTATCTCTTACAAAGCTTAAACTGTTTCTTGCTTGTTAACTGTTTGTTAATAAAGAATTAACAGTTTAATAGGATAAGCTACAATGATGCCCTTTCTCATGATTTCAAGGAAAGCCTATTTTAGTCTACTCAAACTGAAGGAATTTCTTTCTTGTCCTGATTGGAGGTGGTTTGTCCTCGACAGAGGGGTTTACAGACGTGCAAAAGCTAGCCTCCAGTTCTACCAGTTCCAGCAGTCAACTGGAAGGAGGAACACAAAGTTTGTGCTCTCAGGTACATACAACAGGAGGATAGCCTTTTAGCTGTGCATAGCCCTCCTCTGTTTTTTGTTATATATTGGAGTACTTCCTGCTGCAGCGTACAGCAGAGTTCAGTCTTTTGAACTGTTTTGCAAAGAAAATGCCAGCCCATTAAGCAGTTGCCTTGCAATGTACAGTATAGAAAACTGAGTGTTGGTGTTAATAAATGTTGCCTGTCAGCCTCGGCAGTCCTGTACCGTCAATTTTCTAGTAAACAGGAACCCAATGTGAATGATACTTGGGTTATTTTCAGCTAACTCATTCAGCAAAGATAGTGAGTAGTTAACCTTACGGTATTTTTCATAGGTCTCTCCCAAGTAGTTGGTGTGTTCAGTAGTGCCATGTGTTCGGTGCTGTCTTTTAGTACACTGGGTGCTGGGTCCAGTACTGTTTAACCTCTTCATCAATGAGCTGAACTGCAAGACAAAGTGAACCTTTAACATGTTCACAGATGACACAAAACTGGAAGGAATAGCTGATGCATGAGATGAGTGTGTTGCAATTCAGAAGGAGCTGGACAGGCTGGAGGACTGGGCAGAGAGAAGTGTTAGGAACTTCAACAAAGGAATGTGCAAAGTCTTGCATCTGGAGAGTAATGACTATAGGCACTGGCTAGGGAACGAACATCTAGAAAGCAGTCTTCCAGAAGAGGACCTGGAGACTTCATCCTTGGAAACCTGTGCTAACTGACTCTGCCTGAGCCGCAAGGTTGGACAAGAACATCTCAAGATGTCCCTACCAACCAAAATGATTCCGCATAAGAACCTGACTTATTACACACACTATTGAAGCGATACATTCAAGAGACAGAGAAGTAACAGAGAATGAAAGGAGAGTATTGGAGATTTTATCTTCATAAGCATTTTAAATTTCCCATTTGGTAAAATGGAAGCTTTGAAGATGAGTTTCTTTCCTCTCATGCATTCCTGGAATCTTTTGCCTGGTCCTGCTTGTGTTTTCTCTGTCCATGGGTTTTTTGCAACTGCTGGTGCAGCCATCCTTTCTCCAGACCCAAGCATCAACTTTTCTTTGACAGGTGATTTCTTCTCATTTGATATCAGACTTGCTTGGCCTTTGGGTTTTTATGGGAGCTTCTAGATTCTGTTTATTTATTTATTTATTTATTTAACATCCTTTTTTGAATCTAAACAGCTAAACAGAGTTTCTGTAATAAATTGGAAGGGCCAGTTGTGGTTCTCTCCTGACTTTCTAGGTCAAATATTTTTTGCCTTCTGGTCTCAACTCTTTTCCCACTATGTGATGGGAGACCTAGCAGAATTGAAAGAAGATATCTTTGGGGTGATGGAGGGAAGCATAAAGAAAGTGAGTCTGTGACACAGTGGTTTGAAAGACAAATGGGCTTAGAAGAAAAGGAAATGAAATTAGTAGAATTCGTTAGTGGAATACACAAGAGGGAGACATGTTAGGATAGTCAGTAGACAGGCAAGATGTAGCAAGGTGGAGCTGTGGGATATTTGTATTTGCATAACATTGGTATATGTAATTTTATGTGAGTTTTCTCTCAGACTTTGCAATGGTTTTCAAAAAGTAAGTGTATCCTACAGCCCTACTAATAATAGGCAGGGAATCTTAAGAAAGTCATTATTTAAAAAAATAATGGGAAAGGAAGTGGAAACATTAAATAGAAAGTGGAAAAGCATAGCAGAATAAGCAATAGGGAAGAAATAGCACAACCGAAAATCAAAGGGATAATTAATGGAGGAAGAAGATGGCAGTAGTTGGGTACAGTGTGGGAAAGAACTGGAAAAAAGCAGCTGCCATCTCTGTCTGTGAGGGAAACATGTTGAAAACTGAACTGCTCAATTACGTGCCAGTTATGTGATTGCAGTTCCTCACTGTGGAATTTTTTTCTGAAAAAAATTCCCACTCCCAGCATTTTGAAAGGTGTTATGGAAGGCTGCTAGGTTTTGAAAAAATAATTAAAAAATAGTAACAGTGTTTCCTGATTTATCTCAATTGACAAAGATTAGTCAGCTTTAAATGTGTGATCTAGGTGTGCATATTACCTGAAAAAATAATGGTCATTCACAAGTTCTTTTTTAGTCATTTATTTGCGCTACAGTGTTCTCTTCCACCAGGGTGCTGGAACATGCTGATTTTCCTTGGGGAGAGACTGCCCTAGTGAGGTGAGAAAACTGGACTTTTATATTAAAAAACATAAATAAGTCAGGTTTGTCAGCCTCTCATTTAAGTTTTCAATCTCAATAGCATTTAAGTAACAATCTCAATAGCAAGGTGCTGGAGTTTAACTCTTTAATATGTAAAGTTACCTGGAGAAAGAGTAATGTTGTTTTTTCCAGAGGAACCACATTTAAGTTCAGTGCACTTTTTCTTTAAAAATATTCTTAATAATTGATCATGGATATGCAGATCAATGTGAAGAACTGTGTATTGATGTTAATTTCAAATGAGATTTTTCCTTTTATTTTTCTTGCTTTCAGACGTGACAAATTGCCAAACTCTGTTATGTGTGTACTCATGTCATGAATATTTTTCTAGGTTCCATGGGGTTTTCCTAGTGAGCTGATGTAGATCTTTGTTAATGGGAAAACATATAAATCCTTGAGGACAATTCAGCTTCTTATGACAATCAAGTCTGGTGTGATGTAGTGCCACTGTTCGCATCCATTTGTATTTTCCATCGCCAGTTTATCTCACCATCATGTATTTTCTCATCATCAGTTGATGATGATGCACTGTGTGATCAATAGTAGGGCACTAAATTTTTCTGTGCAGAGTTGAGAAAAGTGAAAAATTGGTGGAACTCTTCATTTTTAGCTGGTATTATTATTGAAAATATTTCGATGCCTTCAGAGAGAAGATGCTCAAGAAGAATAGAACATAAGTGGTATAATATTTATTTCCACTGGCATTGCTTCTATTTTGGAAGAAGGTCTCACAGAACTCCTTTTACAGGAAAAGAATACAAATTATTTCCCCACTCCTTACCACTGCTTCTCTGTCATTTTTTTCCTCTCTTCCCATCCTGCTTTTAAAATTAGACTTCTAAGAAGTCTTAAAAAGCAGCCACTGGGGGACATGTTTATTATATCTGCTTCTCTTCTTGCTTATTGAGCCTTAAGTTAGATGATTGAAGTTGGGACAGCAGTTGCAAGCAATTGAATTGATGACTTGGAGGAAAAGCTAGCAGGCGAATTCAGCAGGGTGTTCTTTTTATGATGTAGTTCCTTGATTACCAAGAAAACAGTGCATCACATTTTTTGCAGATAGTTGATCCAGGCAGTAACACGAGCCCCATCTCTAACCCATTAATCTGTAGGAAATCTGCAACTGGAAGTGCATGGGGAGTGGAAGAGGCTGGATGATGCTTTGCTCCTTGGGAATTTGGTTTACAGGCTAGGAAGGTGATGCAGGAGGTGAAGTTGGTAGTTTGATTATGTCTATGGTATCAACTATTCAATTTTTATAAAATTAGCAATTCTATGACACTTGGGAAATAAAATCCAAAAGAAGCTTGTCTTCCAGGCTGCTTTTTGACCCATCATCCCACATAAATAATTCTGGATAGAATTAATAATGTAGATATTTGGTGTTTGAAAACAGAAGATGTATGCTGTGAATTAAAAAAATATGAAGGTAGTTATGTCAAAATAAGATGTTCACACAAGGGAGAATTTTGTTTCTTTTCAGAGGAAAGAGGAGTTGCTACTGTTTTATAAATAATAAAAGGTTCTGTTTGCCAGAAATAGTCTTATGTAAGTAGGCATAGCTATTCTGTGTAGAGAATCAGATAAATTTTTTGGTTTTAAGTTTCTCCACTGCTAGTAAAAGTGGCTTCACGTCTTTGCAGCACAGTTAGGGTAGTGTAATGACATCAGACTCTAGGCATTTCTATTTATGTTTGCGTACACAATGAAATTAAGAAGCAATGAATGTATACAAGTAGCATCAGTGCTGTGATGAAGTGCTCTTAAAATAAGTATGTACAAGTAGAAGTGTCTGGAGATAGAAAATATTCAGAGGGTTGAATTAATGACCAAGAAAGATGGTTTGATGTTTTGAAAGTTTCTTTTTTAAAAAATAATCAATTATGTATTAATATAAAGCTGTTTGATTAGCTGTCGGCAGCGGGTGTTGTCGCTGTGCCGGTCAGAGAAGAGCTGGCGTGAGGCGGCCGCGCTCTAGCACTGTGGCCTGAGACAGGGCTGGCTTATCCCAGGCTGGGGCACAGGATGGCAGCTCCTCGGGATGCACAGTCACTCAGAGGCGTGGGGAGGGCCCGTCCTGCTGTGCTGCAGCCCAGGGGGCTCTCCTGGGATTGTGGTGCAGGCAGCCCCGACGTGGCTGCTGCCAGGATTTCTCTGGGCTGAGTGCAAGAGGTGTTTTCCTGCTAGCCTAAAGCCAGCGCCACTCCTGACTCCTCCTTCACAGTGACCTCTGAAATGTATGGCAAGCATAAAGATGGAATTGTGTGTTGTCATTTAGAAGTAGCTTCTATTAGGCAAAATTTTTTAAAATAGATTTTGGAGGAAGTAAAAATCGTTACTCATCAAAAATGAGCTGTAATAGAAGATGTTCTGACATTCATTTCAAAATGCTTTTTAAGGACTTTTTCTGTAACTTTATATGAAACCCCATCTCTGCCCAAGTTCATTGTAAAATAAAACTTTAGCCAAAAGAAAGTTTCCATGTGTTCCTCTGTGTATGTGTGTGTATATATAGGTAGTTAATGGTCTGTGTAAATAAGGATTGTACTTCTTGCCTAAATGATCCATCTTGCTGTTACTGCTGTGGAGCCTTATCCGTTGTTATCAGAGCTGAGCTCTGGAGGCTAGATGGTCATTTTGGTGAAATCTCAGCTGCCTTTTCTCCTTCTGGCAGAACCCAGATCACACTTAACAGTTTCAGTTAAAAAATCATAAAGTCAGTGTTAATATGCATTTCTCTCACATGAATCTGCAAATAGTTTCCCTTTTCTTTGGTTTCTGTGTTTAAGACCAGTCCCAAAGAATGGTCTAAATATAGGTCTAAGGATCATAGAGTTCTGGACTAGCAAATGTCATTAAAGCACCTCTGAGGTTCTGATATTTCTGGGATGTATATGTAAAATTAAAGTGTGAATTTTCTGGATTATGTTTTTAAGCTTAAAAAGGGATTGTTTATTTAGTTTAAATTTTCTTCATGGAAGCTGCCATTTTATTGATGCTATTTAGCAGAAGGCCTAATTTACAGGAGCATGCTGAGAAGTTTTTTTAGAGAACACTGGAAATCAGAATATTCTAAGTTGTAAAACATCCCGCTGACTTTATTTTCTAATAAAATGTTTAAAGGTTTCTGAATTAACCAAAATAGGTACCCAGTTAACACCATGGGACTTCAGTCTTCCAGCTTTTTACTAAGACTACATACATGCTAGCTTACAGAGGTAGTTCAAAGCTAGCAGGGTGGTTTTGATCAACCACCACTTCAAATCAGTGGTTTTTGGTACTGGATTTTATATGACATGATGGTATCACTGCATAATCTGACACAGTATCTTCAGAGTATGTCTGATATTGACTCCTTTTATTTGGGTAGCAGCTACTCAGCCTAGTGAAGAAACAGAGGATTTAAGCCTTATCTCTAACAATATCATGGTATTTTTGTGTTAAGATTCTTTTTTACTACTTGTGTCTCACAGATGGTGCAGGCACTGCCCACATGCTTCTCCAGCCTTTTTCATCATGGGGTTGATAAGACCTTTAAAACTCATATTGATCATTAGGCAGGTCAAATACCTTGAAATTTACTTAGTATTCTGTTGTGTATGTGTACTGCCCTGCTGACCTTAGGCTAATGTCTTGGGGTGACCGTGTCATGTGTATCCCCTACCATCGCTCTATGCCCAAACATGAGTCCTGTGCCTTTAAACTGAGCCTGGGAGAGCAAAGAGAAGCGGCCGGGCGAACTTTTCAAAACAATCTGTGCTTCAAGGTCGCTCTGCTCCACATTCAGCTGTGTGGGGAGAACTGAGGAGGAAGCACACTGCTTTTTTTCCACCCGGTTTTTTCGGCTCCTTTTTCCTCGGAGAGAGATGGAGAGAAAATTTGGCTTTGTTTTCTTCTCCTCTGGACTTGCTCAGATCACCGGAGCATCTGGACTCCACTGGGGGACCCTTCCCCAGCTTGGAGTGGGGCACCCACCTCGACCCAGCTCCAAGGAAGAGGAGAGAGACCACCCCCCTGCAGTGAGGACTCTCAAATTCTCCAGGTTT